>CM077822.1:4220978-4405978 GCA_039720395.1 Liquidambar formosana | reverse complement strand
TGTTAGCAGACCATACCACAACCCTGAACGCACTTCGCACGTAATGTTGCGAAATCTCACCCATTTGTTAATACCGTGGAAGTGTTGGCCAAGCTTTTCATAGGCTTGGTCAGCAATCACTCTAAAGATGGTCCCCAAACAAGGAAAAGTACTCATGATATCCCTAGGTAAAGGCAATGATTCAATTTCAGGTTGGAGAGATCTGTAAAGAAATGGTATGAAACATCACTATTAACAATAATAATACATAATCTTTCATCGTTGACATTTTGAACTCAAAAAATAATAATAATAACAATAAATTAATAATAATACCATAGAGTATACAAATCTATAAAGTGTGTTGTTGTCTAGCCAATCACTAAGATTTCATCCAATAGGATCAATGAATGAGAAGTGCTTGATTATAAATAGTGTAATTCACATAAACTAGTAGCCCTCAAGAAAACTTGACACATCTCTCCTTATTATTTCATCCTAAAAACAATATGAAGACAACAAATTTCTACTCCTTCCATTCCAAAAAAATTTTCACCATTTCCATTTTGGGTTGTTCCAAAATTTTTGTCCCAGTCAATATGTCAATGACTCAATTTTAAATGATTTCCCTAAAACAATTTCCCAAGTTACATATTACACAATAAACATGAAGTAATACCCTTTGCCATTGTTGAAAAAATTGGAATATCAAAACAAATTAGTGGGTGTGAATGTATTAAATGCACTTTACAAAAATAAAAATTTTTTTTTTGTAAAAAAAAAAAAAGCGTTTTTTCAAAGGGACAAATTTTGGAATAGAGGGAGTAAAAAGTTTTGGTTTGCATTGAAACCAGACAAGCTGTCTCATTCAAAACAAGGATGCAGTTCCCGGAAAACACAAATAGCCCCTTGTTATAGAAAACGACCTCATTTGCGAAGAAAAATTACACCATCAATAACATTGATAAAACAGGGTATCTCTTTGTAGAACATACCAAAGCCATTCATGTAAAACTTTCACAACACAAAAAATTATCACAAGTACCAAGTTTTAAAAACTCCCGTCTAAACTTCAGTCCAAGCCGAAGCATTGGGTTGAAATTAATTAGAGTTCTAGAAAACAGTTTCAAGAAAAAATTTAGAGTGGGCCTATTTCCACACCCTTTTGTGACAATCCACACCCTTCTATGGTTTTTTACTAATCCACACCCTTATATTGGCTTAAAGCAAGGGTGTGGATCAACAAAAAAGGATTATTAATCCATGGAAGGGCGTGGATTATCAAAAAAGGGAGTGGAAATTGGCCCGCCCAAAATTTAAAATCAAAATGTAGAGTATTTAAAATTTTCATTCTTTGTGAAACTATTCCACTCAAAAAGCAAAACATTTTGTAGAAGTAAGCTGGTGGATATTTAGAAACCCAAATACCACAATACCACACAAGGATAAGAAAATTATGGATAGTCTGCATTTTTCTTTTAAATCTGAATATTAGCCAATCTTGAAACTCCATCTCTCAAAGATGCATAGAGCAACAGATAAGGGAAGGTAACAGAAGGTCCAACCCAACCCAAATTCCAGTATGTATCCAAAAAGGGAGTTTTCGCTCTACAGTCTCCAAGAAGTGTGCAAAGCTTTGCCTCCACATTGCTGATGTAGCCTAGTGCAGAAGTTCACTTAAGAGATAAGGAGAATGTACTGGATATGGAAAAAGGATTCAGAGGAAGGTAATTAATTTATTGCCCAGCCCATCAATAGTCACAGACCATTCTTAAATGTTTGTTGTTCATGGGAAAATGTCGAACTAGTAGTAAGTAACGATGAGAGAATTTGACCGAAAAAAACATAATGTTTTAGACCTCTCTACCCTATGTATCGGCTACTTGTCTACATTAGCATGACTCTACAACTAATATTGAAACAAGAGAACGTATCTATGGATACTTACGTCATTTGTGAGCTCAGGGGAGGAACATCAGTTCCATCCCAAACCAAGAGCATATAGATGTCATTCGAAACTTCACATATATGCAGAACCTTTCACCCAAACAGAAAAAGATTGCATAAGATAATTAATACATATCAATAAGATCAAACTATTAGTCCAACCCAGCTGAGTCCACATGGGTATATCAACTGTTGCGCAACATAATAACGCAATTACCTTGCATACTAAATCAAAATATTCTCTTTCCTTTATATCTTTCAAAGACAACAGATAGACACTTGTTCCTACAAAGCACAGTACAAAATTGAAGCTTCAAAAATTAGTATTAAAAGTAGCAGTTATTGAATGAACCATTCTGTAACATAAATTGAAAGATACACAGAAACATAAAGATAATAGCATCTATGAAAACATAAACGAACTTGAAGCACACTACTGAGTCAGTTTGATAAAATAAAATAGAAAAATAGAAAAATAATGTGAATCAGAAAATAAATGCAGAATAATTAAGTTCAAAAAATTTATGAGACTTTACCTGGATGAAATTGAGAACTCAGACGCCATTTCCTCAGATCTGTAATGAGAGGCTTGTCGAAATCTAAGGAGCTACATCCTGTAGAATCTTGATATGGATAGATGCCTACGGAGAATTTTCCATCCAATAAAGCAAATGATGATGCTTTTTTGTTGAAAAGAGCATACAACTCTCCATCATGATTTTTAATCTGCATTATCCACGCTACAATGTTAGCCAAATATTATAAGAACTGAATCATGAAGCAATAAAATGACAACCAATGTAGGGACAAGCGGAGAAGTTCTTGATGCAAGAGTGCATTTGAATTTTATTATACTTGGTACTAAGCTGGGATCAAACAATTATATCATGGCCACAATAAATGTTAAACATTTTGGACTTCATAGCATTTCTTAGAACTTAGCTTTATTGTAGAATAAAGAGAAAATACCTTTATGAACATATTAACTGAGAAACTAAAAACTTTTAGGGGCACAAAGCACCAGTAGGTTTAAAGATAATGATAAGACACAAGAAAGAAGAGAGAAGGAAACAAAGAGTAGAAGAAGAAGAAGAAGAAAGAGTTGGTAATAAAGGAGTAGGATATGATATAAAAGTTGACCCTCATCTAATATAATATTTCTCTGTTTAAGGGATAAAAGTATCTACACACAGAAAATATAAAATAGGCATATGAAATATCTTTAGCATCAAGCCCCCCCCCCCCCCAAAAAAACACCCCCACCCCCTTCTCCGGAAAATAGAGCATATATATCATCCATGTCCAGCCTGTTTCAAATCATGTAAAACTAATTATTTTCATGCCTTAATAAATACATCATCAAGTTTCTCTTCAACCTTCACATAAAGCGTGAAAATATCCTTACTCATGACCACATCTTCGATGAAGTGACTGCATACCTCAATGTCTTTCATTCTCCAGTGAATCGCTGAACCACATGCTAGCCGCTACATATATATCATAATGATTTATGAGACCAGTACTAAAAGAGATATCACCCATGCCTTCCCACAAGCCATAAGATTATGGACCCAAACTCTGCCCCTACATTAGTTTGGCCATACCTTTTGCATTTTGCACCTCCAACTTGCATCAGGTAACCTCTATATCACCAAGTCACCATTCATTCGCTTGAATGGCCAGGATTAGGCATAACTTAATGGTGAATGAATGGTGAGATTGAGGTCACCTAATGCAAGTTGCATCAAGTGCACCCTATGGTAATATGACTGTATATATATAAATACACCCATGGACTCCAATAACAAAAGGTTGATCTATTGTCTAACTACACTCCTCCCTAGTTGGTATATAGCAACCAAATGTGTTTAGATAATCAGCTGGTCTACACAAAAGAACTTGACCTAAAATACCTTTCAAAATTCTCCAAAATCCTTCAAACTGCATCCTGTTGTAGCAATTGCAGACTAGTGCACCAACTACAATTGTCATATCAAGTCAATACCATCTTTGGCTATAAAGAATGCTTCAATTGACCTAGTTTTGAAATATCCTTTCAACACTAGAACAGTAGTTTAAGATTCAAATAGTATGTTTCTATCAAAAGACTCAAATAGGATGCGACAATCCACATTGAAAGTTGGTCTACAATGTTTTCCACATTAAAACAATGCTTCAATATTTTAATTAGGACACAGCATGCACCACACTAAGTCACTAAAACAGATATTCAAATATCAATTTGACACACCAAAGCCCCAAAAAGACGCAACCTAGCAGGTGATTGTGTCCGACTTCTGGTTAGTTTGTTGATATGTAACCAACGAACCATGCTCTGTTGAATGCATTAATGATGAATATTGAACATCTACCGCAAATTTATCTTAAGCTAACTTTAATTGACATTCTTATAACTCGCCTTATGCGACTCTTCATACCTTTGAGTACAAATATTAACCTACTATTTTGGAATTAACTGGTCATACCCAAAGGACACAAACACAGTGTCCACTTTCCATTATAATTCTGCTCCACACAGTAAATCTCTACAAACACTAAAGGCATGTAGGAAATTTGTAAGCACGACACACTATACATGCAATGTTACACACCAGGATTTAGGAGAGAGACGCACACAGAACGGTTCTATTCATACAGTGCAATCCTAAAGTTGTAAGCTCAAACCAAATGTAGTCACAACTGCCGAGCGTGACTAAATATATTAAAACCACACGAGTCCCAAAAATGCTCTATCAATGATTTTCAAGTATTGGAAGTACATCATCAACCATCATCTAGTTAAAATAGTTTTCCTCCACTCAAGAGAAAAAATGAGAGTTACACTAAACTGATGATTCAAAATAAGAGAGAACATCAGGGTGTTTACAGACACCAATGTATTTTAGAAACCCAAATCCGTAAATTTGTTTTCAAAAAAATTAAAGGCAAAATGCTCAAAGAAGTTAGCAGTTGCCATAATGACGTATAAAGAAGGCGATAGAACAGAAACGAAAACTTACCCACCGTTTGTTTGATGGAAAGGAAAACAAAATGCGAATAAATGATTCAAAAAAAAGGCCTCTTTTTTCATTTTCCTTTTGCTCTTTCCCGAGACACAAACAGGGCTTCGGTGGAAAGGAAAAAAAAAAAAACAAAGCAACAAACTATCAAACAGGTATTGATTGAATAATTACCGTGACACGATAAAGAACAATCAAATCTCCGTAAGACTTGATGCGGGGAAGTTCATCCGATGTCCCGGTGAACATATTAACCGATAATTCGGGTGACTGTCGGCTTTCGTCCACTATCTTCAGCACCGATACATAATCTGCAATTGAAACCACACAGTGTGTCTAGCAACAAGAGAAGGAAACCCCACCACAAAAAAATAAAAATAAATAAATAAAAACAAATGAAATGAAAAGATTACCAGTTCCTTTGCTCTTTCTGGGAATGCTGAATTCCATAACAACACCCATGATATTGACCTTCTTTTCCACATGGTAAACCAAGTCCTTCAATTGAACAAATCTATTGCTCCTGTTCATGTTCGAGAGACACGAAAACCCTAGCTTTGCTCCTGTTTCGTATAAGCCTGTACTGTTCCTTGCTTCCCTTCTATTTATTGCCTTGCTTCTGCGATTCTGCCTCTTTATGCGTTTCTATCAGTACGACAGGAAACAAATAGTAATGACCAGAGACTGAGAGACTGGGAGACCGGGGACCAGAAACTCTGGAAGGGAACCAGAAGTTGAAAGTGAATGGGAAAAGTGCTGTGTCAGTTTGTTGGTAACCGAGCACATTTCTACATCTTATGGATCAACATTGTTGCTTCGCTTCGCATTCAAGCCCAAATGCACCCTCTCCAATATCCAAATACAACCCAAATCCAACCTCACATTTGAAGACTTCACCCAAGTTGTTGTTGTTGCTTTCGTTTTTTTTATTTTCCTCAAAGAATTATCAAAATTTTTATAAGAATGTTTTCCAGCCAAATATTAATATTGCACCAAAAAAATAAAAAAAAACCCAAGTCTCAATTATGTTACCTAAATCAATTGAGTCATAATCCAATTCTAACTTCATCAAAGATTAGTAGCTCTAGTGTATAAATACGACTATAAAAAGAACTTATTTTTAAAGATAATTTTATTATTATCAACAAACAATATCTATATTCCTTTGTTCAACTAATAAAACATATGATGTATTTTGAATTATAATTTATTTTTGGATGAATGACGGGGAGTGTCTTTTTCTTTGGGATTAGGAAAAGAAGAGGGCCAAAAAAAAAAATAGTTTAAATATCATAATAAAAAGGGCATAGGATGATATATGAATTAAAGATTATATGCTAACTCTATGTCACAACTTTACCCAAACTCAAAACCTTCAACTAAACATAAAACAGTGAAATTTATGTCATTAATCAAATCGCATATATTGATTTTACCAATAGTTAAAATGAAAAACACCTCAAGGTAAATAGAACGCAACCTTAAAAGATGGCTATTTCACTAAAATAATTAACGGTCCACTTTTTTTTTCTTTTTTTTTTTTATTCCTCCCTAGTTCCTAAACTCAAAACTTGCTTCCATGATCTCGTATCTCTATCTCGTAATTGCTCTTGAATCAGACCCTAACCATTCATTCATGGGCAATTTCAAACTTGATGGGGGGATGCAGATTGACTGCTCTTGCCTCTTGTGATGTGAGTACAGCTTTCTAGTCGGTCACTTCAGCTGCAAATTCACGGCTTCGTGGTTGACACCAAAATTCCTCAGCTTTGGGACTCTGGATCGATGGTGGATGGGACTTGGTGGCGGCAACGGCAGCGGCAGGGATACTTTACCCCGTCAACTTGAGGTCACCTTTGTCTTCCGCGGCTAACTATGTCTAAATTAACCACATTTGTTTGCTCTAATAATACTCGGTACCTGTAACTTCTCTTACAATCATTTCCGATACTCCTTTCTTTTATAAGCAATCATTTCCAATACTCGGTAGAGTGGTGAGTGGGCGGCTGATGGAAAATAGCTAATCTCTTTGTCTCACTAAGATAAATTATTATTTTTATTTCTTTTTATCTTAAAATATTTGTTCATTTTAAATAGTCAAATTATTATTTTCTAAAAATTTTTCTATTGTCCTTTGTTATTTTAATAATTATTCTCAACACAAAACCAAATCCCAATAATGAAAAATGTACTTGTGGAATAAGATATTTAATGGGGATAAGTCAAATGCAATAATGACTTTTCGTAATCTGTATGTTTTGTCAACAATGATCTATTTTTATAAGACAATGAGAGTAGTAATTAAGGTTGGGCAATGGTATATACTTTGTAGTAGTGGGTAAGAAGTTCAGATTTAGTGCTGTACACATTACGACAAAGGATAAACGTTTTATCAACATGATAGATGTTTTATTTTGCTAATCATGCTGTGCATGATTGGCAAAATGTTAATCCTTAGATATGCACAACATTAAATCCAAATTCAGGTAATAGGAGGTCTTGATATGCTAATTGTGGTGGGTAAAGGTAGGATTGTTGGTAGGGATGTGCAAAAAAGGATCCAATTTGCCAAATCAAGTTATTCCGCTCCATTTCGCATCAACCCAAGCAGGTTTAAGAGGCTAAGTGGCACGGTTTAAATGTATTGAGCAAAAAAATTGACGGTTTGGTTTGATTAGTGGGTTGAACTTTGTCAAACTATCAATAAACCAAATTGCCTCGTTTTTAATAATATATGTATAAAATTATAAAATCCAAATATTTCTAATTTCATAATAATGTATTATCTTATTAATGCTTTGTTAAGATGTTAGGTTTTGGATCCTTCATTCTTTAATAATATTAACTATTATCAATTTCATCAACATTGACTAAGTGTTTTTTTTGGTAAAATTATAATTTTCATATTTGAAATTAAAATATTATGGAAGTATGCATCAAACTTCACTTAACCACCTTAAATAATGATATTTTATTGATTTATTTACACTATATTAATTAGTTAAGGCCCAATATATTAGAAATGCCATAATTAGAAAGGGCATGATATAACTCGGCTCCAGGATGGTTTAAAGTTAACACAGATGGCAGTAGCTATGGTAATCCTGGTCATGCTGGGGTTGGTGGTTTGATAAGAAATGATCTAAGAGGATGGATTTTGGGTTATGCTCTCAACATGGAGGAAGCTACTAGCTTAGAAGCCGAATTATGTAGTATAAGAATGGGCATAAAGATGGCCCTTGAACATGGCCTAACCCCTACCTTGGTTGAATCGGATTGTCAGGCTGCTGTCAACCTCATTCTTAATGGGGATATTGAATTCCATCCTTTTGGTCCTTTGATCTCTGACTGTAGACTCATGCTCTCAAAGCTCAATGGGGGGTCCTTATCCCATGTTTTGCGTGAAGGTAATATTTGTGCAGATTTCATTGCTAACTGGAGCCACAACTACCATGGCCCTGTCATCCTTGAAGATCCTCCAAATGGCTTGGCGAACCTCCTTTTTAATGATGTAGTTGGTTTACCTGTTATCAGGCTGTAGCTTTCTTTGCTTTTCTTTCCTTAGTACCAAAAAGAAAAAAAAACCGGCCCAAACTGTTAGTAACAAACCACCTAAGAAAAGCAACAAACCCATTGATTTTTAACACTCATGGGTTGAAAAATTTGCAACCCACTATGAATGGATTGGTTGATAATTTTTCTCTAAACTACTCCGAATTGACTCGCACATAGCCTTTCTTCCAGTGGCAATATTAGGTGGTGATGGATAAAAAACACTTATTGAAGTGGAAATTTAAATGAGGGGTTTGAAATCATATTGCATCTAAATGCAACCATGAAACAAATACAAACGATCAATTTTGAGAAGCCGTAGAATAAATTATATCTAGGACAGGTTGTGACAATTTGGACCATCGCATTGTGATTAGTGCATGTGTGATACGCATATGTGCGTGTAGAGCTTATAATGCGTGTGCTTTTCAATGCGGATCAATTAGTCGCGACTGTGATTAGCATCTTATGGGAGAATGTCCCACACCCGAACAACAAAACAACAGCATCAATTTGATTGGACTAGGAATCCAGGATTTTTCCATGATGGCCACTCACCAGTAGGGTCACTCTATAAAGTATAAACCTTCAGATAGATGGACCAATCTTCAAAAGAGGGGATCTCAAACCGCGAAGGGTCAAAGCAATGAAAGTCAGAGAAATCGACGGCATAAAGACCCGAAAGCACTTTAATCAAGTTACAACCGGAGGCACCACAATAGAATTTGTAACATGCCATATGGTTAATACCTCCTGGGCGTGTGCGCAAGGTCCTCTTGGGTGCGGTGAGAGCTAAAGCCGAAAGGCCAAGGCAGAAAAGAAGAAGAAGAAGAAGAAGCAGCAGAAGCAAAAGCAGAAGCAGAGCATACGGGCCTTTCAGGAGGTCCTGGTCTCGCAGTCCGCCTCAAAGGTAAGATTCCCAAGTAATCTAGGGTTTGTTTACGCTTCAAATGAATTATAAATTCATCCCCGTGACGATTTAGGGCTTTGTGAATCATTGGAGATTTTTTCTCTCGAGTTCGCGGGGTTTTCACATTCAAAATACATTCTTTTTTTTTTTTTTCTTCTGTTGGCTATAGATTACTTTCAATATGCTTCATTTGGGTTCATCAAAATCCTTATTATTCTGATAGTATGTTTTGTTTTGATTTGGGATTATGGTGTGCTGTTTAGGGTTTTGTTTTGTTTTTGGATTCTATGTTTCTGATTGTGCGATTTTGCGAAAGGTATGATTATATAAGTGAATGTGGGTCGAATTTATTTCATGTCCATTTTAATCGAGAAAAATCACCTGGTTGAATGCATTGGATTGATGCACTGTTTGTCGCGTGTAGAATTTGGTTAAAATGAGTTTGTTTACTGTATGCTTTCATTTATTTGGTTAGACCATGGCGGCAAAGAAAATCATAGCTATTTGTCAGTCGGGCGGCGAGTTTGTGACAAATAAAGATGGATCCTTGTTGTATAACGGGGGAGAGGCCTATGCAATAGATGTAGATCAAGAAACGCAATTGGATGATTTCAAGCAGGAAGTAGGGGAAATGTTCAATTGTAGTACTGATTCCATGTCGATCAAGTACTTCCTCCCAGGAAACAAGAAGACTCTCATCACAATCTCTAAAGACAAAGACCTAAAGCGCATGATAAGTTTCCTTGGGGATTCTGTCACGGTGGATGTCTTCATCATGTCAGAGGAAGGTGCTGCTCGAAATGTCTCAAACATGCCTGCCAGTAGGTAGTTACCATTGGGTCCAGCTTATTATTTACTATTTACTTTTCAACCTGGTGCACAGTTTTTAGGATTCAGTTTGGTCCACAATTGCAGTGACATGTTATGGAGGTCCATGCTCGTCATTTCACTTAACCGAATTTCGTTTGTTTTTGGTTAAACTGATGAACACATATCTATTCCTCTGGTTCGATGTGCTATGATTGTGAACCAAACTGAAGTGCAAAACCGTGTACTCTAGGAATATAGATATTATTTGTGTCTTTCTTGAAATCTCATGGCACCCTTGAACATGTAGGTCAAGCAGGACAACTGTGTCAGAAGCAGTGGTTCCTGCGGCTGACCCTGTTGATGCGGTAGTTGATAAAACCCCTGCTGGTGATCATATGGACATGGACATACCCGATGAAACCCCATTATTTAGTATCCTCCCTGCTTCCAATGACGACAAGCATCATAAAGCTGCACAACAGTGGGAGAACACTATCACTGGTGTGGACCAAAGATTTAGCAGTTTCAGTGAATTTCGAGAAGCATTGCATAAATACTCAATTGCGCATGGGTTTGCTTACAGATATAAGAAAAATGACAGTCATCGTGTAACTGTTAAATGCAAATCACAAGGTTGTCCTTGGCGGATATATGCATCTAGGTTGGCCACCACCCAGTTAATATGTATCAAAAAGATGCACACAACACATACGTGTGAAGGAGCTGCAGTGAAAGCCGGGTATCGGGCAACAAGAGGTTGGGTGGGAAGTATCATTAAGGAGAAGTTGAAAGTTTCTCCAAACTACAAGCCAAAGGATATTGCTGATGACATTAAACGAGAATATGGGATTCAACTAAATTATTCTCAGGCATGGCGTGCAAAAGAGATTGCAAGGGAGCAGCTTCAGGGCTCTTATAAAGAGGCATATAATCAGTTACCGTACTTCTGTGAAAAGATAAAGGAGACTAATCCAGGTAGTTTTGCTACATTTACCACTAAGGATGACTCAACCTTCCATCGTCTCTTTGTCTCATTTCATGCCTCAATATCTGGTTTCCAACAAGGTTGCCGTCCTCTCCTTTTCCTTGATAGCACTCCTTTAAACTCAAAGTACCAAGGGATGTTGTTGTCTGCGACAGCTGCAGATGGGGATGATGGTGCCTTTCCTGTAGCCTTTGCTGTAGTTGATGCCGAGACTGATGACAACTGGCATTGGTTTCTACTGGAGTTGAAATCTGCTGTGTCAACATCTCGACCAATTACATTTATTGCAGATTTCCAGAATGGTTTAAGGGAGTCAGTGGCCGAGATTTTTGATAATGGTTACCATGGGTATTGTCTACGCTGTCTTGCCGAGAAACTTAATAAAGACTTAAAGGGGCAGTTTTCCCATGAAGCAAGACGTTTCATGGTTAATGATTTCTATGCTGCTGCCTATGCTCCCAAACTTGATGCTTTTGAGCGTTGTACTGAGAACATAAAAGGTATTTCACTTGAAGCTTACAATTGGGTCATACAAAGCGAGCCGAGCCACTGGGCAAATGCATTCTTTGAAGGAGCTAGGTATAACCACACCACTTCAAACTTTGGACAAGCTTTTTACAGTTGGGTATCAGAGGCACATGAGTTGCCAATAACACAGATGGTTGATGTTTTACGAGGTAAGATGATGGAGTCCATCTATACACGTCGTGTGGATTCCAATCAATGGGTAACAAGGCTAACCCCATCTAAGGAGGAAAAGCTACAAAAGGAGACTTTGGTAGCACGATCACTTCAAGTGTTACTCTCACAAGGTAGCACATTTGAGGTTCGTGGTGAATCTGTTGATACTGTTGATGTTGATCATTGGGATTGTAGCTGCAAGGGATGGCAGTTAACTGGTTTACCTTGCTGCCATGCTATTGCTGTCTTTGAATGCATTGGTAGGAGCCCTTACGATTTTTGCTCCAGGTATTACACAGTAGACAGTTACCGCTTAACATACGCAGAGTCAATTCATCCTGTTCCAAATGTAGACAGGCCAGTGAAGAGTGAGTCAACTCTGGCGGTTGTTACTGTAACCCCTCCACCTACTAAACGACCACCAGGCCGACCGAAGATGAAGCAGGCTGGATCAATAGACATCATTAAACGCCAACTCCAGTGTAGCAAGTGCAAAGGTCTTGGCCACAATAAGAAGACATGCAAAGATTCCTAGTTTGCATGGTTGGACATTGGAAGTAGGTATCTGTACTCTACTGTTTTTCAGCTATATTGTTAGACTGTTCATACTTGTGCCTTGGGATCTGAAGGAAGCCTAAAACTTTGTTCGTTGTTTGTAAACACATCTATGTTCCTTTATGAGTCACTACCTGATAGTATTCTACTGGCTCTGGCTTGTAACTGTACTTTTTTCTGTACCCTTTCTAGTTTCCTCTCAATTGATATATTTATTGATGAGATAGTGTGCACAAATATTTATGTGTGTGCGCATCTATAGGTATGGCTTGTGCACTGACATTCCAATTCTACATGAATACATGTGTACATTAGGAGCTTCACATTTTGGATTAAACATAAATATCCCACAGAACTTGCATGCTGGAGGGATTTAAACGTGCAGCTATAATTGACATTTTTTTCTCTTTTTAATTATTTTTGAGAAAGGATGCTACTAGGTTACTCTTGGAAGCAGTTTTTAAACTTTCTTTTAGGAAAATATGAACATAGCTTATTGAATTTACTCCAAACAGCTGCATACATTAGGAGCTTCAAAATTTGTCCTTATAATGAGCGGAGTAAAAATGCTGGCTTGGTGACGGATATATCTGCACACTTTTTGAACTTTCCTTTTGTTTATTGATTTCTTTAAGTTTTAGTTGGGAGAGGGTTTTGGTTGTTTGCCCCTATTTTTGGTCTTTTTTTTTTATTTTTTTTAAAAAAATTATCACGGAGCCTTTTTGCCGGCTCTTGTTATATCTTATGTACGAGGGCTAAGCCTTTTTTCTTTTGTTAATACACATCATCACTTCATCAAAAAGAAAAAAATTAGATGTTTTACTCCATAATACTTTGGGAAGCAGGTATTGAAGATGGCATGGGAGATGGAAATGAGAAACAGAAATATGGAATTGTGCCATTATCTTAACGAATAACTATGTCAAATTGTGTAGAAGTTTTAATGAAATATAATAAATCTTGAGTTGTCTCTCACTTGGGTGGAAACATGGGTAAAAACTTTGTCGAAAGAAGTAGGAAGTGCTGGGGGGTTCGTTTTTAAAGTTGTTCCATTTGTTTCAGAAGTGGGATTTACTATAAAGAAGAGAGTTTTTAGTAAATTGTCGACCGAAGGAATGAGTTACAAGGTGAATTGTAAGCCCCAATGACAAATGAACCTATGGGCGGGGCATTTTCGGGGACTAGTTTTACTTCGGGCTGCAACTTGGGTGGGTTGTGTCAGGTTGGAGGGTGACCCAAGCTGGCAAGCTCAGCCCCAAGAATACATTGCTTTGCATGAGGCCCAACCTAACCTAAGCTCACCTGATTTGATTTTATGTAAACAGGTTACACTTGAGTTGATCTGGTTGGTTGGGCTGATGGCCAAAATTCAACATTTGGTTGAGAGACACAAGGAGTAGAAGGAGGTGTGTTTTTGCAGAAAAGAGGGTTAATAAAGATAGTGAAATTGGGTGGGTCCAAAGGGCTCTGCTGTGAGATGGTTCCACCGTTATAAAAAAAATAAAATAAAATAAAGATAGTGAAATTGGGAAGATGGAGATATCCGGGTTAACGATGGGAGGAAGAGGGATTGATTAGAATAAAATATAGAGAGACAGAAAAGTGAAATAATAGAGGAAGAGTGTTTGTCTGTGTGAAAAGTAAGATAAGAGAGGGAGTGTGCGATGTAATCTTGATTCTGACATTTGGATAGTGCCTGGAATTCAATTTCTTTAAGGGACATCCTTTCTGTTCTAGTGTTTGCTTAATACTTGGTCTAGGCTGAAAGAGGGGTAACCTTTTAGGAATGATATGCATTTTCTGCAATGGGATCTCTGCGTCTCATATCCTCATGTTCAAGTCATGTTGTGATTCCCAATTTCTTCTTTCTTGCCCTATATTTTTTCCTGATGACTGCACCCTATGAAGTTTTGCGACACACAGAGACTCAATTGTTAATTCTTCTGCTCATCCTCCATTGATATGTGTCTAGCGTCCCATAATTGAAAAAAAGATTGCATCTTGTTCACTAATATTAATGGTGAACTGAAAATGCCATGATTTGAAGCATATCATAATTTCAAGACTAGAGGGAGAGTCTAATGAGGCTTACAGCTGATGAGGTGGATGTCTAAACAGCTGGCTTGATGGTCAGGTTTGATGTTGGATAAGTCATTAGAAAAAGAATGTGAAAAGAAGAAAATCCATGGGTTGTTTTTACTTAGGATACCCAATTCACCTGAAATCCCAAGTACCACACTCCGGGTGGGGTTACTATCTTCACCATTTGCATCACTTAGTTTATATACATCCTGTCTATAGGGGCTTCTGCCCTTTTCTTTTTGTGAATAAAATTCATTTTACCTTACCAAAAAAAAAGGGTTAGGATTCGAATTGGATTTCCATTTGGGGGCCTTAATCTTGCAAATGGAACACGGCCTAAGTTGCTAATGGAGAAATGGATTTATGTAGCACCATGTAGTCATAAATACTCATAAGGTATCTATTTCGAGTGGAAACCATTTGAATAATACTTTCACAAATGGTCTAAATTTATTAGAGTCAAGGCAAAAAAAATTGAATAATATGATCATAGTGAAAAGGTAATTTACAAGTTATCTTAAATGATAATAAAAAAAGGAATGATCAAGGAAACATTTAATACCAGATGGTTAGGTCATTTGGGACCAATCCTTTGGCATAGGTGTTTTGAGTAAAGGCATGGCTTATCTTATGTCAAGCATATATCCATAGCAGTTTGCACAGTGGACATTTGTTGGCTGTCTGCATATATGAGATTGTATATTTTCTTTATTTTAGGAGTGTTGTGT
Organism: Liquidambar formosana; assembly: GCA_039720395.1. Lineage (NCBI taxonomy): Eukaryota > Viridiplantae > Streptophyta > Magnoliopsida > Saxifragales > Altingiaceae > Liquidambar > Liquidambar formosana. Next base: position 4,390,729 of record CM077822.1, on the reverse strand, counting down.
ATATTTTTTTGATTTTTGGAGTGTTGTGTGCAACATGTGGTGCCCCCTGCCCCTGGTCTTTTTGCCTCTTTTGTAATCACTAGTCACCTTGCCTTTTGTTATATTTGAATCCATAGATATTTTTTAAATAACAAACTCTTTGGTTTCTTAACAGAATTGGCATCAAGGAATGATGCATTTCATTCCATACTCTTAACGAGTTTGACAACAAAAGAGGCCTGCAAAAGACATGACGCTTGGTACCTTCTTTATTTAATGCATTTTACCTGTTATTTGGTTGTTAATTATGATCTTCCAACACAGGCAATGGCCTGGGAAAACCCGGTGTGATGGAGGCTACTAGTCAGGTTTAATTTCTCTCTACATTTGGTAGTTGACACCGGACACAGAATGAAACTTATCTTAATTTATTTGAGGATGAGATCTCTGCACTACAAAGAATCATATTGAATAGAAGTGAAATTTGTATTTTTTTCGTTTGAATTTATTGTTAATATAGCTTATCATTTTCTATCAAAATTTTTTTGGTCTCCTTGCTCGTTGAAAATATGCAGTTGGTTGTAGTATTGTTTGCTTACTGATGAGTTTTATGGGATGAGGAGACTTCATCCTCCAGTGGATTATTAAGGCTGTCTTGCATGTGAACAGAGTCCTTTCGTTTGCTTCCCAGATCATATGAGATTGTTAATTGTCATAACCTCTTCTTTACTAATAACGTCACGGTTGAGATTTGTCAGAGAAACTAGTTGCAAATTCAAGATATATGGGCTATATCTATAGTTGAAGAATTCTGCGAGTGTTGTTAGCATTAATTGGTTGAAATTTCATCACGGCAAGTTGGCAATTTAATAGCGCGTTGGCCAGTTGGGTGATCATCTGATTTGTTTGTAATATTTCGGACTGTACATTGGACTTCAAATGCATGAATTTAAGCTTCTCTTAGATTTTCCGAAAACGGTTGGATTTTGTGAGATCCAGCCGGCATAAGAATCATGTAGAAAATTGTGTACAGAATTGTGCTCCTAATCCTAATCACATGTATAGATACGGTAGTATGTCACTTGGCAAGTCTCTTAATGTCTTTCCTCTAAAATACTCAGTTTTGATCAGTTTAGCATGTGTTGATATAAGTTATATCAGCATCATGTATTATGTATTAGGGGTTATACTCTTTGTATTGGTCTGATTTACTTCAGTAACCGACTAATGCACGGAGTATAACTTTCAATGTGAGTATTGATGAAGAGATGATGAGAGAGAGAGAGAGAGAGAGATCTTAATAAGGAGGTGATTTTGAGAAAAATATGTGGAAGTTATGGAGTTATTTCCATATTCACTGATTTACTTTGGAAGGACGGTTCATAGAAAAGCTTTCTTCGATTTCCTTTTCTGAACTTGTAGAATTATACTGGGCCAGATTTATTATTATTATTATTTAGAAAAAGAAAAAAAAATAATTTTGCCCTTTTGCATAGGATAAAATGAACCTTAATCCTAAATTAGCCTCCTAAAGAAACAGAGAGCCATAGTAATATTCCGAGGCCTACATAGTTGGCTGTGTCATCTTTTGTGCTAAAATCGTAGTTATGAAAGGAAAAAAGGCTTCATTAATTTGTCAACATAACGATTGAGGTGATGTCAAATATGAGAATGAGAAAAAAGAAACTCAGGAAAATGACCGACCACACGATTCTCGTTCTGGTGTTATGAGCAAACAGACGAAACAGAAAACGTCGGTGCATGTTGTGTGTAATGAGACACGCACTAGTTTCGGCAAACTCCACCGTGCAAGGATATGACAGTTGGCATGTCATTACGTATTGACATGCCAAGTGTCATTACTGCCGACTAACTTCGCCACGTAGCGTGTCTCCCCAATCTCATCACTCATGAGTCGGTCATCGCCCTCTTCCCTTAATAAAGGTCCTCATGCACCATCCCTCTTCTCACCCCACTCCACTTTTCACTTCCTCGATCGTTTCCTCAATACACTCCGCACATTCTCATCTATCCGATTCTTCTAAAAGCTTATACATATATATACTCCACCTCTTTACCCCCTCTAGCTAGATCGATTTAGCGTCCTCATCTGATTATATATATATAGATATATTCCATATATGGCTTTCTTCAAACGGGACGTGGCCCTGGTTCTGGTGATAGTGTTTGTCCTCAGTTGTAGTTGCTCTAGTGTCGGCGATGTTCTGTCTGGGGACCAAGGTCAGACCCAGGAAAAGATGGAACAAGCTCAGGATAAGGCAGCAGAGACGGGAAAGGAAGCCAAAGAAGCCTCCGAGACGTGGACTGAATGGGCTAAGGAGAAACTCACTGAAGGACTTGGACTCCAATACGAAGATGCCAAGGAAACCGCTAAGCAGGCTTCTGACTCAGCCACTAAGAAGAGCAAACACAAGGTCCAGCACACCACGGAAAAAGCCGAAGAGATGAAGAATGAAGCAAAAGAGAAGGTCGCAGAAGCTGCGGAAAGAGCGAGGGAGCAGGCATCTCAGAAGGCTGCAGAAGCTTCAGAGCAAGCCAAGAAAAAGCAATTGGAGGCGGAGGAGCAGCTGAGTTCGGCCAAGGAGAAAGCAAAGGAGGGTTATGAAGCAGCCAGAGCCAAAACAGGGGAGACTCTGGAGGCTGGCAAGGAAACCATCGCGTCTAACTTCGAAGCTGCGAAGCAGAAATCTCAGGATATGAAAGACAATTTAGCTGGTGGAGCGCCTGATGGGGAGCTTTGAGGCCACCATGTGTGGGTGCTTCCATCTGATGAGTACGTAGCTAGGCTGTTGCACATGTATAGTGTGCATTCAGGGTTAATTTCAAGATCATGTCATGTGTTTTAATTAACGTTAGCGTTTCTGTTTAATTTGGTATTGTACGTGTATGTTTCTTTGTTTCAAGATTGTAAGTGCTCGATGATTTGTATGGATTAGTGTTTTGGTGGTTGAGCTAGCATGCGTGAGGGAGATTGAGTTGATGCAGAAGTGGAAAATGCTATGAAGTGCCCAAATCTATTGCATCAGCCTATTGTGAATAGTTGATTCTTTAATCCAATTTTAAGCTCTCACCGGCCTCCACAGAATTTGAGCTTCAAGTGGACGGTAGGTTCAAATCGTTTCTTCAATGAACTTTACAGCTATGTCAAATTCAGTCCTAACTTTGTTGTGGCCCATGGAGTTGGCCGGGAATGGTAGCTACGTTGGTCAGATGATGCTCAATTGCTCATCCCATGTTAATAAGGCATGGACTTCCACGTACACGTCCATTCAAGAGGCAAAAAAAATCTTTGTTAAAAAATATACCGGAAAATGCTCTAATCTGTGTTGCCATATATCTAAAAATAAAAAACGATGGAGTTGAAGTTGCACTCTTGATCCTTGTGTTTGAGCGTTTGAGGCGAGCCAGTGAGACTAGCATGGCCCATAATAATTCCATAACCACTCCTACCCGCATATATTTAAGTTTGTAAGATTTCTCCTCCTAGGGACACCTAGCTTGCCCCTTGGAGTTGGGATGATACGTTGTGGCTTAGTGATTGTCAAAGTAGGCCGGGGGCATTCATACAAAAGATTATCAATTGGCACTCCAAAAAGGTGTGGCGGCCAGTGAGCCATTTTTTATCCACCAAATGCATCTTAGACCCAACCCTCGTTTAGCTAGCACTCACAAGGAAATATTGAAACTATATCATCTTACCATGCCATCAATCCATAAGCTTTTCGATAAGCCAAAAAAGGTATAGAGAAGGGGGTTGGGGTCAACCTGTTATCTAGGCATGACCATATATAGCAAGGTTCTATTCGCTAAGAAATCAATCACAAAAAGGGTCTAGACTCTAGACATGCATGCCACCAAGGGAGGGAACCGTAGGAGCTGCCTCTAGCTAGTTGGACTATAGCATGACTGAAGTGAGCCCCATGGATGTTTAATTAATGGTTCCAACATATATGAATAAGAGCATCGATCAAGCAATAAAAACAAGACATGCCACCAGTCCAATCCATATGCTAGCAAATTTCATTACCGAGAGACAGAAGAGGGTGGTGTTATGCCACAAAAAAGGGATGCTAGGGGCAGTCTCCTGTCGGCTAGATAGTTGTGGGTGGCTTTAGTTTTTTTTTCTTTCCTCTTTTTCTTTTGTCGGTTTGGTTTGTTATTCTGCTTTGTTTTCCTTGGTTTTTACATTTTACAGCCAAAACAAAACAAAAAAAACAAAAGCTCTTGATCGACGTCTTCATATTGTAAGGGTCTCATATATTACAATTTACGAGACAGTAAAGATGGTGATTAGTGATAGTGTCGGTGTGATAATGAAAACGTTGCTAGGAACTGAGGGTATCATTCCCACACCGCAAAATGAAATGAGTGTGAAAAAGTGGTGTCGTGTGTTTGAATGAGATTGGGAAATAATGGAAGCGTTGATTTGAAGTTGTTGAGCAATTAGTGGTCCGTGCCAAATGACCAAAGGGATTGCGACTGCATGATTTTGGATGCACTCCAACAGTGTCAATACATCTCCCTGCAAAAACCTCTGAAGTATTACTCCACTTTATAGCTGCCCTTGTTTTTTTTTTGTTGGTTGAAATTTCCATGCTTTGAACCAATATAATATTATTGAGTGGGTTGGAGGAGGGACCACAATTATTTATGTGGAGCCAATGTACGTGATGGGTGCATGTGCGCCACAATTCAATTTGAAGACTGCCTACCCTTTTTAACTTCTTCTCCATCACTATACAGGTACATTTTTGTATGTATAATTGGTATGGTGTGTAAATATTAAATACCGTATGAGTTATGATCCCATCTTCTTTTTCATTTACCTAGCCACAGACGTCCATATCTACACTCACTTATTGCATCACTTTGATTACCCCCGGTCCCCACTTGTATACTTCCTCCTTTTATTTTGCAAAAATATGGTTATTATATTAGAGACATATTACATCCTCCATTATTACTCAAATCTTGGGTTTGGGGGGGCTGACCCCTTCTTTGACGCCTTTCCCCTGGAAGGTATTTTATTATTATGTTTTATATCATTGTTTGATCAAGTACTAAACACGTGCCCGCTTCTTGATTAACCCTAAACTACCTTGACGCAGCAATTAACAACCATATATTGCCACAAGCCTACACCACCACCAAGCATAGCTGTCCATATGAGCATTGCTACAACCATTGCCTTGTTTTATTATTTCATTTTTCGGTTTGGGAAATGATTTATAAGACCAAAAGGGTGGACTGAAAATGTGAGCGCGCCCAATAGCAAAGCGACTAACCTATCCCTTAACACACAAAACATGAAAAGATACCTCTTTTCAGATTTTTCTATCCATCAAACCCAAGATAATTATCTAGATTTTCAATATAATTATCTAGCAAGTCAAGATAAAATTATAGTTTTTCATAAAATTACTTTATTTTTTATCTTTATTTTTCCGGTTTATTTTTTATTTCAAAATCTTGATTTTTGCGTATGTTCAACTTTATGATACTATCTTGATTTCTTTCTTCTTGATTTTTCCATATGTTGGTTTGGAGTAAGTAATTTGATTTTTCAAACTCAAAGATCAATGCCTCTTGTAGATGTTGTGCAGGGATTCTCGTTTTTTTTATTTTGAGCGTGATTTTCGGTTGGGTATTTGAACTAAATAGGAAAGTGGTTTTTTAGTCTTTTTAGTATGGATATGCGAGATTCATTGAGGATAGTTTTTTTTATTAGCAAATTAGAAAGTTGACATGTCAGTTGGCACTTCACTTCGGCGCTCTATAACTCGGTTCATGTATCACTACTCTAAAATAAAATAAAAAAACCGACATCATAAGATCGATAAGCATTTCGTCATGTGATAGGGCCGGTGGCGGACCACTGCGGCCCGACCACTAATTCATGGGCAGCAACCAATTAAGATTTCCCAAGGGCAGGCCAGTTAATTTAACATTTAAAAAATGATCGAAAGCAATCAAATTGAAAAAAAGGACTTTTCCTATACGTTATACATTGATTATATATATATATATATATTTGATTGTCATCAACTCATCATATTTATATATATAATAATATATAGTGTAGAGCTCAAATCATGGGCCAACTTGCTTGTCTGTTTCCCCCAACATGTGAGAGGCAATTGAAATCATTATTCAATTACGAAAAAGTCGGCCATATATGGATCGTTATTATAGTCATGATAATAGCCACCTCATGAGTCATATCCTTCCATATAAGCAATTGCAACTTTACAAGTTTGCAAAATGTCATAGATAAGGTAAGCAGTGGATTAGCTAAATTAGAAAGACAGAAGTTATTAATTATGAGGCCATTCTCATGGATGTATTTATAATTAAGTTCTTGTCTTAATTATAAGAAATATAAATGAATCTTGAAACACACACTCAGTGTTGGATAGAGTCCTCTATACATAATTTCACATATATATGTGCGGGATATTCCGTATGATCATAGTCAGTCCATGAACGACATATACGTGCGTGTCATTCTACGGATGACCGTGATTAGACGGGATATCCCGTACTTGAACATCTCTCATACATATATAGTTTTGATTATGTGCGGGATATCTTTTACGATTATAGGCGTTCGTGAGTAACACCGCGCGCGCTCGTAAATGCGTGCGTGTCATCTACAAATGCCCGTAATCGAACGGAATAATTTAGATATCTTGCACTTGAAACAGTCCTATATATATATTTTGTTTGCATATACAAATCAAAGTATGACCTTTTTCTTATCACTTAATGAAATCCGTTATAATGCTATGGCACAAGGCAGGAGGGATAAGGATGCTCTCTTAGCGTCCTTGGTCAAATCAAAGAAAAGGTAATAATACTAATAGTTTTCTTTAAACTCATTATTGTATTAGAAATAATGAAAATGCAATTAATGATCCAACTATGAAAACACATTTTTTTATACATTGATTGGCTAAGGACACACAGTTAAGAAAACCCTAATACTAAAGCCAAAGATTATGAAAGAAAAAATTTATCAAAACACCTTCAAAGTCTCCACACAAAATAATGCTATTTAACCCATATGATTAACAAATAATAAAATTCTATATGATGTAGTTGTACCTTTACAATTCAAATAAAAAATAATTTATTGCAACACGTAATATTATTTAGTTATTTACATCATATAAAAATAATGGGATTTTATTAAGGGTCAAAATATAAGAAGAAGCCTTTATTTGGTTTAGATTGGATAACAAGTATTTTGCTGAAATTGAAGAAGCAAACGTCCACGCAAGACGCCATGTGGTTGAGAAATTGTCGTAGTAATTAATATTCAAATTTCAGAAAGACAGAAAAACGGATAACGCTTCCAACATGGCGGAGACACGTAGTTTTGGTACCCCAGTCGAAAAGACGCTCAACAAGTTTGAAAGCCCTTATTAGAAACGCGTGGGTAGAGTAGATCGAGAGTTGATACATAGAGAGTGATACGGGGGGTGATGAGAGCGAGATCTCTGAATAAAAGGCCAACCAGGTAAGATCGGTTATGTTCCGTGTAGGGAACCCATTGATTGAGTCCCATCAAGGCATAACCCCCATGACCCCATTATCCGTCCATCTTCAATAATAAGCCTTTCATTTCGACAGACAAAAGTAGTGGGGTTCATCGAACAGAGGCTTCGGCCAAACACGAACAATCCCAGAACCTCTGCTCTTTGCCTTTTCTCTCTCTCCCTTTATATATATATTTACTTTTTCAACTGTATTACCATATATTTTGAGAGAGAGAGAGAGAGAGAGAGAGTTGTTCGTCTGGCGTTACATGGTGAGGAGGAAAGAGGAGGAGAAGAAGGGAATGCGACTGGGGAAGTACGAGCTCGGAAGGACTCTGGGCGAAGGCAATTTCGGAAAGGTCAAATTCGCTAAGAACGTAGAGTCTGGCCAGGGATTTGCCGTTAAGATTTTAGAGAAGAACAGAATCATCGACCTCAACATCACCGATCAGGTCTGAATTTCACCACAACCCATCATCATCATCATCATCATCATCATCATCATCCTTTTTTTTTCTCTTCTCACTATATATATATATATATATATATCTCAAAGAGTTGTCAATTTTGGGCTGGTAAGAGTCTGAGATTTTATGCCCTTTCTGATGGTTATCATTGTTTTGAAGTAAATTTGGTATGGAAAAATGTCGTGCAAATTTGGTGTGTGATTTTCGTGTACAGAGTCCTAATTCTGTATTTGAATTCGTTTGTGTTAATATGCCTGTCGTGGTGACGAATTTTAGTATTGGATTCCTTTTAGTTTTTGGGCCATGGCTGTCTTTTCGGATCTCTTGCTGGGATTCCCTCCCATAGGCTAATAGTACATATATCTGTACTCAAACGTATCTCTCTCTGAGAGAGTTATCGGGGGCTAGGGGGGGTTGCTTCTAACTATGGAAGTCAAAAGGGCTAACCTTACTTTTGATGGAAGTTGCAGATAAAGAGGGAGATTGCCACTTTGAAGCTCATCAAACATCCCAACGTGGTTAGATTACATGAGGTATCTCTCTTTTTATATCCCTTTCTCCTTATTCTTTTATTATTATTATTATTATTTTCCATCAAATTCCTGATTTCATAAATAAAACATAATACGGGATATATGTCGTGTGTATAATTAAGCCTATCGATTGATTCTAGGGATTGGTGGAGTTTTGAGATTTTGGCCTTATCCAATATGTGTCCCCTCATATTATTCTTTGCCCAAAAGCCTAGGATAATGGCGTCTCCTGAAATTAATCATGGGCTCAACATCCACAGTCTAGTTAGCGCCACCGTAGTCCACAGTCCCCACACATTTATTCCGTTCAAGATCTGTGCATGGCCACGTGGAACACGAGTCTGCTGTTGTTGATTGTTTGCATGTGCGCGGTGGCCCTGACCCAACGACTTTTGGGCTGGACCCCTCTTTTGTCAGCAAACCAACCATTCAACCCTCCGTGTTTATTTACCCAATTCTTATCCACGCGAAACCTTCGCATTATCAATTTTACAAAAAAAGTATGACGTTGCAATGATGAATAATGCTACACATATGATCTCTGTGTCTTATGTGCTTTTTATATAACTAGATATAACGTGAATATTTTTAAATAATATTAGTTATATAAAATAATGAATACATAAAGATTTTATATTTTTTCATAAAAGATAAAGTTTAAAATTTCAAAAGTATATATATATATATATTTAATCAAAATTGTCAACGAAAAATTAAAAACTCTTTAGATATACATTCAGAATTTTTTTTCTTCATAAAACGGAATATTTAAAGAGTTTATATACATATATATTATCATGCAACTTGATAATTGCTTTAGGAACAAGAATTTGAGTAATAATTTAACTTTAATTTGTTAAGAGGTTGAGTTAAAATCTAACTATCATTTGTTACAAAATGATAAGAATGTTTATTATGTATTTCATTAAAGGAAGGGTAAATATGTTTTTTTTTTTTTTTTTTTTTTTTTAAAGAAATAAGGGTATATTGGTCGTTCAAAAGTTTTTTTAAGATTCAGCCTTTTATAGATATAGATAAATAAATTTACCTATAATTTGCGCATGCCAATTGTTTATAGTCCCTTCCTTCCTAACATGTTGCCGGGATTTATTCATCATCTTTATATTTTGTTTGGAATTGAGAGGAATCATAATGGAATGGATCGAGAGAGCTTTCAATTTCACTGCCAAACAAATTCATTCTTCTTTCTTCTTTTGTTCTAAAATATAATTTGTACCTGACTAAACCTTACTTTATAAATGTTGTATACATGCAGGTCCTAGCAAGCAAAACCAAGATTTACATGGTCCTAGAATATGTGACTGGTGGCGAACTGTTTGATAGAATTGTGAGGGACCTTTTTATGAATCAATTATATGACTTTCAAAGGCCTTATTGTACCGACTCCAGACTTTTGTTGAATTTTGACATTAGTAAGCTTCTCATGTTGTACAGGCATCCAAAGGGAAACTCTCTGAAGCTGCAGGAAGGAAGCTCTTCCAACAGTTAATTGACGGTGTGAGTTACTGCCACAACAAAGGTGTTTTCCACAGGGATCTCAAGGTTATTAATTAATTCCCACCCTTTAATTTCCACACACATGCATTATATAGAAATAACCTTATCGCTTGCCATTCTGATATGCACCTACGTGTTCGAAATTGCAGCTAGAAAACGTTCTTGTTGATGCAAAAGGAAACATAAAGATATCTGATTTTGGCCTCAGTGCTTTGCCCCAGCATTTTAGGGTACACTCCCCTAGCCTTTAAAGTTTCAAGCCAGCCCGGCCCCTTCATTATATACTTCCTTTCTTTTCAGCGACTCATTCCCTTTTTTTTTTTGTTTGTTTGTTTGTTCATATCTGAAATATTAGGATGACGGGTTACTGCATACAACCTGCGGAAGTCCTAACTACGTTGCACCTGAAATTCTTGCTAATAGAGGGTACGATGGTGCCACCTCGGATATCTGGTCTTGTGGTGTCATCTTATTCGTAATTCTAACGGGTTATCTCCCTTTCGATGATAGAAACCTTGCTGTTCTTTATCAGAAGGTATAGTAAAGTTTCCCTTTGCTCGTTTCATTCTTCTATATGGATTTATGAGTCTAAGTTTTCTAAGTTGAATTTCAAAAGGGTTATTGATGTTTAATGCTCTTGAGGGATTTCAGATTTTCAAGGGAGATGCTCCGATACCCAAATGGCTATCACCGGGTGCACACGATATGATTAGCAGGATTCTTGATCCCAACCCTGTAACCAGGATAACAATGGCAGGGATCAAAGCAGATGAATGGTTCAAGCAAAACTATATTCCCGCTAATCCCCATGATGAAGAAGAAGATATTCACATCGACGATGAAGCCTTCTCAATACATGATATGGTATGAGCTTTGATGTCCTCACTTGTGAGAATCTCTTCTTGGGTTTGTTTCATAGATTTTGTCCCAACACTTTTAAGGGATTCCTCCTCTCTTTTTTTTTGTGTTTTTTTTACTCCTGGTGTAGCCATCGGAGGCAGAGAAGAGTCCCGGATCACCCACCCTCATCAATGCCTTTCAGCTGATTGGAATGTCCTCATGCTTAGATCTCTCTGGCTTCTTTGAGAAAGAGGTGGGACTTGAGAGCAAAAGTGAAAAACCTGTAGCTTTGCAAGATTAATTGTATCTATGTGTACTAATTTCTCTGTACGTTCACCGAAAAAATTCACATATTCTGCTGGAAACCTGATTGCAAGATACGCATATTCTGTTTGAGTTATTTTAGGATGTCTCCGAGAGGAAGATCAGATTCACATCAAATCGTTCCCCAAAAGATCTGCTCCAGAGCATTGAGGATGTTGTGACAGAGATGGGATTTCGAGTTCAGAAGAAAAACGGAAGGGTTAGTATCATCTTCGACTGTTGATTTAGTGTGGTTTAATAAGAGAATAATGCCAATTTTAAAGGCAATTCTTACTGAATATTTGGTAAATTTGTGTCCTTCTCAGCTGAAAGCTATGCAGGAGCACAAGGCGCTAAAGAGTCCGGGTAGTCTTTCAGTCGCAGCAGAAGTAAGCAATTTTTCTAATTTGAACATTCTGTTCTCGAAGAAATATGCATATAAACTAGGTGGCATGAACCTTAGCAAATTTGTTTCTTTAGAAATCTGTTGATGGATGAAACTAGTGATTGAATCATTAATTGTTTAATTCTAATATTATCATTGTCTCCGTAATTATGACAGGTGTTTGAGATTAACCCATCCTTGTATGTAGTTGAGTTAAGAAAATCATATGGAGATTCTTCCGTATATAGACAGGTTCCTTCTCTCTCCCTCTCCCTCTCCCTCTCCCTCTCTCTTCTGACATTGATTCAAATATGTAGTCTCTCCCTCTTCTTACATTGATTCAAATATCTGGTATGTGCAGTTATGTAAAAAGCTATCTAGTGATCTGGGTGTCACCCCAAGCCAAGAGCTGTTGACCACAGAAGTGTGAATGCGAGGATCTATGGGTCGGCCAGGTTAAACAACATTGCTGGACAGCCTAGGAGAGTAATGGAGTTAGAATCCGTAGTGTGCAATTTTATGTAATTTTTATTCTTTGTTTTATTTCATATTGAAAGAGATGCATTAGCAATGCATTAGCTTTTAATAAAAGATACACATTCAAGATGTAAAGTCATGGGAACCAAATATGTTGCAAGTGGTGCACCCTGTGGATCTTTTCACTAGTTGCAGCAGTGTAAAAAAGCATTTCTGTACAAGCATTTATTGTTTTAATGCACTTAATTCACTGGATTTAATCTCAGTTTCAGTTTTCTCACCCAAATTTACTAGATGTAAAAGTTCATCCAACCCGATTGGAACAACCATGTAGTCATCACAATGACATCCATTTCAGACCTGCAGTCATTGCCGTAGAAACGTAAACTTTGGTAGTGTAGTAGCCCTTCTGTCACTTAGCCAATTCTAGAGTCAAGAGTTCAATGATATATGACAAATGTGCATGTTCTTAAGACTAGAGATCTCTGTGTGATAAAAACCACATTACTGGGACTTAAAAAGTTATCTACATCCCACTTCCAATGTTGCTGGAGCGTGGTAACTGGAATTTGATTTTATACAGTACGTATGATTTATTTACATGGAAAATGGTTTGGTCATAAATGACTCTTTAAATCACATAAGTTCCCAAACCCTCAATTGGGTGCAAGTCTAACTTAGTGCAAGCCTATTGCCTAGCTCTTTTCTGTATACCTGAATTAAGCCACTGCTGTCTGCCATTTGAAGCTTCTCACCCAACATGGTCTTGTATTGATCATCCCTGTCCTCCAAATTACGCATAAATTCAACCTACAAAACAAAAAGAAACATCATATATCAACAGTATAGTATAGTCAATAATTTATTTAAAGTAGGATATTGAAATACGAGTAGCATCTAACATTCCAAATGAGGCCAGTGCTACTAGACCCTGGAATATGACAACAATTCAAGCAGCACTTCTAGTAGTGCTTTCAACACCAAATATGATCTAGATAAAACTGCAATGGAAACTCAAAATTATCAAAATTGTGGAAATTTACCTGTTTCTGAAACAAATCAAATTCATCAGAGCTGAGAGAACCATCACTGTTTGAATCAAGGAGCTGCATCATCTCTTGGGCATCTTCCCCCGGGGCACCAAGCTCTTCCATAACTTCCATGAGTTCCTCAATGCTGATCCTGCCATCCCCGTTCTTATCAAGAAGGCGGAATGCTTGATCTCTTTGGTCAAACCCAATAGCTTTATGATTTGTGGAAGGCATATCTTTAAGACGCAATGCTGCAAGTTCAGCTGCAGCCATCATAATGGCCTTGAGCCGTTTTGCCTGAGCATCGATAAATAATGAAAAATCTTAGTTCACTTATAAATGGAAAATGCTAGGTGTACCCAGTTTTGTATACCGGTTGGGCTTACCTGCTGATGTATCAATGGCACATTAAGGTAATTAATGGAAAAAATAAGCTTCATATATACTTTGAAGAAGGCAATGCTTGGGGACTCCCCCATACCCTCCTATGAACAAATAATTTAAATTTTGAATGAGAAACTAATTTGAGGCACAGCGAATCATTAGGCCCCTTTATTTTTAAATTTTTTTGGTTGGATTTATAGAAGAAAAATATATGCTAGATCAGGTATGTCTAAATATTTTCGCAGTATTTTTTAAAGATTTTTAGCTTTCATTATTGACATTTGGTTGATTAGGGAGTACAAAAAATTATTTCAAAGTGAAGAACAAATCCACATTTCAATCACACAAGAGAGTACTTACCTCTTCTGGATCAGTAAGACCACCCTTGTACAATGAGTGGGATGCCTGTTCCACCAGCTGCCAATATGTCCATGTCCATAGTCCGTATTTGTATTTCCATTAGCGGTCTAATCCTGCCATTCTCACTCACATCAACTGCCATATGTAAACTCTTATAGCCATTTGCTTTGGGTTTGGCTGATATAGTCTTTTGTCCGATGTGGCATTTCTTTCCACAAGGATTGGATGATTTCACGTGCCCTGTAGCATGCTTTCTCACCTACTTCCGATGAATCTACTCCAGACCTAGGCTTCAATATGACTCGCAATCCTAAAACATCATTCACTTCTTCCGGTTCACGGCCATCTCTCAAAAGCTTCTTCATGGTGCTATAACGACTTTTATACCGACCTTTGACCAGGATATCCTCCACCATGTCTGCTAAAAGGGGATCAGTTTTTAAGGATTGAAGCAGCCGTTCCTTGTATATATCTATGACAGGCTTACTTCCTGTCTCGTGACTTCGTAACCATGCATCGACATAAATATATGAATAAGGAAACAAGTAGTGGAATGAGAGATCCTCTAGCTCCTGTGATAAGAAGTTTGTTCCCACAGCATGAGCCAAAGGAGCATGTATCTTCATAACCTCAAGAGAAAGCATTTGTTGCTGATATCTTGGCAGGTAATCTAGGTGTCTCATCATATCAAGTTTTAGAGCAAGGTCAAGAATCAAAGCCCTGATGTCATAGTATGTCAGGCAGAACTTCCTTAATAAAGCAGCAGTATCATCATCCAAGACTTCTACTTTTGAAGCAATCTTCTTCACACGCAAACTTTCATGCAATAGATGAGCAGTACCAGTACCTAACCGATCTCTCACTTTATGTATGGATATAGCACCTGCCTCCAGAACTTCTCGAAGTATGCCAGCTGAAATAACTTCTGCATCCATCTGCAATCACATTAAAGTAAAAAAGAAACAAATGTTTAAACCAAGGGATAAGATCATTTTTTAAAGCTTTCACAGAATCTAAGTTTGCATCCATATATATATGTATATATATTGTGATCAGCAACAGGGAATTTATTGAAAAAAAGAAAGAAAAAAAGTACAAAAGACGACGAGATGTTCTACCGAAGAAAAAAAGCAATCATAGACAAGAAAAATGCTAAAGGCCACAAACTGCAAGCCAATTAGACCTAAAAACAAACAAAGGAACTAACTGTTGAGATTAACCTGATGCAACTTTGCATCAGGTCACCCTCCAAAATTCAACCTGTGACTCATATCTTGTGAAAGTCATACGTAGGTCATGTATGCCAAAAATAAAGTTGATCCGAGACTGATTGTTATTCCATTCAAAAATTAAATTTTTTAATCAATAATGATCACTAATTTATGGACACTAGATATAGCACACGTGCGTTGCACATGAATATTTTTAAATAATTTTAGTTATACAAAATAATAAATACATAAACATTTTATATTTTTTCATAAATATTTTTAAAGATAAACATTTTATATTTTTTATATTTTATATTTTATATTTTTATATTTTATATTTTAAGGTATGTGTTTTAGAATTATAGTTTCCATATTCCTATATACTTCTATTTATCATATAAGAATTATAGTTTCCGTTTCCTTTAAATTCCTATTTGTGTTTTATATATTAAGGTATGTGTTTTAGAATTATAGTTTCCATATTGCTATATTTCTTATTTTTGCAGGAGGGTGGGTAGTTGTGTATTTAAAAATTAAAATAAGGGTATATTAGTCAATCAAAAGCTTTTCTTACATTCATCTTTTTATAGGTAGTATAGATATAGATATAGATTTATGGATAAAGCAGCTCTTAATGTTGGATCAACTTAAACGACAAGACAATTATGGATAAAACAATCAATAACAATCACCTATTGATACCTGTGAATTAACTACATGGAAAATGACAGGCATTCTTACTTCATGCGGATGATTATGTCAGGGTTAACTTTTCAGCCCAATTTCTGAAACCTTAACATTCTAATGCAAAGTTGACCATCACAAAAATTTGATACTCCAAGAAAATTTTGACTATTCACAAAGAAATGTCGACAAAAATTGAAACAACTGATGCTGAAACCCCTGCCTAAAACTAGCAATGTGGGGCAGAAACTTTCTAACCATAGGGTCTGAAGCAGAACACGAGAATTCCCAAAATAATTCCATGGAAATTATTGTAAAAAGGTGAACCAAGACCTCCTTTCCTCACACAAGTCCTCAAAAGCAAGAAAATTAGTTGCGAAATAGGAAATCAGATTGGAACGAAGCCCCAAAGAGAGTGACGGAATTGGAAAAAGTACCTGAAGATCGGCGAGAACAACAGCCACTGATAATGCCTTGGAGAGCGGAGAGCGGCCATCGGGAGTGATGGGCAAGGTTTGCAGAATAGGGATGGAGAGCTTGAGCGCCTTGAACAGTATACGCGACGAACTTTTAGACAACAAGCTCATCCTCTCCGTCAGCTCGTTGAACGCCCCCACCAATTCCACCACCATCTTCCCCCCCGCCTGTTCCAACACCGTCGACGACGCTCTCGGAGCACATACTCGGACTCCGGCGACGGTGCTCGGTCCACTAGTATGGCAGTGGCGTCCGATTTAGAGGAAATCTGAGTACAAAACGACATCTCGAAACCCTACTGTTGGAAAGTGGTTGTTGAAAACGAAGAGTGATGTGACGATGGTGAACATAAGAGAGGTCCATGGGCATGGGAGAGAGAGAGGCAGGTGATCGGACTAATCGGAGAGTGTCCGGTCCGTATTGTGTGCCCCGAAAATCTGCTGTCTTTTTTTTTTTGGTTCGAAGAAAATCTCTTTGTCGATAACGCGGCTATGCCTATGGAGTGACGTGTCTTGTTCCCATGGTCTTGGACTTTTGTACACACGGTTATTGGAGAGCCACGTAGGATGCTAACCACAGTCGCTCAATGACCTCCTCTAAAAGCGCCATTGCAAACAGCTCTTATGGAGGCGCCATTGTTAATAACGCTTTCCATTGGTTTGGGTAAAAAGTCTAAGAAATGCACCCCCGTCTAGGAGAGTCATGGGGAACACGCGATGTGACAATAACGCAGAGCACAGAAGCATTCCCCCATCTTAAACCCTACACAAAATCACTTCCCTTCCCTTACCTCTCCCTTCCTCTTCTTTCCATCTCCACATCCCTTGTCTCTACAGTCCAAACTCTTCTCTAATCTCAGCTATGCTCTCTGCAACTTGTCCACCTTCGCCTTAAAAACCTTCAGCTATCTCACCGTAAAACCATTTCTCCCCTTTGAGACTCTGAGAAAAAGGCATGTCGGCCGCATCGAGAGGCCTCATTCATCGTCTCCGACTACTCTCAATCAGGACCAAGGCCGCCATCATCAACTCTACCATCATACTACCATTTTAGAAGTTTCAGCTCCGCGTCTTTGGTTGACTATGAGTGCGAGATCAACGGAGACCAGCCTCAGAGGATTATCGAATCTAAGCCCCGTGTGATGACCCCCAATTCAAAGCGGACCGGAGTAATTGCTGTTAAGTGTGGAATGACCGCGCTATGGGATAAGTGGGGTGCTAGGGTTCCCATCTCCATTCTTTGGGTCGATGATAATATTGTATCTCAGGTCAAGACGATTGAGAAAGAAGGAATTACTGCTCTGCAGGTACTATTAGAGACCATACCCTAGATCCCATTTAGTTGTAAGCCTCTATTTTTACTTTATTACGAATTCAACGTGATTTCTTTTTCCCCGCCTACAATGCTGGTGGTCATTTATCCTCCGTTTGGTTGCTGAGAAAATGCAGGAAAATAGGAGAAATTAGAGTTAGAATATTTAATTATTTCAGCATATCTGTTGAGGCTGAACCCTTATTTGATGTTATTGCGGTTAGTTTTTCGTTACCCCAAGACCAAAACAGCATAAAATTAAAGATCCAAAATTTTATTTCGTATTAATTTTCCTCAGTTTTCTTGGCAATCAAAAGGAGGGTTAAGTTTCGCGGGTATGTATTTAATTATATCGCTCATTCTATGTGGTGCTAGTTAGATTGGTTGCGGGCAGAAAAAGGAAAAACACTTGACCAAACCTGAAGTGGGTCATTTTAGAGCTCAAGGTGTTCCACTGAAGAGGAAATTGAGGGAGTTTCCAGTGACAGAAGATGCACTGCTCCCTGTTGGTGCATCCATTGGTGTTCGACATTTTGTTCCGGGCCAATATGTAGATGTCACAGGAATCACAAGAGGGAAAGGCTTTCAGGTGAATTAATGGCTCTTGAGTCCCCATCATCTTCTTGCTCTTGAAGACTTGTGCTGAATTAATTTGTTTTTTGTTTGTTTTAATTCCAATATGAGAAATAAATGGTTGCATTGTTATGTTATTAAATTTGTTCAAATATGAGAATATAATTTATCACTAAGTTCACCTATCCTATTTAGATTTGATACTCTATAGAGGAAGAATGTCTGCAGAAAAATATGGACTTGACTTATTCAAATTAATTGTTTGAACTGAGGCTTGGCATAATTCCTTCAACTTACATAGGACTTCTGGCAAATTTCCTGTTTGATGAATGAGAGTCATCTGTAAATAGTGTATGCGTTGGACCATCTGTGTCCCTTTTAATTCTTATCCCGGTATAGTTTCCTGATTTTATCTTCATGGCAGATGGACAATTTGTATTCAGAATGAGGATTTAGGGAGAGAGTGGGTATCCTTGTCTTGCTTCTCTAAATGGAACAAATTTTTCATTATGGCTTCCATTTATAATGACCGAGTAATCACGCCTAGGTAATTCATTCAATTAATGAACCAGTTTGTCTTAGCATGCATACTCAGCTTGCCAATGAGAGCTTTAATGGATTGCAATCAATCTTATTATAAGCTTTATGCATCAAATTTTTAAGCCTTTTGTCCATAGACCTTACTTTATGGTGTCTGCATTCTACTTGGAGATTTTTGAGTTTTTGGTGCTTCATCCTTTAATTCAAATGTTATTATTTTATAGCATGGATATTTGATAATAATGGCATATCTACGTTTTGTGTGTACTAGATTTTGGAACTGCTTTGTAAATGAGGGGATCAAAAAAAAAAAATGAATAATTGATGAGTGTCAACACAATGATAAAGAGAAAAGAGAAAAGAAGAAAAGGGGGAAAATTGTTTTTCCTTAATATAAGGGTTTGTGAGATTAATGAGGATGAGGGCTGTGGGTAAGGAATTTTACCAAGAATTGGTGAAATGAAATGTTTAACAAAAGAAAAAGAGGTAATGGTTGGAACCTTGGAGGTTTATCTCATTATTCCTCCAATTGAATTTTTCTTTATACTCTTTTTGTAGGAGAGATAGTGATTGGTTTATCATGTGGCTTATTTGAACTTGCTTCAACATGTTGTTTTGTCCTATTATTCTTTCTTTCTTTCTTTTTTTCTTTTTTTTTTTTTTTTCCTCTGCATGATATTTATTGCATGCATATTTTTCTAGCCGATGCCTGTTTATATATTATCGAGAGTTTTAGAATGAAAATCACACCAAATTTGGAAGGCAAATAATTGTGTGCACACCAATATCTTGCTTGATACGTGATAATATCTTCCCCATCCCTGCATATGAGGACACTGCTACGAAAATTTACCGAAGGTCCAAGAACTTTGCTTTTTGAAATCCTCGCTAATCCAGTGAGAAAAGGCTGTGTCTCACTTGTGAGTTGTGAAATCACCCCTAACTTAATTATTTTTGCTTTATGTGTACAGGGTGGGATGAAAAGACATCACTTTCATGGTATGCCTGCAAGTCATGGTGCATCATTATCACATCGGAGTATTGGGTCTACTGGTCAGAGGGATGCTCCTGGCAAGGTCTGTGGTGAACTTTAACTATTCTGTGTGATGCATTTATGATACCAGGAATTCAGTAACATCCGGTTTTTAATTATTGTTTCACTTTTATCCGCTCATTTTTCTATGAAGAGAAATCAACAGTTATGCATTGGTTGTCACATGAGCGGCTGAATGGGTTTTTCTTTTTTCTTTTTATTTTTTGACTGGAAAAGTTAGTGTAATGTGTGCTGAACAGTACCAGGGGAATTTAGTTCAATGATTTACTCATGAACTTCTTAAATTTTTATTTTTTATTTAGTATTAATAAATGATCATCGATTTGACGATGTGTTATGCAGATTTTCCAATGCAACTGTAGAAGAGTCATAAATTAGCCACCTTAATGATGTGATTTATTTTTCCTCTCGGGTGATCTAGTTCTGCATCTTTTTCCGGTTTTTCCATGTGCAGTCTGCTCAAATGTCGAGATCCCTTGAGTTTTGTTGACCTTTTTTCTTTACTATATATCATATGCCTATATTACACACAAGTTGTCCTTCAACCCAGCTTTCCATCAAGGTGGTACCAAGTTGTAAATTTCTTATGCTAGTTATATAGAGTAGAGTTTTTATGGTGTCCTTTCTTAGCGGGTAAAATTAAAGAAGTTGTTTTCGATATACATACATATTTGTAGATTCTATTGTATTCTTAGTTTCTTACAAATTTGTGGACGTGTAGGTTTTTTTTTTTTTTTTTAATGAATTTCTATCCTCCAATGTTAATAATTTAATCTTATTTTTGGAAGAAGAAAACTTTGGAAAGTTATGCATTTTTCTCAACCAATGAAAAGCAAACTTAATAAGAGAATGTTTTTTCATGTTGTTTTTTATGGAAGTAACTTAAAATTGGAATGAACATATATAATGGTGTCGAAAATGGGACAAAAATTGTTTGGTGGAGTGAGGTAGTTGTGAAAGTAATAGGTCAAGAAGTGCCTGCAAGATGGCAACTCGTGAGAAATGAAGTTTTGTGGCAGAGATGAGTGATGCTGGAATGGAGCAGAATAGTGAATGGCGGATATGTGTAGAAGGCTAGTTTTTGCTATGAAGAACAAAATAGTTGCCATTTTGATGCTGGTAGAACTCAAAACCCTCCATGGTAATTTCAGATGGATGTGTTTAAAAAGTCTGCATAAAGCACCAGAAAGTTCACTGTAAGAATATTAATTGCAGCATCAGAGGGAGCTATCATATGAACATGTCAATGGGAACCCATTCTCATATGATCCTGATTTTGTCAGTCCTTGACTACAATGAGTTGATCAAAATAATGATTTTATCCATTCCATTTGTTCACCTCCTTCTTGATGTGTGTGTGTGTGTGTGTGTTACGGAGAGGATGTCCCAGACAATTATTTACCCTCATCTACCGCTGTGTGTGTGTGGGTGGGTGGGTGTTATGGAGAGGATGTCCCGGACAATTATTTACCCTCATCTACTGCTCCTAATGGGGCTGCCAATGGTTGTAGTAGTGACATTTTCTTTTCTTTTTATGAACAGGTATTTAAAGGCAGGAAGATGCCTGGCCGTATGGGTGGAAAGCAACGAACAATAAAAAATGTATGGGTTTACAAGATAGACCCCGCAAGGAACTTGATGTGGGTGAAAGGCCAAGTAAGGTTTTCTTATCTATTTATCTTTCTGATGCAAGTGCTTAAAATATCTAAATGGAACTGTTTAGGCGACTGGCCTCTGCCCTTTTGAATCCCTTGTAATAGTTGTATGCAGTTAGTATGAAAACACTATATGGTGGTTCCAGCGGGCTGATATCCTAGGAAAGTATTACGAAATTTTATCTAATGTGAGCTTAATTAACCATCTGAAGTAATTTGAACAATAAGAAGACGAACTGGATAATTGATGAAACTGTCATTAGCTGAATGGCATGATATTTCAATTGCTGATGCACATTTGCAACCTTACAACACACAATTCATGCAGTGTGGATACCATAGATTCAGGAGTACCCCCTCTTTGAGAATCCTTTATTATTTCTCAATCTGACCAAAAAGTAAGAGAGAAGGGAACGAAAGAGAATGGAGAGAGAGAGAGAAGGGGGTGGGGGGGGGGGGGGGGACAAAAAGTGGTATGTACCTTTACATCTGAAGGTCTTTTTCTTTATTTGGTATGTCTTCATGGAGTTGCTATCTTTTTACAGGTCCCAGGTGCTGAAGGGAATTTTGTGTTTATAAGAGATGCTTTTTACAAGAAACCTGATATTTCACTGCTTCCATTTCCAACTTATTTTGCCGCGGAAGATGAGGACACAACAGAGTTAGAACCTCTGGTTGCTGACCTTGGGGACGTAGATCCATTTATGGCAGCAGATTAATCAGTAGCAACATACGAAATCCCCAGAAAGGCTGGTATTTCATTGTTGTCATGTTAAACTACCTTGCAGTCATTTTTCAAGAACAGACTAGTGAGCTGGTCTGTGGGATGCTGTTGATGAAAATTAGAGGACTGCAGTTGCTGGGAATCTAATGAGTTCATTTTATCTTTGAATTGAAACTAGCTAGCCGTGTTTTTTCTGATGGAACTGTGTTCTCAAATAAATATGGGAAACTTTGAAATTTTGGCCAGTCGGTTATCTTCGGTTTGAAATTTGTGGCCTGACTTATGTATGCAGTTATATCCAAATGTAGCTTGAAAATTTTAACTCATTTTGCATTTGGTGCATTCAATCATTGGAAACATATCGGTATTGGTCCAACTGAGCCATCTCAGACAAGGAATGGAAGCTTTGGTTTTGACGTCAAATTGGGGAGCCGGAAGGACTAGTAACGTGGTTTTTAAGCCTTGGGCGTGGATAGAGTCAAGGGACTGCTCCAAGAAGTGGAGGTCTTGAGTCTGATGCTTGCCACAACCTCTTTAGGCCACCCAGTGTGAGAGATCCCATGTTTCTCTGGTGTGAGGTCTTGCATGGATCTGGATTTACCTGTAAGGGATTCCTTACCTGGAAGGCTCTGCCTTCCTACAGAAAATCCAAAGTGCCCTTCTGAACAGCCTAATTTATGCCACTCTTTTAATCCGTCACAGGCAAAGTGAAATGATGGACCACCGATGGTGATGCTCTAATGGTGAAAAATGCAGCAGTTCAGATAGTCAAGGGCTCAAAGTCTCAGAGGCGGTGACATTAACATTTATTTGTTTGTTGATGGTTCTATTTATGCAATAGAGCCATTAATTTTTAAAATATTGAAATAAAAGAATAATAATTCAACCAAGACTTTTTGGATTAGAAATTAATATTTTAGACTTGTTAGGAAAAGATATTAGATTCAAGCACATGAAAGTATATTGACACCATATTTATAGGGGAAGGAGAAAGTGTTACTTTCCCTCCCAATAAACAACCCCTGAACCCCCTCAAAAAGAGTCATAATATACATGCAAAATATCTGCATTTATATAAGCACAAATTCTCTCCATTATTGTTTAGGTGGGTAATCAAATGTGTATTGGCAAAAACACAAAAGTAAGCTTGCCATGAGGGGCTTCTCACTGGCTAATTAATGAGCTCTTATTCAATTGCAAGAGGTACTGTATAAATTTCAAGACAAAGTCTATATCATTGGATAGAAGACCCTTTAAGGGTCTCATATACCAATATGCATTAAAAAATTACTTTCGATTTGATCACATGAGTCCATCAAAGTTGTAATGAAAAATTTTAATCTATCAAATAAGGCATTAAAACTTTGATCAGATTGTGCAATCAAATGACATAGCATTTTGTCATGAATTTTTATATATGAAACCCTTGTAAAGTTCTCTATTTAATGATATTAGTCTTGTTTTGAAATTTATATCTTAACTCTTGAAATAGAGAAAATACTCATTAATTTACTAATGAAAAATCCTAGTCTTGAAATTTATATCTTGACTCTTAAAAATTGAGAGAATACTCATCGATTTACCGATGAAAAACTCGGTATGACAAGCCAAATCTAAGCGCATAATACCCACATGTAGAACACATGTCCCAGTGTCTCTAATGGTAGCCAAACTCTAATTGAAACAAGAGAGAAAAGTTATTAGGAATTTCTTAGAAGAGAAATTTTTAGAGAAATTTCTGTGATTGGTAACTAAAAAATAATCAAATAATTTTAGGAGGATCATATAGGCTAAAATTTTGGCAATTGGCTAGTTTGACCACTGGTATCATGAGAATGAGTGAGTCTTTCACGTAATTATAACACGATCACATGATGTTACAGGTCAATAATAAAATAAATAAATTACCATAATATTTTTTAACCTTACAATCTTATTTTCTATTTTTCTTACTTAGTTTGTGACACTACATCAATTGCCGTCACATTTACATGAACTTTTTCTCCGTCAGGATTCCGTGAGTCCCCGACTCTTCACATCATCATCCACCCTGATAAATCAGTAGAAAAACCAGACCCCACGAGGCACAGAGTATTTAATACCTCTCGTCCTCTCTATGATTCCATTCAAAGTCACAAACGGCACTCTCTACCTAATCCACCCCCCTCCGTTAGAGCCTCTGTGCAACTCCTCCACCATGTCGCCACCCTTGAGACTACTCCCTTTTGCCCTAATTCAAACACTCTAAGAAGAGGCAAAGCCCTAATTCGGTAATCCCAAGACTGTTGTTCTCTCTTTTTTCTTTTTCTTCGTTTCTTTTTTTTCTTTTTTTTTTTTAAATTTCTAGGTTCACCGTTGGGAGATTCATCATCTTCGTCAATGCTACTCCAATGAAGCGAAACCTCCTGTCCGAATGCGGCGGTTGCAGCTCCGGCGAGCGGTTGCTCCTCCACAACGTCCGCCATAGAGGTACATACCGTCGTCTTTGCACCGCCTGCGTCCTCAAGAACCACCCCGGATCGTTTTGCCCCATCTGTTTCCATGTGTTCGACGAATTGCCGCCGGCTAACGAGCGCGTCATTTGCTTGAAATGCCCTTCGATTTCACACTTGGCCTGCGTGGGATTCGACGTCGCGAATCGCTACGAATGCCCTCCTTGCGCCAACCCTAATTTCGCGTTCTTCGACGTCCGCGTATTGAATGCGAGTATCAAAGGTATTGATGGTGAATCAGCGGCGAATGAGACTAAGAGAGGGATTAATAAGGATTCGGCAAGGGCGCTCCTGGCCGCTGCGCGGATTGCTTCGACGTCGATGAGTAAAGCAGCGGCTGTGGCTAGGGTTGAAGCGGAGAGGAGGGTTAAAGAAGCTGCCTTGGCGAAGAAGAGAGCGCGAGAAGCGTTGGAACGTGTTGCATATCTCGTCTCCAAAGAGAAGGAGAAGAATAAAGATTCTAAAGCAGCGGCTGTGGCTATGGTTGATAATGTTGTTTCTCCGCAGAAAGGGATTCAAAATCGAGTTAAAGTCGAAGTTCCAGCATCTTTGGGCGAGGTTGGTTTGACAGGAATTCAGAAACGGGTAGGGTTTCAGGCAAAAGACACTGTTTTAAGGCCACCCAGTAATGGTATCTCCGTCGAGGGCAACTGATAAACAATCCCATAATGTTCAAGGAGAGAAGGGGAGTAATGGGTTAGCTTCGGTTTCGCCTGTTGCAGGACAGTGCCAGCATCAACGAAACAATCATGGTAATGGAGACTAATTCAGGAGTTTTAGGCGGCTGGTCAGCAGCAGATATTAGCTAGCTAATTGCCGTGAATCTGTGAGTTACAATCTTGTAGAGATGATTTAGAATAGGTTGTTCTCTGTACTCAAGTTTTCAATTCTATCTAGGAGATGCTGGATGTGATTTTCTCTCTTTATTCTGTTTTTCATGGTTTCTAAATTCAAATTTGCTTTGACTACCCACCTTTTTCCTTACGTGGTAATTGCCGATCTTCGTTTTATCATGTGGGATTAGCTCACATGTAACGTAACAGCATTTGTCCAGGAGGCAGAACCACTCCAAAACAGAGATTGATTTGTCATTCTGAGAAAATCTTGTGATATTTGAGCAATGGCTAGGTTACTTATTTGTTCGTTGGCTGTGTTCCCTTAACTATGATTTGGCAAAGAGGATACCAATATACTCGCACGTATAGAGCAATTGCATACTGCAATGAAATTTCATTGACTGCATATGAGCTGATTTTGTGGCGTTTTATTCAATAAATTCCTCTATTTTTTTAATTTTTTTTTGGCATGTTTTTCAATTACTCATAGACTGGGATGCTTTCAGTTTGTCTTAATGATTTTACAAGTGCTTTGATTGTGCGGTCTAATCCATTATTGTGCTGTGAATTCCTCTGAGTCTGATCATTCGTTATGGTTTTTCAGAATTGGAGGGCTAAGCTAATGTGTATGTGTATTATGTTTTACTTTGGACATTTTTGGCATACTGATTTGGTATTTTTTATGCACTATTATTTGACCATATACATGATGAGTTATGCTGTCTGCATTATTGTTTTTGCCTAAATTGCGCACCATGTAAGAAAATCTTTCCAACTTTTTGGTTTTCTTCTCTTGGATATATTAGGGATGATAAAGTTGTGATCAGGGATTCAGGGACTACTCCATATTGAGGAATGGCTCGCTGGCCACGGAGTAGTCTGAGACTTTCAAGCATGGGTTTTCAACCATGTTTACACTCATGGAACTATTTTAGAGTTGCAATACCGGACCAACCGGTACATATCTGGGCACTACTTACTTGAGATGCAGCAGTCAGTATAAATGCCATAATAACTGGCCCCTCTTTTCATTTCAATTGTTACATTGGTGCATAGCAATCGATAAATATGAATGAACCATTTCCTTAATAATTCTGTAGATTTTGGTACTATATCCTGATGGCTGATCCCTGTTGTGACCTTCTCATTGTAGAATGTGGCACGTGGGAAGCAACTTTGCTTGACCCACACATTTACGAGGAAATTGTGGCCGACAGGCTTTCTTCCAAGGGAATGGCTATTGCAACCCCCCATTCCTATAAGCCCACCCCCCATCTTTTAGGTTTTTAAGGTTTTATGCAAAATATAAAAAGTTTTTATGAAAACCGGCCGTGATGCCCACTAGAAAACATCATTTTGAACAACTTTGTAGAAGAAAGTTTTTCCAAAATTTATCGTTTAGGTAGACTTTTTGGCAAAAAATGAAATAAAAGCTATAATGGTTAAAAAGTATATTTAAATGATAGATTTTGAAAAAACTTTCTTCAAAATGATGTTTTCTAATGGACATCACGGCCAGTTTTCATAAAAACTTTTTATATTTTGCATAAAACTTTAAAAACCTAAAGGATGGGGGGTGGGCTTATAGGAATGGGGGGTTGCAATAGCCGTTCCCTTCTTCCAATAGTATGAGGGCCCAGCGATAGAGCTCGGCTCAGTGTTTATGAGTGATGTCAATGAGGTAGCGAGACCCAGGGAGAGTCCCATGTAATTGGGCCTTTTTGCCTTCTATCCCGCAGAAGTGATCTTTCAGTGATTCGTTTTTTCTGTTTCCTCGTTACCTATTCAACAGTTTGGTCTACCTTAAACCTTCATTTGCATGCCTAAAACTTGCACTTTCAGTCATATAGATCTGAGATAAACTTTGGTGGTAAAAGGAAAAAGATATGAAATAAATGTACATGGCATGGCTTAAAACACATGCATAGGCTGTAGAAGCGATCGTTTTTAGATTCAACTTTCCACTCCCTCTGAAGGCTAGTAACTGGTTGGATTCATTTTAGGCCATTCTAGCCAGTCAACTGATGCGAAGTGGGTAGTAGCCTTAGCACTTCTTCAAGCAATTAGTGGGCTTTAAAGTCTGGATACCCTATTGGTTGATATTTGCTTCTACTAGATGATGAAATATTGTTGCAAGCGAAGCTTCATTTACATAGCCGCTCAGCATCTACATTTTAGCTTAATGGCCTCACTCCCCCTCTCTTGTGAGGGATAGGTCTCGACTTCAAACCCAATTTACAATTATTTCATGTTTAATGTCGGTACTTGATGTTCTTTATCTTAACCCAAAAAGGATTGAAGACAATTAATCAATGTCACCGGAGACTATAAGCCAACTAGCTTCAAAATCCGTGAATATATATATATATATATATACCGCTCAGCATCTACATTTTAGCTTAATGGCCTCACTCCCCCTCTTGTGAGGGATAGGTCTCGACTTCAAACCCACTTTACAATTATTTTCATGTTTAGTGCCGGTACTTGATGTTCTTTATCTTAACCCAAAAAAGGATTGAAGACAATTAATCAATGTCACCGAGAATATAAGCCAACTAGCTTCAAAATCCGTGCAGTGCACGAATTTATATATAAATATATTTTGTCAAATGATAGAAGAAAACACATACCTACATAAAGTCAAAACCAAGACCTTTGTAAATCCTATACCCCTATTAGAATGGATCATGCCATTAGATCTAAGAGCTATTGATTAATTTGAATTTTAACAAATTACTTATTCTCTAAAATAGTAAAATGTCTCTATTAATATAATATGTCAATTTAATTTAAAAAATGTAAACAAAATAAATTAAATAATTAAATCAAAATAATATTGGTGCAATGTTATAAATAAATATAAATAAAAAAATAAAAAATAAGTTTAAAATAAAAGCGGTTTTAGTAACACTGCTTTTATTACATTGAAAGGGGCTTTATTAATGCCACTTTTATTACACGGAAAGCAATGTTAGTAAAACCACTTTCAGTGTGGACTAACACTACTTTCGGTGTTTTGAAAGCAGCGTTACTAACACTGCTTTTATTTGAAGTTTTTTAAAAAACATACAACATAAAAGAAAAAATAACGATTGTGTTTTATATTCCTTCTATCCCATAAAGATAGACCTGTGACAAAACACGGAATTTAAACCTTCATTTGCATGCCTAAAACTTTCACTTTCATTCGTATAGATCTAGAATAAATTTTGGTAGTAAAATGAAAAAGATATGAAATAAATGCACACAACATGGCTTAAAACACATTCATCGGCTGTAGAAGAGGTCATTTTTAGATTCAACTTTCCCACTCCCTCTTAAGACCTCAATCGATGTGAAGTGGGTAGTAGCCTTACACTTCTGTAAGCAATTAGTGGGGCTTTAAAGTCTGTATACCCTCCCTATTAGGCTATTATGGTTGATATTTGCTTCTACTAGATGATGAAATATTGTTGCAAGCAAAGCTTCATTTACATACCGGTCAGCATCTACATTGTAGCTTAATGGCCTCACTCCCCCCTCTTGTGAGGGATAGGTCTCGACTTCAAACCCAATTTACAATTATTTTCATTTTAATATCTTTATCTTAAACCAAAAAAGGATTGAAGACAATAAATCAATGCCACCGATATTATAGGCCAATTTGACAAATATCGGTGTTACTAGGAAGGAGATGAGTCACCTACACTTAAAGTGGACTCACTATAATTGCAAACTTGCCATTGTAGCACGTGTGCGGCCCAGCCCATAGTGGCTATGCGAACTTATATGCCAATAGCACGAAATATAACAGGCATGTAATCTGCGGTTCTCAGGCAAACCAAGATTGACAATGATCTCACTCCCCGTACTTCAAGCCACCCCAACCTCTCTGAGCTCACCTAAGACCCAATTTTCGCCATTGCACGGCCTCGAGTCTTGCTCAGCCATGGCCGAGCTTAAGCAATACCATTCCCAAATCATCAGACTTGGCCTCTCAGCTGACAACGATGCCATGGGACGAGTCATCAAGTTCTGTGCTCTGTCCACATCTGGGGATTTGGGATATGCCCTCCAAGTGTTTGAAAGAATCCCTCACCCAGATGCATTCATCTATAATACCATCATTAGAGGTTACTTGCAATGCCAGCTCACTCAAAATTGCATTCTTTTCTACTCCAAAATGTTACAAGAATCCGTCGCACCTAATAAGTTTACCTTCCCTTCTGTCATAAGAGCTTGTTGCATCAGCAACGCTATGGAAGAAGGGAAGCAAGTACATGCCCACGTTATTAAATTTGGGTTTGGAACCGATGGGTTTTCCCAGAACAATTTGATTCATATGTATGTTAATCTTCGATCTTTGGAGGAAGCGAGGAGGGTCTTTGATAAGATGCCTCGACGGGATGTTGTCTCTTGGACCACTTTGATTACCGGGTACTCTCATTGGGGCTTTGTTGATGACGCTTTTGAAGTTTTTGAGTTGATGCCTGAGCGTAATTCTGTTTCTTGGAATGCCATGATTGCTGCTTATGTCCAGAGCGACCGTTTTCATGAGGCGTTTGCACTGTTTGATAGGATGCGATGGGAAAAGGTGGCATTGGATAAATTTGTGGCGGCTAGTATGTTATCAGCTTGTACAGGGTTAGGAGCTTTGGAGCAAGGGGAGTGGATACATACATACATCCAGAAGAGTGGTATTGAATTGGACCCAAAACTTGCAACAACAATCATAGACATGTATTGCAAATGTGGTTGCTTGGAGAAGGCTTTTGAATTCTTTAACTCATTGCCTCAGAAAGGGATTTCTACATGGAACTGCATGATTGGAGGGCTAGCAATGCATGGGAAAGGAGAGGCTGCCATTGAGCTTTTTAGGGAGATGGGGAGGGAGATGGTAGCTCCCGATAACATCACGTTTCTCAATATTCTTAGTGCATGCGCCCATTCGGGTTTAGTAGAAGAGGGGCGCCATTTCTTTCATTACATGACTGAAGTTCATGGTATTGAGCCCAGAACAGAGCATTTTGGATGCATGG
Source organism: Liquidambar formosana (assembly GCA_039720395.1). Classification (NCBI taxonomy): domain Eukaryota; kingdom Viridiplantae; phylum Streptophyta; class Magnoliopsida; order Saxifragales; family Altingiaceae; genus Liquidambar; species Liquidambar formosana. Next base: position 4,360,318 of record CM077822.1, on the reverse strand, counting down.
TTGATTTGCTTGGAAGGGCTGGATTGCTAGAGGAAGCAAGAAAGCTTATAAGTGAGATGCCCATGAATCCTGACGCAGGTGTATTAGGTGCCCTTGTGGGGGCTTGTAGAATTCATAAAAACACTGAGCTGGGTGAACAAATAGGGAAGAAAGTAATTGAACTAGAGCCTCAAAATAGCGGGCGCTATGTGTTATTAGCTAATCTATATGCCAACGCTGGGAGATGGGAAGATGTTGCTAATGTGAGAAAATTGATGAATGACAGGGGAGTGAAGAAGGCTCCTGGCTTTTCCATGATCGAATTGGAAGGTGTAGTGAACGAATTTATTGCGGGGGGAAGGGCCCATCCTCAAGCTAAAGAGATATATGCCAAAGTTGATGAGATGTTGGAACATATTAGATCTATTGGATATGTGCCTGACACTGACGGAGTATTGTATGATATTGAGGAGGACAGGGAGAACCCCTTATATTACCATAGTGAGAAACTTGCCATTGCCTTTGGGTTGTTGAAGACTAATCCCGGAGAAACACTCCGTATTTCAAAGAATTTACGGATCTGTAGAGATTGTCACCAGGCAAGTAAGCTCATCTCAAAGGTTTTTGACCGTGAAATAATCATAAGGGATAGGAATCGGTTCCACCATTTTAGAAGGGGAGAGTGTTCTTGTAAAGATTACTGGTAACAGTGGGTGGTGACCAAATTAATAGGATCTTGTATATGTACATCTTGATTATAATTATACCTGATTAGATATGCAGCAAGCCAATTGTTTATAAATTCACAAGTTTTGTGATTATTTTTGTTTGTATAAATTTCTAAGTTGTTTAATTTGATTTTAATTTTCTAACTGCTATTTTTGCCTTTGATTTGTGCTATGTCCAGCCATTGGTTGTCTCTTGGGAATTATGCCCATTTGTACTTAAGCATTCAATTCTAATCTAGGCGATGTTCACTGTGATCTTCTCGGACCCATTTATACTTATGAACTTGATTTCTTTCTCTGCATTCTGTTTGTGCAGGTTTTCCAAATTCAAATTTGCTTTGATAACACCTCCTTTTTCCTTCTATGGCACTTGCCTATTTTTGTTTTAATATGCGGTATTAGCTCACATTTAACAGAATTTATCCAGGAGAAAGAATCACTCTTTCATGCTTACTATATACAATTGTACTTCAAAAAAATAGAATACCAAAATTTCAACATTTTAAAAGAAAATTTTAATAAGTAGGTGGGGATGGCAATCAATGTCCATCCTCTCATCCTCAGGTTTTCCTACATGAATGGATTTCTTTGAAGCTGATCATCTTCTTGCTGATTTCTTGATGTTCACTACATGTTCTTTTTTGAGAAATTTGTTAGTTTTTCAGGCCAAGGAAGTAAGGTGCGCCAGAGTATCTCAACCACAGGTTTCCTTGGATAAATGGACCAGCTGTGAATTGAAGAGCCTCTTTTCTGTTTGTAATCACCTTGTATCCCTTCCATCTGACCCTCTTGTTCGTCTTCGCACCTGGGCCTCGGTTTGCATACTCAGCATAATTACAATGTGTCGAGCGCAAAGTTCCCGCTCCATGGAAGCCACCCAGCCGGTTGGATGAAATCTCCCATTGTGGATTCCATAATAACAGTCCTCGAGTATGTTTTCCACGGCCGGCCCAAGTAAGAAGGGATCTTGAATCTCACAGGGTAGAGTTTCTGTTCTGGGACAATTCGGCAGTTTTGGATAACCAGACCGGTGGTCTCACGCTTGTCTGTTCTTCCTTGAGCAGTCACTGTGTTTTGTTGGTTGTCCATGGGCTTCCTAACAATGATCCGAGAGTTTTGGATGATTGCAGCAGAGTCACCAAAGATGAAATCCACTGTGCCGGAGATGACACAGTTGCGATAGAATTGGCGATGGGTTTGAGCATATAATGTGTCTTGGAACCCGTCCATTCTGCAGTTGAAAAAGGGCCGACATGTCCGACTGGACTCGGAGTGCCACTGCCTGGTGTCCCTCAGGCCCCGCTGTGTTTTGAAATCCCATTGATTTCGCTATAAACCGATTTCCAACCGCCGCTGCAAAATTAAATTGGATGGAGATCAATATATGCTTGTGTTTACGTACTGAAATCATCTGATATTCTTATGGTAAGACACCAAAAGCAAAGAAGCACCAACACTTTCCGTTGACACTCCTGCGACACACCTTCAACACAAAAGAGTACAACACCTCGTTGTGTGTGTCCGTGCTTCTTATACCGAAAGTAACAAAAAAAATTAAAGTCAATGGATCAACTTACAGAAGGTGGCAGTCTGGAAGGTGGAAATGCCATCGCGGTTGCTTTTCCTCCCGGTGACCATCGTCTTCCTGGGTCCGTCTCCATACATGAACACATTAACCTGGTCCTTCGTCACAAGGATATGCTCATTGTAAACTCCAGCCTTTACGTATATAACATATCTCCCTCTATGGTTTTTTGGGTATGCAGCAAGAGCTGCAGCAATGGTTTTATAATGTCCTGTATCATCTTTTGCTACTATCGCATTTGGCTCGATTTTTCCATTTTTGCCATGGTATGCCAACAGTTTCCTGTCTGCAACCGAAAACCAGGCCGGAAAACCATCATTGTCAACATTAGATGCATCGAGAAGTCGTCGAGAGGTTGGACTCATGTTCAATGGGATTTTGAAGGTGTCTAGTATTCCAGAAATTTCAGAAACAATAGCAAGAGCATTGCTTGTAAGCTGAGTGGCATTGAGAAGGCCATTTGACATTGCACTCTTCAATTCCGGCTGAGTAACCCCATCAAGGCATGTTTGTTGATATGATATCACAGCACTCAACCAGTTTTTGAGCTCAGCCTCTCTATCACCCATTGAGTGCATATCAGCCTCACCCGACCATTGAAAAGGAGGCTTGTAGCTCCTCGACAGCAAATTGCAGCAAATCCTGGCAATCCTCGACCGCCATTTTTTGAGATGAATCATTAGCCGCTTTCCCTATTGTACCAGAATTTTCTAATGCTGCTTTCACCTCTTGGATTGTGACTTGAATTGCGGTTTGGATGAAATCTTTTGGGGTGGCGCTTTCATTATTGGCGACAGCATTAAGGCTACTCACACATGCTTCTTTGTAATCGGTTGGGGCACAGATGGAGGCAACAGTTTTTGCAGAAGTGGACATGCCATTGTCACTTGATGAATTGTTGTGAGAGCTGCGGCCTATACCGACAATAAGACCAATGCATACGCCTACAACAAGGATAATGGAGACTGCCATTGCAGCAATCTTTTTCCCTTCCATTGTTACTTAAAACTTTTCTGGTCTGTTTTTGGATGAATATAATGGCCGTCCCCCACCGATAGGTAAAGGATAGGGAGAGAAAGAGAGAGTCCCTTTCTTTGGTTCATAAGAGGTTGTACGCTGAAGGGGATGGAGAACTTTTATAGATCGATATGGGTTTCCTGAATTAAGGTGGATATAGCTATATATTCTGCTGGATGAAATGTACGTTAAAAGTTTAGGTTGCAGGTCGTGTGGTTTAGGACAATGGTTTTCAAACAGAGGTTGAGGACTCTTAAAGGTGGTGAGATGGTCGTTAAATACGGTTTTTTTCCTATATCCTCTCCATAGATTTTCCGAAATGCTCTCTTACTCATTAACCCTGGTCTTTTAGCTATTTTTGGATTTCTAAGGAGTTAATGGCTGCAAGAAGGCCCCTGCTTACCAAAAGTCAAGTTCTCCTAGTAATTATCGATGGGCTTGTGTTTCTTAAACTTGTAAGTAGAGGGTCCAAACAAATATATAGAAACATATCAAAGTTTCTAATTCATCAATGTGAGATGATGATATATTTCTAGCAGCAATAGCTTACATGCTCATCTTGATAATTTTTAAGCTCCAAATCCCGTCGCATTTGATTGTAAGTACGAAGGAAAAATTGAATCAATCAATTGCGGGGTGACATTTGGAGAGTGAAGGATCATAGGCCACTAATGATTGCTGGTGCCTAAATGCACTGACACATGAAATTGAGAATCTCACTCCCTAGTTGGTGGTCTTACCGAATCCTAAAACTAAATTCATTTATTGGCTTTATAGTGAACACAAGGGTCATCTATAAAGTAGTATCACGTATTGATTATTGTTGTGCACACAACGTGAGTTGTATGCGCCATGACTCGCATCGATCATTGTGATAATAGCAAACCTCAATACTAGGATTGTTCCCATATTATTATTTATCTTAAAATTTCTTGTTTTTAAGGCAAGCAGTCGAGTGGAGTGCAGCCCTCAAGACAGCACCTGATTGACAGACATTTTTATGAACAGACTCACCGAGTCAGTAAAATCAATGGTTTTTATTGGGGACTCAGCAGAGTCAGGTTTACACAATGAGACCACACGGTCCACACCAGCTAACCCGTCCATGAACAAAAAGGCAAAAGGCAAAATAAAATTATGTTGGGCGGCGAAAGACCCACTCTCGCCTTACGAGAGTGGATGACACAACGGGCTCATTCAGACATGCGTGTAGGCACACGCCTTTCACCACGCTCCCTTCTGGCGCGTTTGTTTAGGATATCTACAATTTTTTATTATTTTAGTCAAAAACGAAAAAAATATTTTTTTAGCTTTTGAACAGAAACCCTAACACGCCAGGTCGAGTTCCGAGTCGCCCACCCACCCAACCAGTCCTTTTTCCCGATTCCATCCATCTTCCACCCTCCTCCTTCTTCTCTTCTTCTTCCTTCTCCTCTAATAACACCCATATTTATACATATACATATTATTTATACTGTCATATTTTTTTCTTAAATTCACGAAATGACACTCAAATTCAAATCCGTGAGAAATTCAGACCTGAAGAAATTACACAGATTGCGGAAGGGACGATGAGTCAAATAGGGAATTACAGAGCTTAGGGATTTCGATCATTTCCATTTCCCGTCCCGCTGCATCGTTGCAGGTACGAAAATTGGCTAATCCTTTTTTTTCTCTCTCTCTCTTTTTTTTTTTTTTTTTTTTTTTTTTTTTTTAAACTTTGAATGTAAATTCCCATCTTGTATTTGTTTCAATCACTTGATATATATATAGCGATAACATTGAATTAATAGTGTGACGTTATTATTTAAAGAGTTTCGAATAGAATTCATTTGATTTTGAATTTTGTAAAGGAATAAGTGGAGGTAAGTGTGAAATGTTGTTTAACTAATGAAGCTAAAGAAGTGGAAAATCCAAATTTAGAATTATAGGGAGATGCATTAGAAATATTTTTTTCTTTCTCTTTTTCTTTTTCTTTTTTATTTTTTTATTTTTTATAGAAAAAGATAAGTAGGACTCCGAACTCCGAAGCATTAGTGGAACAGAATTTTAGTAAAATTGGAAATAGAAATGAGAAAGTAGTTAGGATTAATGACAACAAGACACCACATTTATTACTAAGGTTCGATTATTCATAAGGAAGGAGAGGTTAAAGATGATGGTATCGTAGAATTAAAGTGGGATGGATGAAATGGAGTAGTGCTGTTGCAGTATCGTGGGCTTCAGTGCCTGCCTATTAAAGTTGAAGGGGCAAAGTTTTATAATACAATTTTTTCCTTTATGGGACAGAGTGTTAGATAGTCAAAAAGTTATGTACATCTATCAAGTTTGGCTGAAATGCAGATGTTAAGATGTTGAGATGGAATAGTCGTGGGACGGAATTAGAAATCACAACAAGTTGGAGGTAGTTCCAGGGATCAAGATGAGAGAAAATCAGTTTAGATGGTTTGGTTTTGTGCAATGAAGTTCGGTGGCTTAATAACTGAGATATGACATAATTCAAGTTAAAAGGTTAACAGCGATGAGGAGAAGATAAAAAGTTACATGGGTTGAGGTACTAATAAAAGATATGTTGGTGTATGATTTAATGTAAGTACGGCCCTCAATAGATTGGAATGGTGAAAAAGAATTCATGTCGCTGTCCTCAATGTTCTGTGAAGAGAATTTATTTCTAGTGTTGTATGAGGAACTTGATAATGCTCAAGTACTGAAAATGTAAAGTTCTTATAGAATCAAACTTCTAGTACTAATCCAAATCCGAATACTGAGACATGATAATGATGTGTTCTTGGCATTTTATCTTATTTGGATCTCTAAATTGATTCTAACAAGCTCTAAATTAGGTGAACTTAGGTTAATTTGTTGTGGCCTATCTTTTTAACCTTTCTAACATTACTTGATCAAAAAAAGTTGTGTATATTCTAAATTTTAGCAATTTGGGCTGGTTAGGCACCTTAGTCTCCCATCAGTCATAAATCTGCTAGTAATTGCTTTATCAGCTTTAGCGTTTGTCTGTTTGAGATTTGGTATTTTAATTATTACAGTAGCTTCATACATTTCTTGGCTGTAAGATTCATTGCAAATTCTGTTTTCATCAACCTTATATAATGTAGCATGGTGCGTAAAAATTTATGGCTGACTTGTCAGTTTCAATTTTTCAAATTGGATAGGTTTGCCCTGTGACAGGAATGTGACTGCCCTGTGGGCTTTTGAACCTCTGATCTGTAAAGTTAAAGAGTTGCTAGCTTCTTTTCTCTTTTGGGTTATTAGTTATGTTCCTAGGCTTGCCACAATGGTGCAGCCCATGAGCTGTCCCTCTGGGCAGCTGCTTGTAACCATTTCAGGGCTATTCCCATCTTTGACCTTCCTCCATCTGTCGTTAGTGGGGAGGTCAATCATGGGAATGCCCTTCTTTCAAGCTTTTAATAAAATATTTTCTTATCAAAAAGAAAAAGTCGGTTAGCATGGGCTTAATTTCAAATTTTCACTTTAGCTTGTGTCTTTTTTGTTTTAGTTCATTAACCTGAATTGGTTAAACTTATTTCAATTACAATGTTATATGAACTTTTATCAAAAAAGGCATAATGTGTGAGATTATAGATATCATTGTATTGGTTCTTTCTGCCTTCTTGTCCCATTTTCCATGCCTTCAATTTGCTCTTACCTCTTTTTAGGGGCATCTCAAAAGTTTCTCACTTATTGATCACATATCACTGCTCCTACATCTATACAACTTGGCTCATTTTTAATGTTATTTTTAATACATGCATTATTGAATTTTAACTTTCTATTTTTTTGGCAAAATTTGTACATTTGTAGCAAAAAAAATTTCTTACTAGCACCTTCAAAGCATGCATTACCTGAAACATGGAATGCTTTAGAGTGCTGGAAATCTTAGGCCTGTTGGTATACTCTTTTGTTTCTTATATTTCTTGTGCCTTCTGCGGAGCAGCCAAATCGGATAAGCTGCAGTACAACAACCTGAATGGTTGAAGAAATGGCCTCACTACGCTCCTCTGGATTTGTTGACCCTGGATGGGAGCATGGCATTGCCCAAGATGAGAGAAAGAAGAAGGTCAAATGCAAGTTTTGTGGCAAAACAGTTAGTGGCGGGATATACAGATTAAAGCAGCATTTAGCTCGAGTTTCAGGAGAAGTAACATATTGTGACAAGGCTCCAGAGGAAGTATGTCTGAAAATGAAAGAAAATCTCGAAGGATGTCGTTCTAGTAAAAAACCAAAGCAATCAGAAGACGATGAACAATCATATTTGCAATTCCACTCCAATGATGATGAAGAGGAAGGGGAAGAGCACATTGGGTACAGAAGAAAAGGAAAGCAGTTGATGAGTGATAAGAATTTGGTCATAAATTTGGCCCCTCTTCGATCATTAGGTTATGTTGACCCTGGTTGGGAACATGGTATTGCTCAGGATGAGAGGAAAAAAAAGGTAAAATGCAACTATTGTGAGAAAATAGTCAGTGGAGGTATTAATCGGTTTAAACAACATCTAGCTAGAATACCTGGGGAAGTTGCACCTTGTAAAAATGCTCCTGAGGAAGTATATCTTAAAATAAAGGAGAATATGAAATGGCACCGTACAGGAAGGAGGCACAGACGACCTGATGCTAAGGAGATATCAGCTTTTTATATGCAATCAGATAATGAAGATGAAGAGGACGAACAAGTGGAAGATGCTATTCATCTTGTTAACAAGGAAAAACTATTAATCGGTGACAAAAGAATGGGCAAAGACATGCGGAGGAGTTTTCAGGGATTGTATCCTGGTAGTGGTTCTGAACCATTATTGAAAAGACCAAGAGTGGATACTTTTCTTCTGAAGGCACCAAAGAGTCAGACACCACCATCTTATAAGCAAGTAAAAGCAAAAATGGGATCCAATAAGAAGACTCGCAAGGAAGTTATTTCTGCAATTTGCAAATTCTTTTATCATGCAGGAGTTCCTCTACAAGCAGCAAACTCACCCTACTTCCATAACATGCTGGAGTTGATTGGTCAATATGGACAGGGTTTGGTAGGCCCTCCAAGCCGACTGATGTCTGGTAGGTTTCTACAGGAGGAAATTGAAACCATTAAAAACTATCTAGCCGAGTATAGGGCTTCCTGGGCAATTACTGGTTGCTCAGTTATGGCAGATAGTTGGAGAGATACACAGGGTAGGACGTTAATCAATTTTTTGGTTTCTTGCCCCCATGGTGTATACTTTGTTTCTTCAGTTGATGCCACTGATTTAGTGGAAGATGCTACAAGTTTATTTAAGTTGCTGGACAAAGTGGTGGAAGAGATGGGTGAGGAAAATGTAGTGCAGGTATCTGCCTGTTTGTTTTATTTTAATTCTCAAGTAGTTGCTTATCCTTAACTGTGATCTGGTATAAGCAGACTTAGATTTTCTATTTGCCCAAACTTTTGCTATAGGTAATAACTGAGAATACTCCCAGTTACCAGGCTGCTGGAAAGATGCTTGAGGAGAAGAGAAGGAATTTATTCTGGACCCCATGTGCCACTTATTGTATTGATAGGATGCTTGAAGATTTTGGGAAGATAAAATGGGTAGGAGAGTGCATGGAAAAAGGTCAAAAAATTACAAAATTAATCTACAGCCAATTATGGTTGTTAAATCTTATGAAAAGAGAGTTTACAGGGGGACAGGAACTTCTGAGGCCAGCTGTTACTAGGCATGCTTCTAGCTTTACTACTTTGCAAGGCTTGCTGGACCACAGAATTGGTCTTAAAAGAATGTTTCAATCGAGCAAATGGCTTTCATCTCGGATCTCTAGATCAGATGAGGGAAAGGAGGTGGAGAAAATTGTATTAAATGCTACCTTTTGGAAGAAGGTGTTGTATGTTCGGAAATCAGTGGACCCATTTCTGCAAGTGATTCAAAAACTTGATAGTGGTGAAAGCCTGTCATTGCCATCTATATATAATGACATGTATAGGGCAAAGCTTGCCATCAAATCCATTCATGGTGATGATACACGTAAATTTGGACCATTCTGGAGTGTGATAGACTGTCACTGGAGCTCGATGTTTTACCACCCTCTGTATATGGCTGCTTACTTCTTGAATCCATCATACCGATATCGTCCTGATTTCATAACGGTAGGATTAACTATGATGAATTGTTAATTGAAAAATGTTTTTTTTTTTTTTTTTGGTTTGCTGTTCCTAATCTAAGATTTTATGATATATCCTTGTAGCATGCAGAGGTGATTCGTGGACTAAATGAATGCATTGTTCGACTCGAGCCAGACAGCATCAGAAGGATTTCTGCATCCATGCAGGTATGTTTCCCGTTCTGATCATTCATTGTGACTTAAATATTCCAGTTTCAAATTTCTATATTTTTTTCATATCTTTTTCACCAATGCTGAGATTTTCTGTTTCAGATTTCTGATTATAATACTGCAAAAGCTGATTTTGGAACTGAATTGGCAATTAGTACGAGGACAGAGCTTGATCCAGGTGACAGCATAGAATGCTCTGAACAACTCAATCATTTGAGAATTGGATATTTAGTTGTATACGTGCACATATACTAAAAATACATGGGTTTATTGTATCCTTTGTAGATTTGTATTGATCAGTATTTTTTCCTTACTAGCTGCATGGTGGCAACAGCATGGGATAAATTGCTTGGAGCTGCAACGAATAGCCGTACGCATATTAAGTCAGACATGTTCATCTTTTGGGTGTGAGCATAACTGGAGTATATATGATCAGATCCACACCCAAAGGCGCAACCGTTTAGCCCAGAAAAGATTGAATGACCTCATCTATGTTCACTACAACTTGAGACTTAGAGAACGCCAATTAAGAAGAAAGTCCAATGATTCAATATCCCTTGACAGTGTTCTGCTGGAAAGTTTATTGGATGACTGGATTGTAGAGGCAGAGAAACAAGCCTTGCCAGAGGATGAGGTATCTAAATCTTATATTCTTTTTACTGGCACAGGGTCTCTATGAAGTGCAAGTGAATATTAAAGATGAAAAGAAAACTCTAATTTTATAACTAGAGAGTTTAATGTGCGATCGTTACACATGTAGTCAGGTTAGCCAAATAAGGAATGTCATGGGCACAAATCGCTATATTAAATAGCATATTCAACCTCTTCAATCGGAAGGGTATTTTATGTTGATTATTATCTTATCACAAATGTGGTAGGAAAACTTAATTGCATCAGGTTCTGTGGGTCAAAGAATAAAAGAACAGCAAAGAAAATTGAGGCTAAGACTATCATGTGCAAGAACAAAACATTTTTGCCCTTCACTTTCTCACGAGTCTTTCATACACACTGCTGTGTGGTCAATATGGATGAAGGCACTATCTACATCAGCCAACTATGTCATAGGTGGTCAATCTTTATCAACACCTCATAGCTTTCATGGTAAAAGACTTGTGACTCACTGGGGACTAGACCAACAGTGTGCACATGAAGCTGTGTTTCCCTCTTTAAAATCTTTCAAAAAAAAATTGCATGTTTTAATTTTTTTTCTATATAATGAACTTTCCATTGAAAATTCTATTAACAATTCGTCGTTTGTAATTGAATTGAATTGAACACTAGAACAGCGGGATATTTAGGAGAAGAAAATTTTGAACCAGTATTCTGATCATTTGATGTGTTATAGCTTTACTAATCTCTCTTGAAGAACCCAGCTAGTTTAGTTGGTGAAAGGTCTATGGGAGGTCGTAAATTAGAACTGGATTTTAGTGTCCAGAGCTTGAACACCTTCACCATGTTGCCTATTGAAAACAATATGCTATTCTCTCTTGCATGTAATTAGATTCTTGTTAGCTGATGGCAAGTATTTACTGGAACTCCTGGTCATCTTTCTGTAGGAAATCCTTTATAATGAAATGGAACAAGATGATGCATATGAGAATGATCTAATCGAGTATGAAGATGGAACTACAGAGGCTCGGAAGGGATCTGTTGAGATAGTCACTTTGGCTGATGTAGGACCCTTGGTAGTTCATGCTGCTAATGCTGGTGCTGCCACCGACGATGATGCTGATCTCAATTTTCTTGATGATGGTCTGAGTGATTAGTTGTGATTAGTTTTGGATTCCATGGCTCAACTGACACAGATGAAGTAAATGATCTGAATACTGCTTTTACAATAAACGAATGTTGATAAGTGCAGTGGGTTGAGTATGCTTGGTAGGTCTGATTATGTAATTTACTGCCCAATATTAATTTGAGGGGAATGATTTAGGCTGACTGACTGCGAGCAATAGATTCATCCTTTCTCTATTTCTTTTCCTTTTGTTCCCCCCTGTAGCAACGGCTTTTTTCCTTATTTCTTTCGTTATAGGGTTTTTGGGTGGTGGGGGAAGTCAGTTGAGAGCCTGAATTGTTTAAAATTTGATGAATCTACACAATTGTTTTAACATCTTGGCTAAAAAGGTTGGTTAATTTGATTTGGTTTTACCACTCTTGATATGTTGGTAAGGTATTTGTGCAGATCCGTACATGTTACTTTGGAGATGGAATTATAGATCTTGATTAGTTGACTAAATATTCTGCCCCAGGACCATTACAATTTATATGAAACTTGTTCAAGAGTTGACAGCCTTATCTTCTTCATTTTGTTGAAAAATTTCTAGGAAAACTCTTATGAAAATAGCTTTCTGAGTTTCATGTAGGCTCCATTAGTATTTCCAACTTTTGTTGCTACACACACATAAGATAACTCACACACAACACACAAACGAGGAAGCCCACATATGTGACAAGATTGAAGGAAGACCTAATAGTCCGAAGGTATTCCTAACTACTAGATCTGTAGATTGGAACAAAATTCAACTGGGATTAAACGGTTGTGTTTCCAAATGAAACTTGATTCTTGTGCAGCCACAAAAGGGTAAATACATCTCTACAAACCATCTTTCCACCCTTCGGAGTTTGGAGGTAAGATGCAAGCCTTTAAAGCAATACTATGATGCTTTTTACAAGGATTATCCTGGATTAGGATGCAAGGAAATTTCCCAATTTGAAATGTAAGGAACATCACCTCCTTGCCATTTACTTCTGCCAACAAGTATAAATGAGAAGCATATCCTAATCTGAGGAGCACTGACCGAAAGTTGAATCTTTATACTCACTCGGCAAGTTAGGAGATTCCCTCTTATCTATCATGCCTTGGTAGCTAAAATGGAGACTAGAACCTAAGATTATGTGACAGAACGTATGGCATGATGAGTTAAAAAATGCCTCAATTTCAGGAAATTTCAGGAAAAAAAAGTCGGAGAACCAACTGGTTCAAGTAAAGAAGATGATTTTAAATCTCTGTCTGTAGTTCAAGGCTTTTTTATTTGACCTATGCGTTTGTTTGGCTTTTCCCCAAAACTAAGGTGTTTTTTCAAAAGGGGAGGGATCCATTTACACCCGATGTTAAACTTTTTACTCTTACACCCCTTGATATTTTTTTATAGGAATAATATTTGGCTAATCCAACCGTTAGATTAGGTTTTCTAGTCATGCATGCCAAATTTTAAGTAAATTGGATATTAAGAGCTATGTCATTTGTAAAGTGCCCTAATTATAGTTTTATTTATATTTTTAAAAAAAAATGTGAGTTTACAGATCAAACATTTCCCGATATTGGATTTACTTGAAATTCGGCACGTATGACATGTACAAATAAAGAACCTAATCTAACGGTTGGATTGGTGAAATATTATTCCTACAAAATGATATTAAAGGGTGCAAAAATAAAAAGCTTTATATTAGGTGCAGTAAAACGCTTTATATCAACACATACAAAATCCATTGAAAGATTTAGTATCACGACAGGCCCATCGAAAGATTCTGTTGTGACATTATTGCGGTAGCGAAAAACATTGAGAGGCAAGTCCCCCCTGAGCTATTGTAAACATCATGGATATGTTTCTATAGGTCCCACATGAGGATGCCAATAACGTTTTGTCATGGGTGCCATTGTAGTGGTTGCTAATTTAGACAGGCTTTGCTGTTCTATGAACGTATCCCGGACTTTGGGGTTTATTTTGGTTCTTATCTTGTTATCGTCTTCGCTGGAAACTGAGGAAATGCGAGAGGGCCTATGTCACCATTTGGATATGGTGCGTGCTGTAGTTACCGAACCACGAAATAAAACCAAGCCAGCGTTGATTATTTGAACTTTTAACGGACCAATGATCTTAGCGCCTAGAGAGAGATCAATCTTTTCTTCGTGCTTGTGCTGTCACCTTGGTGGGGATCTACCCCTATGGTCCAGGCAGCTAGGTGCAATGTGATTTGTAATCCCTTTAATAATCAATGAATGGGTATTAATCCTTTTTTATAAGCTTAAACCCGAAAATAGGTAAATGGCACCATGCCATCAGTGCTAACAAGCATTAAAACATGGAGAATCCTGAGATTGATGCCTTCAATGGTGGTCCTTCATTTACACTCTGCCGCAAACTATGACGGATGTTGGGTGACCAGATATGCATTATGATCAAGTAAGTAAACTCGCAGGAAATGTAGGGCAGTAAGGTGGAAAAGCTTAGATTGGAATTCCAAGAGATTTATGAAGATTCCACAATGGCTAGCAAGGTAGGTGGTGAGAGAAAAGGTGGGATGGACCATGTGAGAAAGTTGGGTTGTGGTGAGCCCGGGAGAGTTCTAAAAAAGTGGTCCCGTAACTAGAGATTCCCAAGACCATCAGCTGGGTTTATTAGGAAGGAGGACAGGTCCATGCTAATTTGTGATTCCAATTTGCAAATGTAATTGGCACATTTATTCCCAAGTGAGATGAAATATGCATTGCTCGTGATTCTATTTGGCAAAAGTGGTAGCTGTTGACAAGGGGTATTTGTTCACATTCCAACATGTTTCTTTGGGCATGAAAGCATGGATCTTGGATGCCCAAATAAATTCACCCCATGGCCATTGCAGGTGCAATAACAGGAATCTTCTTCACAAAGTACCATTAATACAGAGTTGTTCAGTTTACCTCAATTCATCAAAGCGAAAAAAAAGGTTTTAGAAGTGTTTTTTTTCTTTTTTTTTTTTGTGGAGGGGATGAGTTTGTTTAGATTAACACCCATTCCTTTTCACTTTGGGTACAGTTCTACTGTAGCAAGTTGAAATGCTTCGAGGTGATTCACAATCTTGTAACCTGTTTATCATCGGTAATATATAAGAGTGAAGGCCATCACAAACCTCCTTTATGTTTTCAAAAGTTAGGCCAGAAATTAGATGATTGTGTCCCATGTCCCGACCACACGATGTAAGACAGAACCCACTTATCCTGTGTAGGGCTTTTTTGTGTGCGCGCGCTAGGCAACCCACTTATCCATTCCATTCTCAATATCATGGCCTCTAACATCCCCCCGTGACCCACCCACCAAAAAGCAATCAAAAATGTCCTCAACCATTGCCATCATCCACATTTACAATATGTGGTGACCGCACAAGTGCATGTACCTGCTTACTGAGCACCCAAAGATCATCAAATGTTAAGCACACAAGCCAAAATGCCAAGCATTTGATCCGTGTGGGAAAGACCATGTAGAACAAACAAATGAAATTGGTCCTACATCCTACATAAAACATGTGATGCCAAGGAAATAGATGTGTATCATCTTGTACCTGGTAAAGTAGAATATACAAAGAATGAACAATACAACTGCCAATTGTGTAGAATATATGAGAAATTGACAGTAATATGTTCCTTTTCAATGACTGAAACTTCCCCATGTTTAAGAGCTCAAAGCCACAGCCTAGATTCATGGCAGAGGTTCTTGTGAATCTCCCAAACGAGACAAATGAAGATATGCATCGGTACCTGCAAAAACAGAGCGCAAACCAAAAGATATTTGAGAAAACTTTTGGTGATGAAAAAAAAGACCATGAGAATGAATCATTAGAAATATCCGAGAAGCCATTTACTAGTGAAAGTTCAGTACAGGGAATATGTAAATACCATCATTGCTGAGATACTTAATGCTATTACCAGGAGAAAGACTCCTTGAAGATCGAGCATGCTAGAAGTTGATCATTATCATCACAAAAACACACCACACTTTCAGTGTTCCATCACTGATCTGACCAATGGATAAATTGTGAAGACTCCACAAAAATTGGGACAGTTTTGCCATGCTAAACAAGATGGTTTCTATTTTGGTTAATTTCCTGTGTTATGATCTTTCCAGTTGTTCTTGAAGGAAAGGCTATCTTAGTCAGAATTGGATCAGAAATAGAATGTTGTATATTTCCTGTTTTCAGTTGCACTCTGCATGCTTATTGGATATTTTTAAGGCTCTGTTTGGATCTTGAAAAGTTGAGTTGAAAGGAAAGGAAAATGACCAAAATTGCTTAAGAAAGGAAATCATTTATAAGTAATTTCAACTATTTTAGGTTTGGAATTTTTTTTTTTTTTTGTTTGAATAGGAAATATTCACTCCCATCTTTTCCACAACCAAAGAGAGACCATGTCAAGTGATGCAACTTAGATGCGTAGAACAGATATTTTACTTCATACATCTTGGGATCATTCCATTCTATTCTTTCTAACTAAAACAGAATCAGAAGATATATTACTCACCATATCCTTCCATGGATATAATTTGCAGGTCCCCTCCAAAATACCGAGCATATAAGCGGCTTATTGGAAGCCCATATCCAAATCCGGCCATTGTTACCCCATCAACCATTCCAAGATCTGACTGCTCATCCAGCGGGTTTCTTGCAGTGCTGTAAAGATATGTAAAAATTTTGGGGAGACCACTTCTTCGTATGCCACCCCCTTCATCTGAGACCTATGATGCCAGATAGACTTTGGTAAGCATTACCTGGATTTGAAAATCCAGTGCGACACAGATGCTTGACAGTAGCATGTCAAAATTCTTTATTGCGAGAGAGAGAGAACAAAAGAAAAGACACCAGATGGAGGAACTTCTAATGAACGAACCACAACTCAAGGGGCTGTATAAGACTACAAAACTTGTACCTTAATAGTAACATCCTCAACTCCATCTGCTACTATTATTCGAATAGGCTGTGTGACTTTGTCTGAGTCCATATAACGCTCTTGTACAGCACGCAAGGAATTCTTCACCAACTCAAATACCATAAGATGTAAGTGTGTTGGAACATACCTGTCATGAAAACAAACACGCTGTATATATAACAGAACAGATACGCATTTGCTATTTCACAACTAATCAATTCAATGAAATCAAGGAACCAACAAAAACATCATTCTAATCACTTATCACCACTAATATGATTAAAATGAGTATATAATAGATCATGTCATGGTTAAAGATTCAAGAAATAGGACTGTGTAAGAGGGAGAAAGAAGAGAGAGAGCGAGATCAATAAATGAAAATAAAGGAAAATGCCAATGAAATGAAAATGGAATGAATCTAATCGATAATTAAATAACTCACGGGAATGTAAAGTTGGGATCTCCATAGATGATAACATCAGGTGCACTACCATACTCCCGAAAACAAATAGCACGGGCGTCCTCACTAGCATTTCGGGCTACCTCCACAGGAGACATTTTTGTATGAATATAACCCACGCAATTGGGAAGAGGGTTGGGATCATGCAATGCCACATGCTGCCCTGAGTTTCACCCAAATTCAAAGCATATAAAACGTGTTCAGAAACCTTTCCCAACAAGTAGGATATAATTCATTATGAAAAAATTAAAAACAGTGACCAATTAAAAACCAGTAAATAATTATAAGAAGGCAGAGGAAGATAGAGCTAACCAATAAGCATACGAATTCCAATTCTTGACATGTAGAAGCGATCTAGAAACTGCTGAACCTCAACCAGATCCTCATAAACAATCTTGGAATCCATGCCTTTCTTCAATTGTTGAACACCCAAAGCCATCATGGGGACCACATTGTTGTGTCTCACCTTAATCATCTTAATCATTTGTGTAAAATCTTTCTCATCATTTGTATCCTTGATCTCAGGAAAAGATCTGAGGTCACGGAAAGAATCCAAATACCAATCTCGTACCTAAAAATATAAAGAATAACCTGGAATAAGTAGCTGCCTCAAAATCTATCGATTCAATCACTAATTCAAAACTACACTTTCTCATTTATAAACTAAATGATCCACAAATCAACCTATTTACACATCATTTATTTATCAATTTATCATCGAATCATGAAAAAGAAAATGTTTACTGATCCAGTGTAATGGTTAACTAACCAACTTATCTAAAAGCCCAAGCTGTTAGAGAAGGGGAGAACAACGTATATTTAAGGGCTTTAATACCCCTTCGGACATGTGGTCTCCTGAAAGGGAACATTCCGCAGGTGGAAATATACCGCATAGATTTGAACACAAGCCCTCTTGCTCTGATACCATGTTAACTAACCAACTCATCTAAAAGCCCAAGCTGTTAGAGAGGGGGAGAACAATTTACATCAAAGGGATTTAATGATAACTGTAGTAGTTAGAAAGGCAGATCAACACTCACTAACAGACTAACTGACCCACAAATCAACCTATTCCCAGGATCATTTCCTAACAATTTATCGTTGATAATCCAGCGTAACAATATAACTATATTAGCCAGAAAGGAGGTCAACACTCACTTTAACAATATACAAGCCAAATTCAAAGATTGTAGCCCGATTCATATATCAAACCCCTCTCCATTGTCCATATAAGAGGAACAAAAGGCTTTCAACAAGGAATGTGTCGCTCAAGGAGGCCATACAACAAAATTAAGTAAAATTCAAGATCCATCACACCCAGCAGGAATGTTCATAGATACATGCATACATACACACATGCACATATATATATATACACAGAGAGAGAGAGAGAGAGAAATATCAAAACCCACTATGAAGAACCACATTTAAAAAACAATAAAATCATAATTGACTTTTCTTGACTCCCAGCTTGCTAATAATTTAAATTAAAAACTTCTCCTTGTTCCATTAAAAAATTTACATACATCTCAAATTTAAATCCATAGCAACAAATCCCACAAACCAGTCAGAAAAATTAAATCTCGTTTCTATTACCCCCACCGAAAAAAAATCAATCCAACATGCAAACACATATTCAAATCCTTGAAACGTAAGCAATAAATAAAAATAAAAGAAGAGAAAATGAAAGTACTTTCAAAACAGCAGGCTTTTCGGACAAGCCATAAGGCAGGCTTTCGAGCTCAATAGCTCTCCTAGCAATTCTTATGGGAAGCTCCTTGTGAAGGAACTGAGCAGATATGAGCAAATTCCTCTCGGTGGGTCTGGACCCAAACTCCATCATGTACCTCAACCCCACACCCGTCTGCTTCAAACAACCCCATCTGTGCACCTCCTCGATGAAGCTCTTCGAGAACAACTCACTCAGTTTCTTCGCCGCCATGGCTGAAGAACCCAAACCCAAAATTGAGAGGAACCCACATGCAAACACGGCACCACACAATGCCAAACTGTGACATAGAGAAGGAGACAGGGACTCAGGGAGAGACGGGACCGGGCTGGGAGTTCCTATGAAACGCGGATAAGGGAACTAGGGTTAGTTTTTAACCAGATGTGGAACTGTGCCTCCTTTGGATTGAGAGGCTTGTGATTGAGACACGTGTGGTGTTGTAATGGCTCGAGCGTTACTCACAGGTGTAACGAGGGCCTGCTACTTCGGAAATTTCGCCGCCTATCCATATCTACATTTATACTACTTATAAAAATAAAAAGGTGAATATAAGAAAAATTTTGATTGACTAATATACTTTTATTTTAATTTTTAAATACACAACTACCCACCCTTTTGCATATGTAAGAAATATAGTAACATAAAAACTATAATTTTAAAACACATACCTTAATATATTTTAAAACACATACCTTAATATATAAAACACAAATAAGAATTCAAAAGAAACAGAAACTATAATTCCTATATAATAAATAGAAATATATAGGAATATGGAAACTATAATTCTAAAACAATAGGTAGAACACATACCTTAATATATTCTAAAACACATATCTTAATATATAAAACACAAATAGAAATTCAAAAGAAACAGAAATTATAATTCCTATATAAGAAATAAACAGCCGGATTGTAAATTCCATTTTCTCCTTCAATACTAGTTTCAACCTTCTCTCCACCTTTTCCATTAACGACGACTTCTCTCTTCTATGATTAATGGCGACTTCTCCATTCTCTGGTAAGTTTTGCTCTACAAATCTATACTACCTATAAAAGGTTGAATCTCAGAAAAGCTTTTGAATGACCAATATACCCTTATTTTTAAAAGAACAATACATATCTACCATTCCTTTAATTGAAACACATAATAAACATTCTTATCATTTGGTAACAAATGAAAGTTAGATTTTAATTCGAACTCTTAACAAATTAAAGTTAGATTTTTATTCAAATTCTTTTTTTAGAGCAACTATCAAGTTACATGATAATATATATGAACATAAACTCTTTAAATATTCCGTTTTATGAAGAAAAAAAAATTCTAAATATATATCTAAAGAGTTTTTAATCTTTCATTGTACTTTCGAATTTTAAACTTTATCTTTTATGAAAAAATATTAAATCTTTATGTATTTATTATTTTGTACAACTAATATTATTTAAAAATATTCACATGCAACGCACGTGTGCTATATCTAGTATTATATATGTAACCGGAAAAACCATGTTAGGAACGGCTATTGCAACCCCCCAAAGGGTTAAGTTGTCCCACTATTTTTTTAATTCAAAAAATTATTATGTAAAATTACCAAAAAAGGCTTAACCCTCACCCATTCCTTCTCCCGCACCCCTCCTTACCGGCAACCTCTCTCCTGCACCCCTGGCCGGAAAAAAATTGAGGTTTTGAAAACAAAACCTCCCTCGCCGAACCCCACACCCCTTTTCTTCCTTCCTCCTCTTCCTCTTCTTCTCAGCTTTTTTTTTTTTCTTTCCTTCCCAGAACCCTTCTCTCGCACCCCCTTCTCGTCGGTAGCCCTCCCTCCCTGTCGCCAGAAAAAATGGAGGAATACGCAGATCTGACCATAGAGGAAGAAAAAAAAAAAAAAAAAGGAAGAAAGAAAGAGAGAAAGAAAGAAGAGGAGAAGAAGAGAGAAGGTCGTCGGAAAAAATGGAGGAACACAGATCTAATAGATCTGACCAGCAAAGGAGAAGAAAAAAAAAAAAGAACAGGAGAAGAGCCGCCAGAAAAAATGGAGGGGGCGCCATCACCGTTGCCCTTCCTCCTCGGTTGCCGTCCCCGTCTCTTATTCTTCTTCTCGCCGATCGTCACTGCCATGGGGTGTGGGGTAAGTGAGAGGGGTGGGTGAGAATGAGGGGTAGTGAGGTCTTTGAGAGAGGTGGGTATATATTTTTGGGGGGTGGGGATAACAAGGGGGCAACTTAACCTTAGGGGGGTTGCATTAGCCGCTCCCAACTACCTTTTGGGAACTTGGATTTGGCGAAGTTTGGGATGGGCTGAGCGCTTGAGCCCAACCCAGGTAACCCCAAAAAAAAAAGCCCATAAAGGACTATTAAGGAATAGGACCAATCGAGTAGTAGACTGCTATTCTCTTGGGGCACCTAAATAAGGTTTCTATAGTTTTCATGTATTTTGGCCGGCCTTAGTTCATGTAGGCTCTAAGATTGCATTTCATTTGAGAGAATGGAATGGAATGGGAATGGGAATGAAATGAAAAAACATTAGTGGAACTCATTTTCAATGATTTTTACTCATTGAAATGTGGGAATAGCTATTCCTTTTGATTTGGGAAATAAAAACTATTCCCTCATTAGAGGGAATAGACCCCCACAAGGGAATAGTCATTCCATTTTCTTGCGTAACCAAACACTCACTTTGTTTTGAAGAATGAAATCATCACTTCATTCCCTCTTTCATTCTCTCATAACAAACATAGGCTAAGGCTCTTACATAGGTTTGAGGTTTGCCTGCAAGGTTTCCTCGTCATAAAAAAATAATAAAGTAGTAGACTACTCATGTTTCAGTCATTAAATTAATGAGTTCAATAATAAGATATGAGTTTAATTTATTTATATTTATCTTATAAAAGAGCTTTGACTAGTCTTTTTTATCGAATTGATATTGAGTACAAAGGAACTTATTGAGAAATAATAGCTTTTTAAATGTAGAATTCTATGTAAGCTCAAAATTGAAGTTCGAACTTAGCTCGGGAGCTTTACAAGCATGTTTGAATGAGTCCATCCCGAGGGCTTGTCTCGCGATGCTTGTCTTGTGAGCATAGGTTTGACCCATAAATTAGAGCTCAGAGCGCCGTAAATGAAAAACAAAAAGACAAAAAGTAACGGAGCCCAAAGACACCCGATGGAAACTAAGCAAGGTTCACTTTCCTTGTCTCTTGACTCTTGACAAAATAATTGAGCCCAGCCTAGGCCAGCCCAATCTGACGTTTTGTTATGGGGCTGTTATTGCCAACCCTCAACCTTATTTGCACCCCCAACTTCCTATAATTTTTAAAGGTTGTATAAAAAATTAGTAATCGAAGCACATGCGATACGTGTATAACATATTTTTTCAAGTTTTCATTTCATTAGTAGAATTATTATATCAGTTTCTAAGTTTTTTAAACCGCATGTGTGTGCATGGGAGATAATTAAAGAAAAACATATTGTAGTGGGTTTTTTAAAGTTGATAAAATTACCAAATCGTCTCTTAACTTTATTAACTTATAAGGATATTTTAGTATTTCTAAGTGCAGTCCAACCACAAAAAAAATTGACTTTATATAGTAGTATAGATGTAAAAATCTTTTATGAAACTATTGGTGTAAAAAATCATTTTTAACAATTTTGTAGAATAAAATTTTTCATTTAAGTGGATTTTTAACCATTCTATTTTTTTTTTTCTCAAAATGTTTCACGAAAAATTCCTCAAAAGTTCACTTAAACTGACAAATTTTGTGCAAAACATCATTTTACAAAGTTGTTCAAAAATAATGTTTTCTAGTAAACAACTGTGATTAATTTTCATAAATACCTTTAATATTTTTCAGACTACTTTGAAAAACTACAAAAATTTTGGATACGTATAGAGTTAAGAGGTGACAATAACCACCCTTTTGTTATGCACCCGTAAAAATAGTTTAAAGTCCTTCATAAAGGGCATGTACAAAATTGTAACTCGCAAAGGTAGAATTTTTTAGATTGGAAAAGAAACTATATTGTTCCATGTTTTTCATCTCCATAAAGTAAAAGTCCTATATTTATCATATGAATTCATCAAATTTTCGTCTCAATCGATGTGACATTCATTTTTATTTATTTATTTTTTGGAAAAATACTCATTTTTATCTAACTACAACTATATCACCAATAAGATTGTACATCAATAATCAATAAATAAATAAAATCGATAGACAAAGTCAATAAATTTAATATTTTCCATTGACAATCCCCTTCCGTGCCATGGAAGCATCCCAAGCCAGGAGGTCGGTATTTCCGCGGGTGACGGTATCATCGCCCCCTTTATTTAAACATTCGAAGAGGGAAGAGCGCGTTGCATTGGTTAGTTTTTCCACAGTTGTTTCCACTTTGTAGTCTTTGGGGCGCCCCCCCTCGACAGCGCATTCCACCTCATTTTCCCTATTACACTTGTCCATTTCTCATTGCCTTGCCAAACAATAATTTAAAAAAAAAAAACAAAAAATAAAAAGTCTGTTAATTAAAAAATTAGTTCTTCAATATGTCACTAGCTAACTTAAGCCGAGACATCACTGACAATTTCCAGAATTTCTCTTCAACATCTCATATCATCCTCCTTTTTTCAATTACTCATGACAAATTGTTCTTTTTCGTGATAAAATTAAATTTTATAATTTCCCTTCAGATATATCTTAAAACATTCTTATCAACTGATTGCTCTACAACCATATATTGACGAAGAAATTAAATTTTATAATTTCCCTTTAAATTTTATAATTTCCCTCATTTTCCCTATTACACTTGTCCATTTCTTATCAAGTGATTGCTCTACAACGATATAGCGATAACGATAACTATTCGTCGCGACATATTGGTTGCACGGGTAACCACGGTTTTGGTATTTTGAGGTTTCACACGGCTCGGCTCACGTTAGAATTCTCTCTCTCTCTCTCTATTTGTTTATTTATTTATTTATGGGTAATACTGCCTGATCACCAGATCAGAAAGAACTTCAAAAAAAGCATTAAAAATAATTCCGAAAATAATATTTTACCGGACAGCGATTCTTTCTCTCCTGTGCTTCATTCCACGCCCTTTTCGTTTCTCAAGAACCCTAAATCTCTGCGATTCCCTCTACTATCTCACTCCCATTTCTCTCTGATCTCTTCCTATTATATCTTCAAAATACCCTAACCACTAGTGTTAGGGTTTCATTGTTGTTTCTTTGGAACCGCCACCAATTCAATCGGGAAGATGAAATGTGGTGAAGTATAAGTTTTGGGAATCGTAGTTGGTGGGGTTTCTGTCTTGAGGAATCGATTTTATTGCAATAATGGCGAGCGAGTTGCAGATGAGCCCTCAGTTGGAGCAGATCCATGGCGAAATTCGCGACAACTTTCGAGCTCTCACGTATTTTCCAATCTATTTCTCTCTAGGTTTTCATTTTTTTATTGCTTCTCATTTATATTCACGCATATATATATAATGTATGAGATTACGAACTCTGTTTTGATTTTTGTAAATTTTGAATCTGGCAATCTGGAATGATATTATACTATTGAATTACAGGATTTCTTATGTAGTTTGTATTGAATCTTAGAGATGTCATGCTAAAATGTTGAGCTGATTTTCACTTGTAGATTTGTTTTCTAAATTGATCTCTGCCCCCCCCCCCCCCCCCCCCCCCCCCTCCCCAAAAAAAAAGTACTGACTTTTGGCTAATTGTTGGTGTCTGTGGAGGTTAATAGATTCTCTACCACTAAATTTTGGTTAATCAATGATATTAGGAATAAATTTGTAATGAAGGGTAAATTGTAGACAGAATTGCATCCCTTTAGATTCAACGAATTCTTAGTTTCTGACAACCACCATGCCCATATTCAATCGTGAGTAAATATTGCAAAACATAATTAACTTATTTGGATTTGTTCATCATACTAAATGCTCACCTGCTACCATTCCTGGGGCACGGTGTGTTATACCCCCCCCCCCCCCCCTTTTTTTTGGGGGGGGTGGGGGGGATTGTTTGTTGAATCTTATGGACTCGCTAGTTTGTCATCCTTAAAGGCTTAGAGCCATTGTTTGTGTGAGAAGTGATGCAGTCTGTCACTAGTGTGTGTGTGTTTTTGTTTTTATTTTTTGTCATGATTCTCGACTTTATTTGAAGTATGGATAAAATCTTCATATTCAAATCACAGTAGTAGCAGTTAGTAACATGGAAGAAGAAGAAACAGGTAACCATAACACAATTAGTTTATATGAAAATCCCTTCTGAAGAAGGGAGAAAACCTCGACGTACCACTGTAACATCTTATATCCAACATAAGAGATGCATATTAGAGGTTTTTTCTTTAGGCAACCTTGAGGTTCTACTACAAGAAATTGGACAAATACTAAATTACCTTTAATGGAGAAACTTCTCTAATTTTTTCCCAGTCTGTGCATCATCCAAACTTGGAACTACCAAATCCCTTCTGCAGTTTCTACACCCCCCCCCCCCCCCCACCCCTTCCCAAAAAAAAAAAAAAAAAAAAAAAAAACCCTTTTGCAGTGTAGTTTTCAAGATACATCTTTTGCAAAATATGCATGTATCCCATATCTTTGTGTTCTATAAACAGACTTACATAAGGCCTATGCCCAACACCTATTATAACTTGGTATCGGTTCACTCCACATGGAGTAGATCCCAACATGACAACACTAGCTTAAACATCAACAAAATCCTTGGATCCTTGGAAATATTTAAAAGAATATCTATATGGCATTGGAATCCAGATTATGCAGGCTCTGGTATTGATTGTAAGGATGAGTGTGGCCATGGCTTTGGACTTTTTCTAGGCTAGGAAGATAGCATGGAAGGATTCTAAATGTGTTGGACATCATTCGAGCGAGTTGAAAATATCAACAATGGATTATTTTCTATCATGTTGGGAAGTCTATTAATGAGGATAGATAATTTCAGCCCCAAAGTTTAGAAGCATAGAAGGCCTAATGTAGTTTTAATTGTTAGCATGGTGGTGCACAATTTCTTAGCATTAAAAATTGTGGGACCAAATTTAGCATTTTCAGAACATTCTATCAAAATGGAAGTTGAAGATTTAGAGCTCACTTTCTGGACAAGGATAGCACATTATCTGTCCATTGAAGGCAAATGATTGAGGGTTATATGTGTTTATACCTTCATTGAGCAATGAGAAAATGGAAAAAACAATTCGAGGGCTATAATTTTTACGCATGAAAAAGCATTAAATGGTTATTGTTTATTTCTCAAAAACAGAGAGAGAGAGAGAGAGAGAGAGAGAGAGAGGAAAAGAACTTATCACTTAAGTGGGGTCTTGGGAGGGGTGGCAGGGGTGAGTTGGATACAGTACTAATCTTTTTGTTATATTTCTATTTTATTTTATTTATAATACAAAGTGGCTTCTCTCAAGACTCAGGTCCATTGCCTTCATGCTTGGTAGCATGCTAGTTTTGCCATTGGACCAGTGAAACCTAGTGTACGATATAATAATCAAGAAAGGCAGTTGGGATCCTATTTTTAAGTTAAGGAATATGTGTCTGTAGGGAAACTGAGTTCAATGTATTTTTGGTTGGACACTTATATGCAACATGCCCTTTTGTTGTGGGTTAAAACAAAATTAGTATAGGATATAATGATGGATAAACTAGAGGGAGGAAATTGAAGAATAAAAAAAAAAAAAGTAGAGAGGAAGAGACCATGAGAGACTGTAGAAAATGTTTCAGCTGTACAACATACTGTCATAGGGGGTTTATTTTTATTTTTATTTTCCAATGTAGAACATTTCTTGGTTAACCATTAACCAGCTACATTGCAACAATGATCACAATTATGAATGATTGTTATTTATTTATTTTTTGCATTCAGGAATGGGTTCCAGAAGCTGGATAAGATTAAAGACTCCAATAGACAAAGTAAACAGCTGGAGGAACTTACTGGGAAGATGAGGGAGTGTAAAAGGTATGCCACATATTGGTCTTCTGCTTTGCTATTTTCAATTTTTATTATGTTTACGAGGGAGGGAAGTTTTGTACTACCTTATTTGTTGCATTGCATATATATCTTTTGGCAACAAAAAAAGCTTTAACCCAAAGAGAAGAAATATTCAGAGAAAAAAGGGAAAAGATCAACACATCAAATTCTCTCTACTTAAAACCCTGATGATTTTCACTATGAAAGACCATCATCAGGTGATTTTGGCTTCAGAAAATGAGATGATTATCAAGACATATAAGTCTGAATTTGGCACACACAAAAGACCTCACAGTTTTGGTGTGATTAAGAGTTTTAACAGCTTGTAACCATGTCAAAGAGACAAGCCTCGTGCCTTGTATAGGGTTCCTCATCATCACCTCATGTTGGGCACTAAATATTAGCATTAAGAAAAGAAGTCTCATCTCGTGTCAAGATTTCTTGTTGCATTGCATTTTGAGCATCTATAGAGTATTAAGTCTTACATGCCAATTACTTGTTTTAGATTGATCAAAGAGTTTGATCGTGAAATGAAAGATGAGGAAGGTGGAAATCCTCCTGAAGTTAATAAGCAACTCAATGATGAGAAGCAATCTATGGTCAGTTCTTTGGATCCCCTTTTACCTTTTAAAGCTGCTTAGTACATGAGCACATATATGCACAGGAAAGACTTGGACAGATGTGCAACCAGCAAGTTATTATGAATCAACATTTCAGCTTAATTTGTTGTAAATGTTTTGAATATTGACAAAATATCTGCAACTTTCAGACCTTGTTTGAGTTTCAATTCATGCCATGTTTTTTTTATTAAAACATTTCATTTTCTTTCATTATAAAAAAAAGGTTCATTGGCCCTTGTTAGTCCCTCTTAAGCTGGTAAGGGGTGAACTGGATATAGAACTAACCTTTGTTTATTAAAAAAAAACAAAACAAAACAAGATGGCCGTTTTGAAGACTCGGAGCAGTGCCATGACGCTTGGTAGCCTGAGAAATTTACATTTGCACCAAAAAATGACCTCTAGACATGATGATTAATTTTCCAGAATTGTTTCAAATATGCTTTGAGATTTTTTGTGGGTCATCAATCATTCTTGATTGACATCGATGCCCAGATGAAATGTAAACCTATTTTCTTGCTCAGACCTGAACCAAATAAATCCTCATTTACTTTCTGAAAGTTGGAGTAGCCCTATTATAAACTAAACAGAGATTATATACTTCATTAAAAATTTCTTAATATCTGAATTTGATCTTACGATGCTTACAAATTTTTTGTTGTTTGGATGGTTCTAGTTATCCTGTTGGGCTTCCATTCTAATAAGATCGTGTTCATTCGATTTGGTATTCCTTATGTTAACCCAATAGTTAGGATGTCTGAATGGTGATTATGGTTTTTAGCCAATCAGCTAAACCTGCCATTTTTTATGATTCCAAGTGGCAGTCAGTTCCATGAAATAGTTCCTTAGCCAAAAAAAAAAGAAAAAAGAAAAAGGTTCCATGAAATAGATGTCACTGTATGAGCATGAAAAGGTGTCTAGATTCTCTGGTCTATTCATGGAGAGCTAACAAGCAAGGACGCTTTCCTAGAGGAGCCGTGGCGGTGTTAGACACGATACCTCTCTCTTCCCATCATCCTTTTTTCTTCTTCTTCCTTTTTCTTTTTGTCCTATCTTATAAATGAATAACTCCACTAGGGTTTCCAAAAACGATACAAAAAATGTATTTTGATTCATTGATGTGATGCTACATGGTATTATCTACTTCTATATATAAAGTATATGTTTTACTAATGTCATGTCCATGTCGTGTAGTATCTTAGATTTTGAGGATTCATTTTGTGTTGTAACCATGACGCATATCGGTGTCTGTGCTTCTTAGATGGAGAGACATTATCACACACCTTTTATATTTCGAAAATTTATTATGTAATTGCACATAATCTGCCTTTTATTGAACTACTATGTTTTTGCAGATCAAAGAGCTGAACTCATATGTGGCCTTGAGAAAAACGTAAGTTAACCTTTTTAATTTTTCTTTGAGAAAATAACTTGTGCTGTCTTGAGTACAATGTTTATTATAAAATGATGCTATAGTTGATCCGTGAAGGTTTAGGAACAATTCAGGTATGTAGTTGGAATCCAGAATTGGTATTTTAAGGATGTCTTGCCCACAAAAATAAAATAAACTCATCAGTGAATGTTGCATGCTTATTGACTACTTATTGAGGTAGTTCTAAAGAATTATCTTTGCATGTATATGACTAAGAAATCTGCTTGCCAGTAATGCTGTTCTGATTGGGAAAAATAAATATGGCTTTTTCATAGTAAGGTCTCTCATGGTCAAAATTCTTTCTTAAAAGAACCAGTAGCTGAAATGAGTCTTGCAACAGAAGGTACCCTGAAAAAAAAAAAGAATAAATAAGATCCAATGAAGAAGAAGCAATTATGATACATAGCAGTTAAAACTACATGATATGATGTTAGTCATGTTCCTTTGTGTACTTGTTTTGATCCATCATATGTGAGACTTCATGTTCTTTTGTTCATGGTCATCTTCGCTTTTTTCATTTCATCTTCTGGGATGGTCTCTACCATTAAATAAGCTTCTCACTTTGTATGGTGGCACTGCAGGTTTATGAGTAGCCTTGGTAATAAAAGAGTTGAACTCTTCGATATGGGAGCAGGGGTTAGTGACCCTACAGGCGACGAAAATGTTCAAGTGGCATCATGTGAGATTGATCTCTTTCTGTACCTACTATTGAACTCTAATATGTAGAATGCGATTACTTTTCTTTTTTTTCTTTTTTTTTGGGGGGGGGGGGGGGGGAAGCTGCTAATATGCAATTTCATGTTATTAAATATGGGCATCCCTTCATTTATGCATCATCAGTTCATCCCTTACCTTTTTATTATAATTGTTGCCATTGTTGTTAAAATACTAATCCAGAATGTAGAATCTTTCTATTCTTTTATCTAACTATGCATTTAAATCCAACTCTCATTTAAAACTTCTTGGCAGTAGAATTGTATCAG
This sequence comes from Liquidambar formosana, assembly GCA_039720395.1. NCBI lineage: Eukaryota > Viridiplantae > Streptophyta > Magnoliopsida > Saxifragales > Altingiaceae > Liquidambar > Liquidambar formosana. The sequence continues at coordinate 4,330,814 of CM077822.1, read as the reverse complement.
ATTCTTATTTGGAAGTAATAGATAGTGTCACAGGATTATAAAGTTGGCTCATGAGATTCCAACGAGTCATAATTTTGTTTTCTGTTTCATATATTATGCCAATACGAATAGGCTTGCATCCATCAGGTGAAACACTATGCTCATTTTGTTCAACTTAATATCTATTATAGGGATGTCATCACTGCACAACTTTTGATATTTTGGAAGAACTGATCAATGATGGTTTTTTCTTGGGAAAAAAATGGGAATTATCTTCATTCTTGTTCATCAAAAGTGATTTTTTTTTTTCCCCATTATTGTCATAATTTAATCTTTAGAATACTTGGTTAAGTAAAAAAATGTATCGGAATTTGTAAGAAAATTGAAGTTGTCCATGTTGATAAATTTTCATTTTCTGAAAATATTGTCTAAGGTTATTGTTTCCAGCTTACCTTTAGACATTATAGCATTTTAAATTTACATCTGTTGGCTTTTTCTTTTTTAAAAAAATAAAAATAAAAAATCATTAAAAACATTAATTACTGAATATATTACATTGTAGGACTGTTCTTGTCACATACTGTAGCTGAAACAAATTTATCTGGAGGATTGGTAATAAAATGCTCCAACTTTACCTTTGAGTATGAAAGAAATGTGAATAAGTGTCAGAAATATTTTTTTAACCATCTCATCTCATGGTTGTTTTAAATCTGTGCATGTGCTCCCATTAAATATGGCAGAAAATGGGTTTTCTTCCATTTTGGGGCCTCTCCTTTCTACGTTTATATATATTTCCGGTTGCATTGCCCTGGGTACCACAAATTGTATATCTATTAAGCGTTCTCATTGATGTGGTTTTGCTCTGTAGCAATGTCAAATCAAGAGCTTATCAATGCTGGGACAAAGACTATTGATGAGACTGATCAGGCCATTGAACGCTCTAAACAGGTGAGCAGTTAACTATGATACACGCCTATGCTCAAATGCTGCTGTTACCTGTGTTCTCAGCTTTAATATTGACTGTAGGTTGTCGAGCAAACAATTCAAGTGGGAACTCAGACTGCTGTTACCTTAAAGGGCCAAGTAAGTATGCATCATCAATCATCTTCAAAATATTTCTCTTTTCTCTGGGTTTAGCCTCCGCATCCTCTCTGATTTATAAATTGTGCAGACTGATCAAATGGGTCGTATTGTTAATGAGCTGGATACAATTCAGTTCTCGATTAAGAAGGCCTCCCAGCTTGTGAAGGAGATCGGTCGGCAGGTTGGTTGATTATTTGACCCCTAAATTTAACTTATATTCCATCTTTGCCTTCCCGTTTATAAACCAAACCTTAATTGTTTTTCAGGTGGCTACAGATAAATGCATTATGCTTTTTCTATTTCTTATTGTCTGTGGTGTAATAGCCATCATCATTGTTAAGGTATTCTCTCCTATTCATCCATTTATTGCTTTGAATTTTTTTTAGCCTGGTTGACTTTTGAAAGGTCTTCTTCCTTTTGTCTTCATCAGTAAAACTAAAAGTTGAAAAAAGAAGAAAAGAATTTGAAGACATAAAGCCCAAATCACCAAATATCATGGGTATAATGTATTGAAAAAGATTGTCAACATCAAAATATTGCAAAGTTTTTGTATGTTTAAAAATATATTTAAAAATTTGGGCTTCACGGTGTGTTTGTCCGCAGACCTTCAATAGTGCTCGAGAGTAGTGAGGAGATTTGTTATATTACTTCTTTAATCACCTTTGTGGCACAATCATGTGGGAAAGGTTGCTGAGTATATGCTGTATAAGCTATTGTGTGCATTGTTAGCTGGATCTGAAGTATTAGTAACCTAAGTAAAAGCCATTTTGCTCCCTGCATCATGACACCACATACATATTCTTTTGTATGCCTTTATATGCACACCAATGCCCACATTAATTTTGTGTATTTCTCTATTCTTAAATCAATTTATAAATTTATAGATTGTGAACCCGAACAACAAAAGCATCAGAGACATCCCCGGATTGGCACCTCCAGCCCCCACGACAAGGAGGCTGTTGTACCTGAAGGCTGGGGGTGCATTTTGAGTGGATTCTTCATTTCAGATGGGGTGAGCAGTTCTTCTTCAATTGATATGGTTCATGTTGTGGCTGATTGGGAACGAAGGTGGGAGAAATGCTGTTTGTGGGCTGGTTGATCAGGAAGGTTGGGAGGATTGCTGTTTGTGGGCATCTGTTCGGATTTTTTGGTTTCAAAACCATTCTTGCCTGAGTTGTGCATATCCTGTTTGTGATTACCTCTTTAATGTATAAATCATATGTGAGGGTGTTTTTGCCATTTTCAAATTGTTTTGAATGCCGTGGTTCTTTCTGTAAACCTCTCAAGACTGTCGAAGTGCTAGAAAAAAATAATATACTCATCGGTTCTGCTACGATCCTGTGTTGTTTTCATATTGTGCAAAAATAACACATTGAAGAAGAAATATTAACTTATATGTACAATTTTCTCTTGTAAGTTCTGATGATGCATTTCAATAACGTGGTTCCTTCTGTTTTTTGGTCAGAAACGTGGTCACTTTACGTGGTCCCACAATCCAGTGTACGGGAAAAGTAACGAGGTAGAGGCCAAAAATATCTGTCCACCTTTCTATTTGGAATGCTCAAAGCCAAGGAACATGTTCCAACTTCCACGTGAAGCTAATTTTATTAATAAAAGGTGGAACCCTCGCCATCTGCCATGTTTTTGGTATATTGTTTATTGTTTCTTTTATTTATAGCACCTTTTTGGCTAAATTTCAGAGCTCACCAATGTTTTAATGAAGGAAGAATTGTACACTATCGTGAGAGAATTCTACAAAGCCATAATGTTGTGCCTGACGGCAACATAAATCTGATCATTATGTGTCACAAAAATAATAAGCGATGAATCTACCCAGAACGGAATGCCTAGAATCGGTGCCAATTAAGATTACCCTTTTTTATGTCTCAATGTAACTGTGTTTTTTGTTTTTTAACTGGTATGGGTTAAAGCCAGAAGGAGCCATTCCAGATCAATGCCCAAGTCCATAGCTGCGATAACCTATTGATCAGGGGAAAAAGGCATTCATGGCCAGAACGATGGGGAATGCAATTGTTCAATTGTTACAATCCATTTCCACAGAAACTTGAACTAGGAGAATCAATTTGACATTTAGGATAAATTATAGCCAGGCCACTGTCAAAAATACTTCCTGGTTTTGAATAAATTGGACGCTCCCTATCAATCAAAAACTGTCTTACAGAAAAAATCAAAAATAGGGGCGGTCCAAATCATACGCTTGTAAGGTTCGTACCAAAAGAAAGAAAGAAATAAATAAAATCCAGGCCCTGACTACATTATGGTCAGCATGTCGACCCAGCAACTATGGGTCCTACGCTACCATCTATGAAACCCCAAAAGGCAACCATGTGTGCACAAGCTACAAATAAAAGTTATACCTTACCTTCCAGTGTATGAAGCCATACCTGTAAAAAATGATATTTCCATATTTTCCTTTCTTGGAGCATTAGGATGTAGCTTACACTTGGATTGGCTTTCTTCGCTCTATTTTTTCTTTGGCAAATAAATGGTTATCTGACGTTGAACTACATATAGCCTGTCATCTATCAAGCATGGCCACTAAGCTGTGTACGTCCAATATGAGACAGCCTAGAGGATGGAATTAGAGGCGCTTCTTCATCAACAATCAAATCAGAAGCAGAACCATTCCCTCCACCGCTTCCCCCATTGTTGTTATTGCTGCTATGTGGTACGAATATATCAGATGACTTCTTCTCCAACTTCCAGTCCTGAAATAACCAAAAAAGAGAACTAAAATGTCAGAACAAAGATAAAAGGTAACGGAGTGCGAGAATACATTCAGCTGAGGTTGAAAATGATATACAAGAGTTGGGTTGGCAGAGTAACTTGTACATTGGTTCAATGTTTGGCGGAATCCATAGCATTTTTGTAAAGCATTCCCAAACAAGCTATGAGTTGATTTTGACATTGTACAAACCAACCAAGATCCATTCTTTTACATTGCTACAAACTGGGTTCCAACCGGACTTGATGTATCAATTAATTTGAGGGCACAAGCAAAAATAAGTGATGCGAAATACTGGATCAGCTCCTTTATGCATTTAAACACATTTCTTTTAAAACTTCCACACTTTTTCAATGTTTCAATGTATTTTTCTTTGTTTCCATGTGTTTTCAGACATTTCCTCAAATGTTCATTTATTTTCTCTCTATCCTTTAAATAACAAAAACTCACAGAATGAAAATCTGAACATATAGAGTATATTGGCCCAAGCAACAATAGAGATTCCATGAGGATGAATTACTTTAAGCAACCCATCTATTTAGCACTAGTCAAATACTGAAATTGACTTCCTACCACATGGTATCTTACAAATAATTTGCGTATGATACCTCAAATTGTTTCAAATCTTTAAAACTGTCATCCCTACTGAAAATGATTAGTAATTGTAACAAATTTTGGCACATGAAAGTATGCCCATTCAAGTTTAGGTAATAGCCCATATAAATTAGTTAGCGACAGAATCAATGGACATAGTAACATAAAGGAATAAATATAAATATCACTTATGAAGCAATTTTAAAATAATAATGAATAAAATCATATGAAAGGAGAATAATATATTGATCAGCCTAAAGCTATCATGAGTGATGGAGGATTTGACCTTTGCAGCCCTTTCAGCAATACTTTCGGGAGTAAGTTGAGATGCGCGGACATCCTTAACTTTCAAATAGTTGTACATGACAACACCACAGAGTGCTGCAGGGGAAAAACAAATAATTTCAATTAATATTGATCACTTAGAGGTACTAAAATGAAATCATGACTGAGAACTTTGCATTTAATATGAATAGAAATAGTACCAATTGCATAGCCAGTAATATTCAGCCCAGTAATTGTAGACTCGGGAAATATCACAGTTGAAAGGGCTATCAGTATCCAGTCTTTCAAAACACCAGCAACCCGGATGGTAACTGCTCCGGTTCTACCGATTACTAAGAAAATCGAGAAGTTCAAGGCTAAAGCGCAGAGCGCATTAGAGAAAAAGATCCAGAAATTAAACTGAATCTGTGAAACTTCCATCCCAGGCTTCTCCAGTAAAAACCAGGGTACAAACAGGAACACAAAGCTGCACATGGAAAAGTGTGAAGAAGTAAGCAGCTTGAATAATCTTCTCAAACATTACCCACCAAAGGAAACATCATTGTAGGAACTGTGTGTCTATGTTATGTGTACATGAACAGATATGAACAAAAAGATAACAAACTCTCATAGTGCATATACATCATGGGAACTACTACTTACAGTAACAACTTCCCACTTCATCCACCAATTTATATCATTCATGCGACATAAGACACATTATAAGAAATAACAAAACTAGATGAAAGAGCAAAATAGTGGAATTAGGCTACCCTAAGATCATTTATGTTTACTTTAGAAAGTGTGCAAGCAATCTCTACAGCGAAAACAAAAGATGGGTGCAATGTCCTTACAAACATAAGAATCCTAGGGAAATCAAGTTATGATGTTCAAACTAAGACATATATTTTTCTATATAATGGGTTACCTTATAGAATTGTCACTTGTAGTGTTCACCGATACTGTACAACCACTCATTGCTTTTTCTCTTTTTTCTTTTTTTCCTTTTTTTTTTTCTTTAAAAAAAATTGACTAAAAAAAATTTCCAAGAGCATCAGAATTTAATACCTGCATGGAGCAATGTAATATAAGCTGGTGACAGGATTTAGAGTCAAGCCCTTCTTCTGGAGAAGGACTTGAGTTAAGACCAGCCTAAGAGCTTCTGCGAAGATACCGGTAACCTGGTAAACTGTACCAACTACATTAAAATGAATTTCCCCATATGAGGAAATGACAACTCCAACACTGACGAGCACCATGTTCAAGAACACGTCACACCTTAATATATCAGTGCCACAGATAACAGCCATGAGAAATGTTGCCACTGGCACTGTAACACCAATTGAAACAATGAGAAGCAATGTCTTAGATCTTAAAAGCAGCATCATGAAAATTGAGGAAAATTATGAGCACTTTGTTTCCACATACTTAGAGCTTTAAGCATCTGGATGAAGGCCACAGAAATGTGCAAGTAAGCAGTATTTCCAAACCTGCAACAATATGAAAAATTAAGCAAGAGATTTTATCCCTTTGAGAACATATCAACTCCATAATTAAAGGGTTCAATATTGGTAGAAAGCATAGCTGTCAAAAAGCCTAGGGCCAGAATGGCTCTCCTGGTTCCTCAGCAACTACGTGGTCATCTAAAATACATGTTTTACTTGTCCTACATATTCCAAGCAATTTATTGTACATAACCAAAGCATTAAAGAGACCTAAATTGAAGCTAATTATCAACTTCTAACACTTTACAATCCTGAACTACTCGACTGACAGGGAAGCCAGGAAGACACATGCACCCCAACAATTTAATATAAAAACTTCCTGAAAGAAAAAAAAATTAAACATTCTACAATACAAAACTGCATTGAGTAGCATCTGTTATGAATGAATTTTTTTCGTGAAACACTAAGGACCAGGAGGGAATTCAACCAAACATCCCATTTCAACAACCAAATGATTAATTCCCAAGAGATTGGCACAGTGGAATATGCAATGGTTTAGCTTTTAATACTTGGTACATAATCTTCTTGAGAGTACTGAGACTAACAGAAGTCATCAAATCGTATATACCAAGTCATTCATCACAACTAGCCAAAAGTGTCAAGGCTCATTCACCCCCAATATATAATTGAATACAATCAGGAAAATCATGCCTCTATAATAAAAAATAAAACTTATATAAACCATCCCAGATATCCAGTTCTGCTATAGTATTTACTTACCAAAGACTTGATGCAAAGAAGGCACTTATAGGAATCACGCATGTTGCATATCTGCCATACCAAGAAAATATTTTATGGATAAATAAATTTGGAAAAATGAAGAAGGGAAAAAAGGCATTATCACAAAATCACTTTTAAAGAAATAAATATAATACTTACATTTCAAATGTCATTTTAACAGGAGATACAACCTGCACATTTAAGAAATCAAACTAGATCACTTTAAGCACATAGAAAAATGAATCCAAACAACATAGAGATATGAAAAAAAGAATGAGCAGTGCTCTCAATGCCATACATTACTCATGCATACAAAAGTTAATATATGTACAGAAGGCAAATGTGAAGAATGTGATCATGCATGAATGCAGCATGGGAGGCAGAGCCACAAGAACTCAAATGCCAATGATATCTATCTCTATGTGCTTGTTAAATCTATGATAAACTAATGCTACATGATAATGGTATACAGCAAGAACAATTGTGAGCAGAAACATGAAAAAGAAAGAGCATCCTTCCTTATTTGGACTTGGGATAAACTCTACAAAGAAATAATCACATTGACTATGATCTAAGAATCAATAAAGCCGTGGTGATTTCTTTGGTCACATTAACCTAGTTTCCAATAGCTTACAATAGGTTTTTAAGAAAAAGGAATGGAAGCTTCTCACAACTGGGGTGAAGACCCATGTTACCTAAATCATATTTGTTTATGGGTGAGTCTCATAATAGTTATAAATGCATTTAACTGTCATATGAAAGAAAAAATTGATTAATGATGTATTCATTATGTAAATTTCATCCCTGTTTTAAGAATTTTGAAAGAAACCAGCAAAAAAATTTATGATCTGCAAGTCTATACAACTCTGCTCCTTTTATATACAAATGTACAATACCATTTTGATATTGCATGGTTGATAAAACTCAACTCAACAAAGCCTTAATCCTAACTATTAGGAGGTGGATCAATGAATCTCATTTTGCCATGTTGATATATCTAAGGCCACACTATCACGTTTTTTCCTCTCTACTCACTATGCTAATCTGCATCCTTTCTTCCCTTTCTCTGGTCATTGTAAGCTTGTGGCACCTTCAGCTTGAACAAATTTACCATCTCACTCCTTACTCCTTAGTATCAACTATCAACTAGTCAGTCTTTGTGGAACATTATGAACTGCTGAAGCCTATGCAGCTCTATGCCTGAATGAGTGAATGGCTGAATTTACCGATTTCAAATAAATTGGAGAAATTTGCAACAAACAGGATATTACTAAATGTTATATGGGATGTAAATATTGTTTTAAATGTCACTATCGGGAAGGATGAATGTCTTGCAAGTATTTTAGTTTGAAGGAGGTGGCCAAAATCAAGTTTTAACATATAATTAGCTAGTCCATCCTCTTTAGCAGAAGCAGAAGGGAGGCAGAAAACTAAGCATCAGTGATGCAACGCAAATCCCAGTATTATGACATCTACTAGCTAATTATAATACAAGAATAAACATTGCTTGACTCGTTAACACAGAGACGGTATCAAATTATAGACAGTTATCACTTTCTGTACCTAATTAAAACTGCAAATCAGTTTGCAGGAGGAGAGTAAGAGCATAAGATAGTCATCAAAAGTCTACTTCTCTAGATGTATAAAACTAGTCTCACAGAACTATTTATTCGCAATGGAGTCATTAAGCTAGAAATAAAAGAAAGCATATCCTTCAGTGAAGATTTCAATATGCCTGAGCAACCATACCTTGAAAACACGAACTAGAAAGAATGCCACTGCTCCAGAAAATCCCATATGAATCATGGTAAGTGTTATGGGATGTGGAAAATTGAAGTATTTTGGCGAAAGAACCCACTGCACACAAATTAATAGAGACCTACTTCAGTAAGTAGTTTACTCAGAAAACAAACTAGGATAGTATAGCTTAAGTTTGAGTTTATCTATATAAGCCAATAAGAAAGACAATACAAATAAGTCACTAATTATTTAGCACCAAATCAAAATATTATGTCATGTGTCACCTACAAAACCATTGGCTCGCATTGAGCTGAATGTAAGTTCTTACACATATAGGGCACACAAGAACCTGGCTCTAAAGTAGGCCTAGCAGACCAATGAAGCCTTGGGTCACATTTTTCTCATGGCATGATTACTAAAGACACTTGCCTTGTAAACTAATTGCTTCTTGGCCTGGGCATTAGAGCTGCTAAGCAATCCTTGACCAAGCTGGTCCCTAGGAGATCAGAAATTGTGACTCTGTCCATCAAAGATTCTGACCATGGAAATTGCTAAAAACCTAAGAAGAAACCATATTTTATGGTTTCAATCTCTTGAGAATCCCCACGGTTTGCTACCAATGAATGTGCAGTACAGAATCAATTGAAATCCATGAAGTGTAAGTCAAGAGTCGACTTTGGTTTATCTCCATGGTCTTCACCACACTTTAATATCATATGAAAATGCAACAAAAAATTCACACCCAAAAAGTGGGTTGTCAGAACTGACAAGATTATAAACATGTTATATAAATTATTGAATCATTTAATCAGGGAAGATAGCACATATAGCATAAGAAAATGGATTAACATGTGAAAATGGAAAAACAAAAGGAAGGTGGATAACAACAAATTTTATTCATATTCGGAGTGATCAGCCAGATATCAAAAAGACCACACAACTTCTATACCACGATATATCAGCATATCATATATCCATAATTCCATACAATCAACCAGTAAATCTTGTGTGATTTCAAAGTAAGGAAGACGAACTATTAGAGGGGGAAAAAAGGCCCTCCAAGCAACTTTGAATTAAAGAAAATTAATTCAATCATACAAAATAGAAATTGGAATGCAAACCAATCAATAGAGAATTTAACAGGATAGAAGAGTTCAAAAACAAGGTGCATTACCTTGTTGTACAATATAACTCCAGATGAAAGCAAAATGTAGATTAGTAAGTACAGATAGGTCAACAGAAGCGATTTGTTGATCATTTTGCCTGCTCTTTTCTTCACAAACCCAACTATTGTCAATTTCTGTACTCTAGAAGGAAATTCCTGGTGTGTCCAAGCAGAAATTCAGAGCAGTTATCTGTCTCCAGAATTGAAATCCATCACCCCAACGTTTAACATTCTGTATATAGAACTACTCATGAAACCGCTGTTGCACTTCGGATATCTGCAAAGGTCAAAACCTACAAGAGAAGATGGGAAAAAAGTATAAACTCAGCAAGTGAAATGAAGCAGCAGCAGCCAAAGCTCAGAACCGAACCATGAGATAAAGAAAGCATACCATTAAATAAAAATATAAAAATCTAATAATTTAAAAAGGCAAGTTTTCCTTCCCAAATTTACTGAAAAAAAAATAAACATTAAGTATAAAATACTGTCTCCTATCTCAACTTTCATGTGATTTCCTCCGTAAGTTCTAAACAAAGGATCATTGCTCTAGCATGTTGCTCACCTAATTTTCATGTGATTTCACCCTTCAGCACTAAAAGATAAATTGAGCCGCTATATGACCAACCGATAGTTCTTTGTGCTTCAAGACACAGCTACATAACCAAAATGTTATGCCCATTTTAAGTTTTTCCGCAGTACACGCAGTACAAGGCTAAAGGGAATGCCAAGAGGTTCTCAGTTTTCCATGGATCCCAAAGCTTCAAGAAATCTTCGACCGCATATAAACCGTTAAGAAATGACTCATCTGCTTCTCAAAAATGGTCACCTTAAACGTTAACAAGGAAATTCAGTCTACTTAAATTACAGAGATACATCAAACATTCTGTTCCAAACTGCGATTTTTAGAGTTCTTAAACTGTAGATTACTCCGTTCCACTAAAACCCATAAATCTTATAACAATTTACCGACATTGCCCATCAATAGGAATCCCCACTCACAAAACAATTCGCCCTAAACATGATATTATTAAATTACATAAACATATCAAAATTTCAACTCGTAATGCATCTCAGAATTGCATTCGAAGAGCAAATCCCTCACGTAAACAACAATAAATCTAACTCTTCAGTGTCCACGAATTATGAATAGACGCGACCTAAATCCGTATCACGCAAAGCAGAAAAAATTTAACCTAGATTACCAAATATAGCAAACGTACAAGCCGATCCGCAACATATCAATACCAACCCTTACAATGCCAATGCAAAACCTCATCCGATCCGTGACTCCAAAAAAAGCGAAAATCTTTTTTATATACATACATATAATAAGCTACACGTAGAATCTCCGCAAGCTTACCTCAAGATCGGTTGTCAGCGACAAGAACAAATCCGAATCTGAAGGGAAACGTACTTCAGAGATCCCTACTCTCCCGTCACCGATCAATACCGACAGGAAGAGAGAGAAACTGATGCGTATGTATCTAGAGAGATAGAGACGTAAGGATTGGGCAATGGGAACAGAGTTTGGGGACTGCAAATAACAATAAATGTGTTTTGGGTTGTGAGGGGGGAGCTCTTTGCGAGACTCTGCTTATCGATGAATCAGAAGGTGGGGTTTCTCAAAGAGGAAGAAAGCAATCAATCCCTGTACGGTGCACATTAATAAAATACAGAGAGAGAGAGAGAGAGAGAGAGAGAGAGTGAGGGTCTCTTTGGCTCTTTGCCTTTGCCCCAGTAGCTGCACAACTCACAACTGTCTCAGCGGGAGAACACGTTTTCCTTTCCTATTTTCCTAATTCCTAATAATATGGCACGCTACGAATAAAATCCCATCGGACGGTTTAGCGTCCATCAACGCAGCATCTGATGGTGACTGGCATTACTTGTTTGATTGTATGTGTACCCGCGTCTGATGCTGACTCCTACATACTTCCATTTTAATCTCCCACTCTTATTGGATCATTGTTTGTTAGTGCAAATCTACCATAGAAAACTGGGAGAGGATTCAGTGGAGAGGATTCAGTGCTGTGTGTCGAGCTAATCTCAGACTTGTTTATTTTGGTTTTGGACGGTTGAGATTGAAATATAAAAAAGTTATTAAAATGTTTTTATAAAAGTAACTTTTTCATTTTTCATTCTCAACTATCCAAAATAGAGATGAATGATCGAGATTAGCTCAGCAATGAATCCGAGTCTAAGGATGCTAAGCCCAACTCAGTAGATACTACGGCCTATGGCCTGTTGGGCTAAATAATGGGTTTCTATGTTTGAAGTATAATGCTCCCTTTTCACACTCTACAGTTCGCGCTATGGTACGCCATAAACTAGTTGAGAATGTTGTTGGCTGTTACAAGAGAGGCAAGCTATATCCCCAGGGTGATGAGCACCTTCAATTCCAGCTTTGTTTGCACTCATCTGGAATTTGTCTGAAACCTCCACTTCCCATCAATTTGTCTCAATCAAGTCATCTTTTCGGATTAAGAGCATTCTTCGGCTTTGGTAACACACAACCAAACCTTAGACCATTTCTCACATTTTGTCTTTAAAATTTTCTCTGAAAAATGATCACTTGTAGTTTTCATTTATATAGACTAGAACAGTATAACACGTGGACTAAAAATTATTGCTCTTGCTGCCCAACAAACATGTTAAATTACTAGTACAACAAAAACCAACAATGACAGTGCAATGAATGAATTTTCCACTCTTGTCTGTGTTTAGGATCTTTCCTAGAAATTACAGCTAAAATCATCTTGGGGAAAGTGGGGAATGAACAAATTTTTCTGGGATGATGTCTGAGCAAAAATGGCATATAATTATGCTCTGTACCCAAAAAAAAAAATAATAATAACAAACTTTGTATTGATTGATTGAATAAGAAGACATGAAGAAAATAAATAAAGGATGATAAAATGATTTCAAATTGTTTGGGTTTACACTACTTCTTGGAGGGGATTTGTTTGCTAGAAAGTGTTTGATAAAATCTGAAAGAAATGGTTTTTCGTTGTTAGTTTGGGCTGCAGAACTGTCAGTTAGAGATGCATCATGCTTTTTCAAGTTAAAGTTACACTGATTGCAATGGAAAAAGATATGTCAAGCCGAAAAAGAGGGTGGAATGGGGTTTAGGAAACTATATGCTCTCAATAGGACTCTTTTGGCAAAACATTGTTGGCAATTAGTAGTAAAAAAATAGGAGGAAGACCTGTATTTTTACTACAAAATATAGGAAGCATTCGCTGTCATGGATGCAGGGATGGGACAGGCAGATAGGCAATGGGGAGAAGGTAATTAAAAATATAGGAGGATACTCAAGGTTGTATCACCAAATAAATTTCTATTGCTATAGCTAGAAGATAAGGTAAGGTCATTAATTGATAAAGACCTTTAAGGCCTGGAATCATTCTCTCCTAAAACAGATTTTTATGCCCCCCCACAAAACAAAGATTATTTGTTGATTTCCTTTGAGCTTCCATTTGTTAGAAGATGACTTTTTGGTAATGGACAATTTTTCTGTCCATATTGCATATATATCATGTGGCAGTTGATTTGGAAATACCAGCTAGCATAATGTGAGTTTGTGAACCTCATCTTCTAATGTACAATATTGTGGCAGTCACAAGCACTTTCAAGATTAAAATTTTTTGTTTTCTGGACAGCGATTTCTAACATTGTACCCATCCGCTCGAATATGACTAGAACGAAGGTTACAGCTGAGAATATCTGTGGTGATTGCATACATATCCTTAGCCATTGTTACTTTTGTTAAAAGAAAGGGAACTATCTTAGTTGGGATCATGATCAGAAGAAATTCAAGCAGAGATAAACGGTCTGATAACTTTCTGAGTTACTGCATTGTTGATATGAAAACATAGGAACAATGTGATTTTTTTCAAGAGAGTATAAAAAGACCGATTAGACTACGTTTAAATGGCAGGTAATATGCTTTATGAAAGAAGGAGAGGTGTAGAATGAAAGGCTGGTTCTTCTCAGCCAACCACCCATGACCCATGAGGCTCACCCCTTTGTTACTAGCGGATTTGTCTTCCATCACTTTTCTCATGCCCTAGTATGGCTGAATCCTTTGTACCAAAAAATATATATATATATATATATATATATGTATATGCTTTATGAATTTCAAAAAGCAAATGAAAGTCTTTATTCTGGTGATTTAGTTGGCAATTTATGCAAGAAACCTCTTCCAGGAAAATTTTTCCAAAATTAAATTTAGGTGGTGCGCGCATTATTCAACAAAGATGATAATGGGGTAGGGGTGGTTGCTGAGGATAAAAAGGAGGATTTAATTGATATCTTCTACAGAATTAATAGAAGCCATACGGTTTTGAGTGGGTTCTCAGTTTGCACCTGGTTGTTGGAGGGATTCATTGAAAACTTTTAAATGTCTAACGTTTGAAGAATAAAATCTAGTAACCATGCTTACCAGACCTGGACCAGCCCGGCCACTTGAACAGGTCAACGATAACCTAGACCAGTCCGCAATGTAAAAAGAGTCTGAAATTTATTTACTTTACCAGGAAAAATAGAATTGCTCGATTTGGTCTTTGTTTTTTTTTGGGGCTGGGATGCTCGATTTGGCCAGTGGTACTGATACTTTAAACGGGAACGGCTATTGTAACCCCCCATTCTTATCATCCCACCTCTCATCCTTTAAGTTTTTAAGGTTTTATGCAAAATATAAAAAGTTTTTATGAAAACCAGTCATGATGTCCACTAGAAAACATCATTTTGAACAACTTCGTAAAAAAAAGATTTTCCTAAACAATAGATTTTGGAAAAACTGTCTTTTGCAAAGTTATTCAAGATGATGTTTTCTAGTGGATGAAGTGACCGATTTTTGTAAAAACCTTTTATATTTTTCATGAAATCTTAAAAAGTAAAAAGAAATAGGTTGGGTGATAAAAATGGAGGTTGTAATAGCCGTTCCCAATTTAAACTCAAGCTTACTTTGCAGTTAGCAGGCTCCGGCTGTGAAACTGGGACCGTGTTATGTGTAAATTGGGCCTGGCCGATGTTGAGCCGAGTCTGGGCTGAAAGCGAAGGAAACAGCCTCTCTGCTGTTTGGAAGATTGGAACAAATGTACCATACATTCACTTAGCAAGCAATCACACCCATGGTCATTTCAAATTTTCGAGGATCGGGGTCTACTTCCTCATGGACCCTATTCAACAGACCAAAAATAAGCAGAATGTATTTTACTATTTTGATTTTTGATTTATTATTCTGTGTTTTTTTACTTTTAAGTTGTTTTACCAGACAAATAGAAAAAAAAAATAAAATATATATATATATATATAGGATGATGATCAGGTAAGCACGTGCTGATATAACTTATATCAAAACCAGCATTGAGAGTTGTACCTTGTGCATTAGTGGGATGTGAGGTGTATTGAATCAATACAAGGGGTACAACCCCTAATGCATAGTGCTGATGTAACTTATATCAGCACGTGCTGATGGGATCACCTCTGTATATATATATATATACATATATATCATCTATTTCTATTGGTTAAAATAAATAAATTTGTTCCCTTAATAATGTAGGATCCCCGATTATTCAGCTTTGCCTGTTGCCAACTTACCCTTGACCAAAAAAATGATAGCAGAGATTTTTTTTAAACCAAACAAAGTTGTTTCCTTGAAGCAACCACCCCCCCCCCCCCCCCCCCCCCCACATAATAATTTTCAGATCTTTGATATCTAAAATTTATGCTGCACCAATTCCATGAGATAGAATAGTTGAGTTAGTTTAATTTGATACTTCACTTTAAAAAACCCAAGATTTTTTGGTGTCAACCCTTATGAAGCGAGCGGTGGCCTAATTAATGATTAATAGGACCGAAGGTTTATATTTTGCTACTTTACGCAGGCCCCCAATCCATTTATTCCATAGGACAGGGTTGACTTTGGAACACCCCCTTCCTCCCCCCCTTCGCGCAGGGGGTTAGAAGGCTGATACACTATTGATTAACTAAATTAATTTTTCAGATATTATTAAAAAAAACAAAAAGGCTTGGGACAACTAAATGTTCCCCTCGCCCCAAGCTTACCTCTAAGAAATGAGAAAAATGTTGGACACATGTACCATATTTATGAATATAATAGTTGATCCAAATCAACTATCGTTGCTTAACTGGTTAATGAATAATTGGATAGTGATCCTTGACCATCCCCATGATTTAATCAGATCCAACCTTTGCAGTTCGGTGGGCGAACCACGAAGCCATAAAAATTTGAATTAGGATCTTATTGTCACATTAATAAATTCTAAATGACTCAACCACCTAACCACCACATAGAATTGTACAACATAATGCAGCTTCTAACCACTAATGCAGTTGGTCAGGAGCATGCTGCCGCCGGGGCACAAAACATTAATTCCTAATCCGAGAAACTTCAGGCAAGAGGAGGATGGGCTGCTTCGCCGGAGGCTTCCCTTTGCCTAATTCCCAATTTACATTGAAAGATTCCACTTGAAGAAATGATATATATGAATTGTTGAAGTTAGGTGAATAATATAATTGGAAGCAAATCTATGCCGGTATATAGCCACATAATAGAATTCAAAGTGTGTTTTTTTCTTGTAAGCTTTTGAGTCTGGACAACAGACAGCTATAAGATTTTAGACCATGTCCCATGTATGACTTCTTGGGCATTTTATTTTATTGGAAACATGGGTCACCTTTGTACGTTTGCCCTGGAACCACAGGGCATTGGGGGTCCCCTTCCAGTGGGTGGAAGCTGGAGAGGAATCTATAGATGTTATCTTGATTGGGGTACATTATCGTTTGTGTTCCTATTCTTTGGTAAATCCTTGTTTATCTTCGCATGCTTTGGGTCTTTTTTCCATTTTCCTTTTTTTAGTTCTAATCAAGAAATTTATTTACAAGCATATAATATAATTACTAGGTTATGAATATTGAAGCTGACCGGTATCTCTCTAAGGATTCAAACCCAGACACGAGGTAAGAGACCCACTCGATTTACCATCAGTTTTTGATGGCCTCTTTGATTATTTATCTATGTGGTTTTAAGAATTTTATACTTTCCTCATTAATTGGTTGGACTTTTCAAACTTTTTTTTTTTCGTGTGTGCGCGCGCATGTGTGAAAACAAACAAGTTAAAAACGCCAAAAGTATGTGTATGTATGAAAGATTTCCAGCATACAACTTCTTTGGCCTTACTCTTTTTTCTCTTCTTTATTTTCTTGTTTTATGACGTGTAGTGTTCCTTAGCACCACTCAAAGCGTTTGGGTGTTTTTGACCATCCTTCCATATCTCACTTAGACATTATATTTCTCTTAAAATTTGCATAAAGTCACCCGCGTATTAAGCAAACCTATGCTCAGATTTAAGAATACAGTCAACAAGACGTCATTATCTTTAAAGCTATGGTGATGGATTTTTATTTTTATAGTAGTGGCACCTGTATCCATAATATCACAATACAACAAAACCATAGCTTCCTAGTCATCCATTCATGCACCATCACTTTGTAATTTTCTCATTATTGGGTGTTATACGCATGCTCTTCCCTTCCCCCCCCCCAAAAAAAATATATATATATATGGTCACATGTTGATTTAATCAAAGATGGAAGTCACTAAGTCAAATATTATTTCGTGTCCGCAAGAATGATGATAATTTCTGATAAGGGCATTTAATCTACATCAACCATGACGAATCCCTTGATCACATAACTACTTCTTTCAATATAATGATACCTAATTTTGTGCGCTTTATTTCATGGGTGTATGTCAAGTTGAAAAATGACTTATCATCTCCTTGGAAAAAAAAAAAAAAAATTAACTATTAAAGTTAACATTTTGTAAACGCTTAAGATACGTAATCTCATTGCTAAAAATGTAAAAGCTACTCTAATGGCTTTGGTCTTTTCTCGGTCATGCTTCCTACTTGGGTTTTTCATATATGTAATCGTTCATTCTAGGGAATGCATGATGCCTTGTTGAAATACAAGGGGGGCAAAAAGTCAAAATTTATTTTATGCGAAAAATAAAATATAAAATCATCTATTTGATCTTGAAAACAAGTAAATGACTTATATTTTTCTTATAGGATGGAGAGCCTAGCTAGAAAGTAGATCCCATTGAACTACAGTGCAATCTTTTCCTTCTTCAGAACTTTCTAGGGCAAGGTTTGAAGAAATGAATTGGAGGAATCCAGCTTATTAGAGGAAGAGACACCAACAGACCACGAGGGGCAGGTAATATGATGTTGTAATGTTTATGGGCACGTAAATATCTTGTTTTGGTAACCCACCTCGGATTCGATGCAATTGCACCTTGCTTAGACAGCCAAATCTCCACTTTAAAATACTTTTACCAACTTTAAAGTAGTGTTAAGATGGATTATCTCCTTCAAAGCACTCTTGTCTGGTCTAATTCCTTTATGGTGGGGCCCACATAATGTTTTCAAAATAGACGAAATGATTTTGTAAAGCAATGACCCCTGTTTTAGACATGACTAAAGATAAAACATGGTCAATTTTTATTTTTATTTTAAAAATAAAGTCTCCTCCATTTTCTTAATGATGTTATGACGGTAGATTTCCCCCAAAAAAAAAAAAAAAAAAGGGAATCTCGAACAAGCTTTCATTACCAGAAAGAAATGTCAGTTACAAAGGGTTAATTTCTCTCTTTAACCAAATAGTTTTCACTGTCTTCCCTTTTTATCCTTTTGGATTCGCATAAAGTTACCAGGTCCCATAAAAGTGTGTGCAGTGAGCAGGGTAAAGTTTTTCAACATTGCCAGTGCCTGTCATTCAGTAAAAAAGAGGAATTTTATATTGGTTGAAAAAATAATTACAGTTTTGTACAAATTACTCCATACTAGTAATTTCTTAGTAAATGATTACTGACTTAACTAAAAATGACTACTAACTACAATTATTTTCCTGTAACCTAAATATCTGACCAATCTAAAATTCCGGCCGAATTTTTTTTATTTATTATTATCTTCTTTTTTTTTTTGGAACAATTTAATGCATACATTTCCACATCTAAAATTTTAGACAGAAGATAAAATAAAAGTCCCTACCAAATTCAATGACAAGGAGTGGTTCAATATGCATGAATGCCGCTAAATATAGGGGATGTCAATTAACCTGTTGAAATGTGTGATGTGGAGCCTAATTTTGGCATTTAATGGTAATCTTAGGGCGTGCCATGCACATAAAGAAAAATTGCAGTAAATGGGTAACCTGTGTGAAGTCATATCCTGGGAATAAGTAGTTATTATAATGATAATAATCACTTCTCTCACGTTTTCCAAGTATGTATTCATACAGTTCACACACTGTTTCTCAAGGCCTCTAGCTGAAAATTTTCAGGAATTTTGTCCTTGTCTTAGTAAAGAACACCAGTTTCCTATTCCTTTGTTGATTCAATGACCATTCAAACAGCCTAACCTTGCCAATTCTAGGATCCTTTTCTTACTTCAACCGGGCAATGATCTATACACAAACCCCAGAATAGGGTCCTCTACTGCATGCAATATGGGTACCCAGCAAGAAGAGAAAAAAAACTTCAAAGGGGAACTGAACCCGTGATCTACCTAATGATGGGTCCTTCTTACCGCTTTAACAAAAAGACATTTGGACAAGAACCCCTTCTCTACAAAAGTGAAAAATAGAAAAAAAATAAAAATCAGGACACAGCATCTCTCTTTTTATATAGAAGAAGTAAGTAATACACACACCTTTCAACCCAACCCATTTCTAAAAGCGCATTCATCCGTGGTTGCAAGGTAAATGTCTCAAGGGATGACACAGTAGTTTTGAGTGTAAATGTGGGGCTTGCTTTCTCTTTCACCCATCTACCTGTTGGCTTCTCCATACCACCATGATTCCTCCCTACTCCCTGTGTGTATCAGAAAATCTCATTATTACAGCAATTATTATGCTATATAGTTGGGGCACTGTTGATGACATGCAATAACCCTTCTAGGTATTCCATTGTTGTGGGTACTGTACTACTGTGGCATGATTCAAGCCCAGACAGATAGCATTACATGATCCCCACAAAGGGTGTAGTCTTGTTTTAATATATTTTCAAAGAATAGTACAAGGGTATTTAGGACCATCACAGACTTGGCATGGTATCCAGTCTGTTTCTTTGACTACCATTCCAACCTACAGAACCGCATATCCCAATCTCAATAAAAATATAATAAAAATGAAATATTAAAAAAATATAATAAAAAATGAAATATTTACAAAGCTCAAGGAAGAAATAAATATTAGAATTGGGGTGTGAATTTGTAAATACCCATGAAATGTGGGCTGATGACCTTGGTTTTAGGCTAATCTGGTATCCAGTCTGTTCATTTGACCTTCCAACCCATCAATAAATTGCATTTAACATTTCTTCAATCACACTGATTACTTGTCTCCCCTCCCCATAATTACTTCTTTTCAATATATTTTTTTAAAAAAAATTGATGTTTGACCGACCTAAAATTTTAGACACTGGGGTTTAAAAAATAATAAAAAATGAAACCATAAATTTTCTAATTTTACTAATTTATTCTCATTACATGTCTGATACTCAATCACCTTCAAAAACCGTATCGAAATCCAATAAAATAAATAAAAACTAATTGAACGAAAAAGCAAAGGGAGAAAATCCCCAAGAAGCCTTCCATTTTTCATGCTTCTCTTTTACTGTATGTAATGTAATGTAAGTCTCTCCCTCTCTCCTCATCACCTACCACTGATAAGTCCATACCTTCTTATTATCCCCACCACCATTCCCACTTCCAGAATTCCATGTGCTTTGTTGTATTGTGGAGTTCTCTTCGACTTCAAAAGAGGGTTTCTGTTGTGCACCTTGTTCATTAGGGTTTTCAAGAGTGGGTTAGAAAGCTCCATGTGAGCTTGGAAAGAGAGACCCATTTGCCCAGTAAAGAAAACCCAAATAGGATATCCAACCATACAACCTCCATATTTCAGAACCTCCGGATAATGGGGTTCATTTCGTGTGGGTTTTAGGGGTTCTTTGATAAGAGATCTAGGGTTCTGAGATTGGTTCGTTGTTTGCCGGAGGTTTGTGAAGACCGCTCCTTTGATTTCCGTGGCATACAGGTACTCGTTCGACAAACATTTTCACTGCCTCTTAAGCTTTTCCGTTTGTTTGGTCGCTGAGAAAAATGAGGAAAAGAAAAGAAAAAAGAGGGTTAAAGTTTGAATCTTTTGTTTCGTAAAGCTCACCTAAACTAAGTTAAATAGTTGAATTTGGTTCAGTTGAGTTGGGGGATTGTTTTATCGGGTCCCAATTAATGAAGATTGTAAGTCTCAGTGGTCTTAATTGCAGTTCTATTCCCACATTTTCTCAGCAACCAAACGGAGCATTTTTGTTTTTTGTCGGCGTAATTTTTTTCTCTCCAAATTCCCTTTAATTTTTCAGGATTGCACGACTTTTGTAACATAAAAACAGTAAATGTGTTTTTGCTTTGTGTTTTTGTTAATGAGGAAGTAATGGATGAAAATTATCTGTATCCCCTTTCGTTTGTCTTTGTTACTATTGATTGATCACAAAAAGCTGGGTAGTGGGTCGCCCTGAAAAACACAGATTTGTATGCTTTTTACTCCTTTCCCTTCGGTTTCAATGTGCGGTTTGGTCCAAAAATTCTCATATATTTAGTTTCCCGAATTAGTTTCCATTATTCTTGGTTATATGACTTGATTTGTGACTTTTTTTCTCCTTTCGTATTACTGTAAAGATCTTAGTAATTGGGTTACATTAGGAAAGTTATTCAAAATTCAAAAGTTGTAATTTCATCTATGAATAAAGATCATTATAGGATTTTTCTTAACACAATTAAAACTTGATAGGCATTCATACTCTAATTAAAAGATAGTTTTGTATCGTCTGCTGGGGAGAAGTACTTTGAAAGAGATAAGAATTGGAAGAAAAAGGTTGTAACAAGAAGTGTTCGATGCTATAACAGGAGGAATTATTTATGTTTTCTTTTGGTTACATAAATTATTTCTGTGATACATGAGTTCTAGTATTCATAGAACCCCATTTTCATTTCTCTTCCTTTCCATTTTGCAGGCATCCCCGGCAGTATCAGAAATGGCGTCTGATCTTAATACAGGGCTATCCAAGAAAACATTTGTTTTTGGTCTTAAGGTGTGGGTTTTGATGGGGATCTTTGTTGGGCTGTTTATTGTAGTTATCCTTGTGGTGTTGTCACTGTGCCTTACTTTACGGAAGAAATCGAGAAGGGCTAATGACAAACTCCCAGTTAGCCAAATCCCTGCAGTTTCGAAAGAAATCAAAGAGATTAGGGTTGATCAAGTTTCAGCGAATAACTTTGTTGCCCGTGATGGGGTTCTCCTCACCCTTCAGGACAAGTTCAATGACAAGGAATCAGATAAGCTGTTGACCCATTCAAGTATAGATAAGACAAAGAATGAAGATGATAGCAGTCAATCAGGATCCTGTAATCATGGAGAGAAAGATGGTGTTGGGTCTCATTCAGGAGAAGAGGGAGGTCACAGGACAGCTTATGTGTGCAGGCCTTCTTCACATCCTGTGACTGCCCCTTCACCTCTAATTGGTTTGCCTGAACTCTCTCACCTTGGTTGGGGTCATTGGTTTACATTAAGGGACCTGGAAGTTGCAACAAATCGGTTTTCAAAGGAAAATGTTATAGGTGAGGGTGGATATGGAGTTGTTTATCAGGGCCATCTGATTAATGGCAATCCTGTGGCTGTTAAGAAGCTCCTCAACAATCTGTAAGTTTCAGACGAGCTTGTTTCATTGTTGCAACGTTTTATTCCTTTTCACCCCCATTAGACTATCTATAGCTTTCTAGCTTATGATATGCTTTATGTTTTATTTTTCTTTTTAAATTTTATTTTTATAGAGGGCAGGCAGAGAAGGAATTTAGAGTGGAAGTTGAGGCCATTGGCCATGTGCGGCATAAAAACTTGGTTCGACTTCTGGGCTACTGCATTGAGGGAACTCATAGGTACTGTATACTTTGGGGCTCTCTCTCTCTCTCTCTCTCTCTCTCTGTAGTTTAGGTGAGAAAGCATATAAATGGAATATTATAGCATTACTTGCACAGTTCTTATTTCAATAAAAGTATGTTATATTATAAGTTTGTTGTTGCATAAATACCTAATGAATTTGTAAATGGCATGAATGCTGGTACTCACAATTTCTATCTCATTACATCAACTCTTTTATGAGTAAATATATATAGGTTCTTTCAATGAATTGACTGATACTAAAAGCAAATTTTCACAATAATTTATTTAAAGAGATCTTGGTTTGTAAAGTAGAACACATTGAGAAATTTTGAAAATGTATTATGTAGTCTCATTTATAAAAAGTATTAGGTGGTCTTGTTTATATGTTTTGGATTCGCTTCTTTCTCAAATTCCATTACAAATTTCAGGTTGTTGGTTTATGAGTATGTCAACAATGGCAATTTAGAGCAATGGCTTCATGGAGCTATGCGGCAGCATGGGTATCTTACTTGGGAGGCCCGCATGAAAGTTCTTCTTGGCACTGCTAAGGCGTAAGTGAATCCATAGCTTAATTTGATTTATTTAGACTTTCATGGGTTTCATTTCCTTTTGACTGATGATGTACATGCTGCAGGCTTTCTTACTTGCACGAGTCCATTGAGCCAAAAGTGGTGCATCGAGACATCAAGTCAAGTAATATATTAATTGATGATGATTTCAATGCTAAGGTATCTGATTTTGGTCTGGCCAAGTTGCTGGGTGCTGGAAAGAGTCACATCACAACCAGAGTTATGGGGACCTTTGGGTGAGTATTCTTTACGATGAACAGTTGCTTGAAACTTCAATTGTGTTGTTTCTTTTTCTTTATGTTTACTTACTTCCTATGTTGCTGGATTTTAAATGAAACTATAACCTTCTGTTTGGTTCTTTGAAAGAATCAAAGAAAAAAAAATTGCTTGAGGAAGCCTTTCTTTAACCATTTTTTATCATTTCCTTTTCTGTTATCTCATTATTTCAGAAAATCAATGAAGCATAAATGTTATTTCTAAGGAATTAATCCTTCTTTTACTTTTATCTTTTCCTGATCCTTCCTATTTATACAGATATGTGGCTCCAGAATATGCCAATTCTGGTCTTCTAAATGAGAAGAGTGATGTTTATAGCTTTGGGGTTGTGCTCTTAGAAGCAATTACTGGAAGAGATCCTGTGGATTATGGTCGCCCTGCAAATGAGGTGTGCAAGAATTATTTCTAACACAATGATCCTTGTTCCATTCAGTGCTTGTCTTAGCATCCTAGTAACCCCAGCATGATCTTTTGCTTTTGTCCAGCTTTGAAGAATCACAGTGATTTTTCAATATTTTCTCAACTCTATTTTGTTGATACCTGTGTATACCCTTAGTTTTAAGGGAAGAAGAGGAGCAATGTTTACAAATGGATCACTTGCTTAACTGATCTAGCTAGGGCTTTTAAAGTTCTAAATTATGCTGGACAACTTTGTAATTGTTGAAATTCTTTTGTATTGCATTAATACAAGCTTCAACTTTGTGCTTGGCTGACCTCCAAGGTTTCAGTTCCAATGTGAATTGTTATATGACTATTTTTTGTTTCAACCCTATAAAGGAGTATTGTTTGTGGAAGCATGTTTCTCTCCCTCAAAATTGTGCTTTCCTTCATATTCTAAATTAAATTTGTGTAATGTATCACGGCAGCTTCATCTATGTTGTATTGTGATCTGTTTTGCCCTATTAACGTTTTGAATATATTATGTATGCAAATGGCACCTCACAGACAGTAGTCATGATCCCATTGTTTCTGAATATGTGGTGCTTCTTGCAGGTAAATCTGGTGGATTGGCTGAAGATGATGGTTGGCAGCAGGCGCTCTGAAGAAGTGGTGGACCCAAACATTGAGACTAGGCCATCGACAAAAGCCC
The DNA here is from genome assembly GCA_039720395.1 of Liquidambar formosana. Taxonomy (NCBI): domain Eukaryota; kingdom Viridiplantae; phylum Streptophyta; class Magnoliopsida; order Saxifragales; family Altingiaceae; genus Liquidambar; species Liquidambar formosana. Next base: position 4,306,057 of record CM077822.1, on the reverse strand, counting down.
TTAAACGAGCCCTTTTGACTGCTTTGAGGTGTGTTGATCCAGACTCGGAAAAGAGACCAAAGATGAGTCAAGTTGTCCGCATGCTTGAATCTGAGGAGTATCCCATACCTAGAGAGGTTCGATTCTCAAATATTCTTTTCTAAATTACCCAACAACACCAAATTTGGTGCAGCTTCATTTCTAGAAAAATTATTTATAAAGTGAGACTTCTGACATTTTGGAGATGTTAAATGACTCTTTCCATAGACTTGCCTTTTGCTTTTTACCTGAAGGAAAAACCTATTTCATTGCGACAAGCACCTACTTAAGTATAAAGTATTTTAGCTTGTTCCAATTTTAAAATTCTTCAAAACTCCAAAGTGGTGTTAGAAATTCATACGTGTTCCGGTTGAAATTTCCAGGATCGAAGACGCCGGAGGAGTCAGGCGGGGATCACAGAGGCTGAGTCTCACAGGGAGAATTCCGATACAGATAGGAGTGACAATCCAGATTCAAGGTCAGAGAGAAGATCCACCGACCATAAATGAGTGGATGATTCAATTATAGGATTTGAACAACCTAAAGGGTAATTTTTACATTTTTTTCGACCTAAATTTTTTGGCCCGCCTTAGTTGGGATAAAAGGGCAGGGAGCAAAGGCGAGCGATTGAGGGATAGCATATTGTCTTTTGGTTTCTTATTTCCTACTTGTAGATGGTCGAGAGAAGATTATTGCGTATGGAAGTGGTGTGTTATTATGAACACCCTAACCACTGGTGGTGTGTACAGATCTTTGCCTTTCTTTATTTCCTTTTTCTTTTTTTTTTTCTTTTTTTTGTCATACCTCTTTGTAGGTCATGGGGTTATATAAATTAATTGCCATGCTGTGAAGAGAAATTTGAGTGTATGATTGCATTTGAAGGAAGTTACTTTATTCAGGGGCACATTGAAAACTGATTGTCGACCCAGTTCATTGCAGTCTGGTTGCTTTCATCCGTTCCTGTTGTTCAATGGTCTTGATCACGGTTTGGGTGGAATTGCAAATCAGAGCCATCATGTTTTGGGTAAGTATTAGATGGTAAATTTCATAAAGAGCATCAAAAGTGAAGCAATAGAACGATTGACAAATAAGCAAGAGAATGGAAGAAATTCTGTCCCTTTTGCATTACGCTTCATAATACAGCCCTTTTCTTAGAATGGTGCATATGAAGCATGACTTCTGGCCTTGAATATTACTGTGGACACTGGCCAGAGTTAAAGAGAGGGGCTTTATAATCCCACAATCATCTCTAGGGTGGTCATAAATTCAGTTCTCTTTATAAATGGCGTAGGCTTATGCGTGGGAGCATAATTCTGAAATTTATACGGGTGGTGTTGCAAACAGTTGCTCAAAACTTCAAAATGAAGACTAGTTAAGAAATTGGAATTTATGGAGCACTATGATTTTTATCAAAATTAGAGAGAGAGAGAGATGGTGACAACATGATAATGACTCGTACATGAGAGTTGCATCTGTAAAGCTCTGCCCCTGTATCTTTCTTCTTCTTTTTTGCATTTTACTTTTCCTGCCACTTGATAGAGGGTCCTACTCGATCATCGAAAGGATAAGAGTCCTATATGCACTCCGCTATTAACATGGATCGATTATAATGAAAAATAGTCAGCAAGATAGGCAATTGAACAACCACGTTGGGACAAAAAGTGCAAGACCAACACAGGATGTCTATACAAGCCCATTTAGAAAGATCAAATTTTCATGCTGAAGGATAACTTCATCAGCATCATGTTATGCAAACAAATTCAACCATTGTGAAACAAATCAAAAGTCACCATCGCTTCATTCAAGAAGATACTCCAATCTCATTTAACTCAATTTCTGTATTGTACAAAGAGAATATCAGTTGAGTTCAAAGATGCACGCGGTATGACAACCCAAAATAAAAGCCATGGAACAACAAGAACATAAGCATCTAGTAAGCAATTCAAAACCTCTAATACAAGCCAAACAAAAAGAATTGCCTGGCCACTCGAACCAGTGGATGTCTAGAGAGATTCTATGCATTAGGATGAAAAATCCAGTAGGTTTTGACTGAAGGGTACCATATGCTAGTACGATAGATAGAACCCTTTTACAAGACAAATCTCGAGATATATGGGAAGTAGAATTCACAAGTTTGGAGTTTCGGTGGGATGTCCAGAGCGAGCATTCAATAGAGGCTGGAGAGCTTTGACTACGATGCTCATGTTAGGCCGGAAATCAGCTTCGTATTGCACACACAATGCAGCAACAGCAGCCATCTGGATCCAGAACATGACAATATAAAGGGATAAGTGGAGGAAGTAATTTGTCAATTTCAGAAATATATCAAATCAAAGATATAATTCAAATAATAGTTTATTAAACACACCGTTTCATTTATTCTGCAACAACTGAACAGGGAAAAGAAGTATGTACACAGTACGAATCATTCATTTCTTCACTTGATTTAATTGGGTTCAATTATTTTTAAGAATCAATTTCGATAAGGAAGATTAAATATTAAGGGTTGTTTAGTGAAGATAATAATGTGACTCATTCCCCAAGTATGAAATGTTAAGCACCTTTGCAACTGCCTTGGGAGGGTACTCTCCTCCAAGTCTGGCGTCAACACACTGCTTCACCTTATCTTCACTGAGTTTCGGTGTGGCCTAATATGATCCAAGGTGCATAAGTATCAAAGAGGATGAAAATATTAAACCTATAACCTAGCAAAATTGTAAATAAAGCACACAAATGCCTAATTCAAGTTGAAGCTAATACCCATGTCACAAGACTCTGCTGTCCCCGTGGCAGTGTGTGATCAACAGGTTTACGTCCAGTCAAGAGTTCCAGCAGGACAACGCCAAAGCTATAAACATCACTCTTTGAACTCAGCTGCCCCGTCATTGCATATCTGCCACCCAAAGTCCTCTAACTTAGGTCAGTGATTAAGTGCTTTAAGACAGCTATCACCCAATCACAATTTGATTTGTGGCAATTAAATTTTGGGTGTAGAGCAGAAATTAGTTCAAAGATGGTTAGACCAAAAGAATTTCCCATTAACTGCGTAGCATTTTGCCTGGCTCAAGTGCCGAGCCAAAGACCCGTGTATGATCACATGGTTGGCAACACACCAGCCGTACGATCGCGCACAGCATGGTGCTGTAACAGGCTAACAGCACCAAATCCAAACCCCATTTAAGGTAAATCAACACTTCTTTCTTCACATATGTTGAAATAAAATATATTGGTACATTTTACAATGAGAGATCTCCTTGATGGTAACTATCAAATGATGCCTCTGCAATGCTTTGCATAAAATGTATCCATTTTATGGTTGCACATAATTCTGAATGGTTTATTTGATTAAAAGTTGGATTTTTAACTCTTATCTCAGACAAAACATACAAAGATGAAAGTGACTTTTTTCAACATTCTAGAGAGGAACTTACTCTGGAGCATGATAACCGAACGTTCCAAGAACACGAGTAGAATGAAGGCGTGCTGCCATATCAGGAGCTTGATTCGACAAATCAAAATCAGCAATCTTAGCAACATCATCATCAAAGAGTAGTACATTGCTGGACTTAATGTCACGATGGATAATATGAGGTCGGGCCTTTTCATGTAGATATTCAAGTCCTTTTGCAGCCCCAACAGCAATTTTGACTCTTTGTGCCCATGACAAAACTGGACCTGGTTGTGCTCCTTTAACACCTTTCCGCCCTACATCCACAAATCAAACAACACTATTGGTTACCACCAAGGAGGTGAAGCATACCTAGTATTCACAGATAAGCAACAAGGAGTGATAATGGAACAATAAAAATTACGGTTAACATGAGCATATTTTACTTTCAATTGTTGTGTTGTGAATTCAAACTAGTCATTCAAAACAGAGCTTCAAAGTTGAGCTGGCAATTCTCACTTGGACCCATCAACCAGCAAAAATGTAAATAAGTCTATGTAGGAGTCTTTTGGACCTAGAGTTGGCTTCAAGGTCGACCATACCCAAATTGAACACATTAGTATACCATGGATAAATTACAAATTACTTCAAATTTTTGTAGTAGTATTAAGATTGTTACTATCGTTAACATCATCAAAAATATTCTTGAATATTAGTGGAATGGGGGTTTCATCCGATAATAAATGAATCAGGTTAGGTTTGTGATCCCCAAACCAATTTTCAGCTAGGCATTTTTGAATCAGCACTAAATATTTCTAGACAAGAGTAAACTCAGTAAAATAAAAGAGTTTCAATGCTTTTGAGTTCTGAACATTCAAAGCGTCATTAAGGCGCAATATTAGAAGAGTTTTACATGACATCATAAATCCTGGTAAGAATTAAGGAATAACTAATTTAAGCAGAAAATTAGAATGAACCCACTCCTCAAATTGGTTTTGCAGCATTAGGCTGCATTCGTTTTCTAGATTTAAAATCCAAAATGTGAAAGCCAACTGGAAAAATGCTAAAGGTACAAAGTTGACAATATATGAACCTTGATCACTCAGCAGGAGACGCAGAACAAATTTTCGGCATCAATTTCAAAGTTCAGAATCAGTGGAAGATTTAAAATATTCATGATCACTGTAGGTGGCTAAGAATAAAATCTAATTTAACAAAGGAATAACTTGATATTACTTACCATGAAGAATATCATGAAGAGATCCATTGGAAGCATACTCATAGGCAAGGACACGGAGACTGCCATCAATGCAATAACCAACCAGCTCAACAACATTTTCATGTTTTAGTCGCGATACCATGGAAACCTGTAATGTTTTGTGTGAAACTGATAAATAAATTGGAATCACAAGGTTGCATATAACATAGCTGAATTGAATTGAGTGCATTGCATTGTTTTAAGCCCAACCTGTGCTAAAAATTCTTGGTCTGGCTGCTTACTGGAATCTAACTTTTTGATGGCTGCAGCTGGTCCACTCTTCAGAACACCATAGTATACTCTTCCATATGATCCTTCACCAATTAAAGCATTTGTACCAAAGTTATCTGTAATTTCCTTCAATTCATCTACTGAAATGGCAGGGACGGCAATGGGCTGAATATTTACAGTTGGTGCGTCTCTTGGTGCGGCTTCTTTGGCATGATAACCTCCATTATTGCCTGCACGATAAAATTCTGATCAGTTTCATATTGATGAAACCAGAAGCCGTTAATATATATATATATTGTATGACGAACGAGCACTAGCAGGATGTTAACACATAATTACTACAAACGCCAATAATTAGTACACATGTAAACATGAGATTCCATCACCAAGGACAAAATGTTTGAGTTTGCACTCAGAATTGGAAATAACAGAAAATGATATGGTCTACAAGCTGCTCTAGCAAATTCTAAACCAAAATCCATGGAACACATACTTGAAACCTCAGATTCTAATGAATGCAAAATTATCCTCTTCAAGATGGTTCCAGAAACTCTTTCTTAACTCAACCAGTTCAAGTGATGAAATAGTTAACAGTCAATTGCCCACAACTTGGGTATAAAAAATTACCTGCTGGATTATTTGCCATGAATGGTCCATTATCAGCAGCTCTATGGATATCATCTTCTTCGCAACAGCTGAAGCAGCTCATAATTCTTTCTCCTCAAGAAAGCTTGCTAGATAAAATAAAAGAAATGCCTTCAGATTGCAAATGTAAAAGGTGTTTTTTTTTTTAATAATAAATAAATAAACAAAAACCATAATAAGACCGAAAGACGTGAATAAATTTGATAAACAATTACAAAATCAACTGAAAGAGACAAATAGCTCTGACTTCCAAGTACTCAAAGAAAACTTTGCCAAAAAATCCTCTTAACAAAATACAAATTTGTGTTCACATAATGTGAAGAAACACACATCATTGGTAAGCATGCAACATAGATTATTCGAATTTCAAGATAGTGCATTCCGCAAAATCCAAAAGAGTCAATGCCCTCAAAACAGAAATTTGGATGGAAACTTGGAATTAAGACCAGGTATTTCTAGTTCAAACCAGTTGATGTTAAAATGAAAATCATCAAAATACCTTCTTTTATGAGACCCATCCCCATATAAGCATATATATATATATATATATATATATATATATATATATGGATATTCTATATAGGTCTGATGTTACTATATACGTGAAATAAAATATTTAAGCACTTCATGTGTTACCAAATGAAAAGGTAATTGGGGGGGGGGGGGGGGGGGGGGGGGGGGGGGGGTGGGGTGAACAATTCTCAAGCTCTTCGTAAGAGAATCCATTCATTAATGTTAGGTTTGATACTATCTAAAGAGTACAGAAATACAATGATTAAAATGCACCATTTCTAATAGATTGCCTGATCATGCAAAAAATGTCAGGAACTTCAAAAACTGACTGAACGATAAACTATGGAAAAAATGAAATCCATACAAAGAAACGAATAGATACCCCTACGCAACTTCTACTATGTGATCGATCACCATTGATATCTAATGCCGAGCTTCCCATGTTAAGACACCAATGATCAGCCCAGTAAGAATGCCCAAAAGAGCAAATTCGCCGAAATTTAAATTCTCCAGAAGGAACAGTCAGCCCGAAATTCAATAATCGAATCCAGCAACTAATATGGCAATCAATCAAGTTCACTATCTATTCAATTCATGTTCACTCATCTATGGTCGAGATCAATCCGATTCAAAGACACAGAATCATTCAAATATAATAAATAAACATGCAAACTCAATCAGTAAAACAATAGCAAGCAAAAGATCAACAACTACAAACTACATCAAAGGGGGGGGGGGGGGGGGGGGAATGAAAGATCAGTCAGAAAAAATACAGCAAAAGAGCAATTCTAGAACACCAAAACACTCCATTTATTTGCTGAGAACAAGGTAGGAAAAAGCAAATGAAAACAAAAATTTCCACTCAACTGAGCCCAATTTAACACTTTGTCCTAGTTAAGCGGATTCACATTATTTTCTACTACTTTCCCCAATTTTCTCGGCTCCCAAACAGATAAGAGAATACATCGATTGACGTAAAAAAACAGATAATTCTGAGACCAAAAAAAATAAATAAAATAAACTAAAACCGAAGGTTTTCAAAAAACGGATCAGTGCCGAAATTCTAGGGTTTTCAGGCAAATCAAACGTAAGCGGAAATAAGGGGCACGGAAACTAACCTTTTTGTTTTCGTCTATGAGTCGGATGCTTGCAACTTGCAAGTGGGTTTTACTAAAGTGTGTCTAACCTTCTTTCTTCCTTTTATTTTCTTGGAAAGTACTCTGTGGGTTGTGTGTGTCTTTCTCGGGAAAATTACTAGTGGAAAAAGAGGGAAAGGATCTGAAGCCGGCTAAGGTGCGCGAGATGAGCAAGGCGCAGGATAAAAATGCATGCAATTGGAAGCGCTGGTGCGTCTCTGTCTTCAACTCATTCTTTGACTCTACGCAATTAGTTGATTTTATTGGTTTTACCAAACTACGACTCATTAAGCACTGTGATATTTTTATGAGGGTGGGTCAGTGCCCACTTGGATTTTCTGCTACCACAGCACATCCAATGCTGATATATGCACATTCTTACTGTCAGGGGCAGAAGTAGAAATTTTTGTCTAGGGTCTTACGTTTTAACATACATACATAATTACATATATATATATATATATATATATATATATATATAGGATAATGATCAGGTAAGCACGTGCTGACGTAACTTACGTCAACACCCGCATTGGAAGTTGTACCTTGTGCATTAGTGGATTATGAAGTACATTGGTCCAATGCAAGGGGTACAACCCCCAATGCCTGGTGTTGATATAACTTATATCAACACATGCTGACCTGATCGGGACTGTATATATATATATATATATATATTATGTATGCAAGTATAAAAATATATTATTTAAGGATAAATAATTAAATTTGAGGGTGCCACTTTATTAAAATTGGAAATATCATTTCATAAAATTAAACATGTTAAAAAGGGATTAAAATTTTTTGGGAATGCATCGGCCTCCCAAGCATGAGTGTAGGTCCACCCCTGCTTACTGTGCAATGAGCTGGGATTTGGACATCTGGTGGTCACAAAATCCTTATACCAATATGGAAATAAGAAAAAGTATTGTATTTTTTTCTTTTACTCGTCAATTGAGTTTATATAAAATATTAATTAATACAAAATAAACAGTGATCTTCAACCTATTTGGGATTTAGTTAGACTATTGATTTGGATATCCCTGTTGACAAGAGGAAGAGAAACCTAAAAAAAATAAAATCTATTTAAGTGTGTCTTCATTCATCAGTTCTCGCTCATTCTATCCTTTAAGTTTAAAACAAAAGAGAATTTCTTTTTTTTAGTATTAATTTTGACAATGTTTCACTTGTCGATAAAGCAAACAGTAGCTTTATTAGTATTTAATATTTTCCTATCTTGAGAGGTGAAAAGAATAATTTAAGAATCTTTCCCTTAATAAGAGATTTTCGGTTCAACTCTCACCACTACATCTCATCAAAAATGATTACTGCCCTTCCAAAAACACAAAACGGGTCACTGGAGTTTTTGGTAATATTATTGGATTTTCAAAATGTAACTTACCTTGGCTGAAGTATGTTGTCTTGATATGAAGAGCACTATTGCTTTACCTAGCTGATTAATTTCATCATGCACATAGTGAGTATATCGAACACTAAACTTGTCATGACTGTGTTTAGAAAATGACACGGCCATCATTTAATTGGATGAACATGATTTGATTTGATTTGATTTGAATCCTCTCAAATTATGAAAATTATAGGAAACTTTTGAAAAATAAGTTATGTTCTATCAAATGGCACCTTCTGTTATGGTGAGTCTCAATTCTTATGCTTATTAATTGCTTATACACTAGCTACCTAGGCATGCTAACATCGTGCACCAAATACTCTCTCTCTCTCTCTCTCTCTCTCATATATATATATATATATATATACTAGTTGGTGCACACACGCATTATATGTGGTTTTTTGGTTTTTTTAATATGAGAAAAAATTATCACATTTTGTAGAGAAACACTTACCAAACAAGATAGAAGATGTTGTTAATGGAGAAAGAATAATTCAGAATCCCGCTGTTAATGGAAAAAGTAGAATTCAAAATTATGTAAATGATATATGTTAAAGTTTAGCGTTTTATACGAATTTCATATCCTATTTATATTTATGTGTTTTATATTTTTATTTCTTATTCCAATCAATGTACCTTATACAGGGTAGAATTATATCATACTTTGAATTCCTATTTATATTTATGTATTTTATATTCTTATTTCTTCTTTATATGTTTTATATTTTATATTCCTATTTTCTCTTCCAATCAATGTACCGTGTATAAGGGTAAGAATGTATTTAAAATATAAAATAAGGGTATATTAGTCAATCAAAAACTTTTATGATATTTAGTTTTTTATAAGTAGTATAGATATAGCACGCGTGCGTTGCACATGAATATTTTTAAATAATATTAGTTATACAAAATAATAAATATATAAAGATTTTATATTTTTTTTATAAAAGATAAAGTTTAAAATTCAAAAGTACATATTTTTTTAAAGAATTTGAATAAGAATTTAACTTTAATTTGTCAAGAATTTGAGTTAAAATCTACTTTTATTTGTTACTAAATGATAAAAATATTTACTACGTGTTTCAATTAAAAGAATGATAAATATATATATATTTTTAAAATAAAAATATATTGGTCGTTTAAAAGTTTTTCTAAAATTCAGCCTTTTATAGATATAAATATAGATATATATAAACTTAGGTTATTTAACATAACTACGCCAAAAATGGCACAACTATGATCATTTGGGAAGGTTGCAAAAGGTAGGTCATTCACAAATAGTTCCCCCCTCCCATTTTTTTTTTTTTTAAATATCAAAAAGTTTCTAAATATTTGCATCTTACTAATACACATGCAATCCCTTGCCCCATTTGGTGGTGTTGGAATTGACTGGCGTATGGAGGTCTAATATATCACCTGCCATTGCTGAAACAATGATTACTGGGTTTTAACTAGTAATTATTGGAACAGCTTTTGTCCACTAAATTATTCTCTTTCCACTCATTTCACATGTTTATATCGTATGAGAATGTCAATAGTGCATATAAAGAAGTGACTAGTGACCAAATGAAAAGTATTACAGAACATGGTGTCTATATTTAATCTTTTTGTAATGTGCTATGATATATGACCTCTGTACTATGAAAAAGTGTTTCATGTGCCGACATTTTTCACGCATTTCTAGACATATAGTTTTATAATTTTTTATTTTTTATTTTTATGGTTAAACATATAGACCCATTACTCAGATGATGTACTGATGTTATTACATGTTAACAACAACCCCCCCCCCCCCAAACAAAAAAAAAAGAAAAAAAAAAAAAAGGTTCGTAGTAAATGAATGCATTTTTACCAAAAAAATAAAAAACTTCACTGGCGTGTTCTCACGGTCACAATGGTTAAGAAGGCCTACACTTGGGACTTGGGCCACCCTGCAGGGTCCAGTTTCAATTTGTTGGTCTTGGGCCTCGACATTGGCCTAGACTTGGGCCACCCTGTGGGCATCACTTTCCGGCTACGTGTGGTTTTTATCTTGGAGGCCTTTATGGGCATCCAAAGACTTGCTTTTCTTCTCCCCTTATTTTATACTTTAAAGTTTTATAAAAAAAAATATATAAAAGGTTTTTCTAAAAACCAAACACATAATCTATTAAAAAACATCATTTTGAATAACTTTGTAGAAGAAAGTTTTTCCAAAATTTGTCGTTTAAGTGAAATTTTTGGTCATTTATAGTTTTTGTTTTATAAATTGATAAAAAGTCTATTTAAATAATAGAGTTTTGAAAAAAAAAAATTTCTACAAAACTGTTCAAAATAATATTTTTTAGTAGATTACATGATCAATAACCATGAAAATTCAATGCGCCTAAAACAATCAACCTAGGCCGGCCCTATGAGTTCATGCCACGTGTCCAAACCCACCACAACCGTAGGGCTTGGGTAGGGCACCAACCCACGAGATTCGGATTTGGTGCAATTGGCTATTTTTATTGCATGGTTCAATAAACGTAGAATCGATGACACATGGGCAAAAAAGAGAAATGGATGGCTGTTAAGTGTTGAGTGTCAAATGACTCTCTCGAATTTCAGTCCTCCATTTCTCCTCCTTACCATGTGTCATCGATCCTACGTTTACTGCATCAAATCCAAATCCCCGACTCACGTGTCATTGATCCTACGTGATTAGGACTCTAGAGGGGCCTACTATTTTTCCCAATTCTTGCTCCATGTTCTGCCAAGTTGATTTGTACTTTCTATTCATGACTTTGGCCAGTTTAATATTGTCTTGTGTGAATGATACATTTGATCCAACAATTAAAATATTGGATGTACAAGGTAATTTGTTTTTTGTAAATTCGATTATATATTTGACCGTTTGATAAAAAATAAAGAGGGAGATTAAAAATTATTACTCGATTGACATAAGGAATGCCTCGAATTGTACAAGTCATTACTTGTAATGTTTGATTTTATTGAAGAGAAGCAAACGGATCCAAATAATAAGATATTAAAGTCAATGTCACTAGCATCAAAGCTGATAACTTCGCTGGGTTGTCAGTGTTTAGTCTAATATTTTAACGTAAGTGCTTACACTAGGTAAATGCCAATGCTAAATTGCTGAGGTAGATTTTGTTTATGTATGGGTGTCTCTAGCTATGTGAGAGAGACGTGCATTCTCAATTGAAAGTGCCAGATGACCCGAATATGGGTCATCAACATAGTCCTTTTCTCAACTTCTCTCTTTCTCGCCCTTTTAGACAACAAGATTTTGAACCCTATCTTTTTCCATTTTTCTCTTCAAAAAAGAAGCTTTTTTGAAGTTTGCTTTTTTGAAGTTTAATGAAAGAATTTTGAACCCTATCCTAATACCATTTGAGTCAAGTCTCGTTGGCCTAACCAGTAACCATCCATTAGAGGAGAAGGTTTTCCCGTTGAATGATGCCCTTGCTTATACAAAAAATTGACTTAAAAATAAAAAGACACCCTTAATGAGGGACCACCCATGGCCAAGCAGAGATATTTTCAGCGCAAAAAATCAATAGATTTTTCTGATGATAAAAAAAAAGGTTAGAGTAAGCCTTAAACTTCAGATGCATTTTTATGAGTGAAATTTTAAGAAGAAGCCATGATATATTACCACAATAATCATCATCATCATCTACGTATCCTATTTCTTTCCCTCCTCAGCAGTGCCAAGGGGCATACTTTCTTGTGTGTACGAAAACCTAATCATGAAAACTCTCTTTTCAATTAGTGACGCTAATGTGGGGTGACTTTACAAGGACTGTCATGTCAAGTGAGTAGGGAATAGGGATGTGAGGTCGTTACTTTTTAAAGTAATCAAAGAGGTATTGCTACTTTCTAGTATGGATAGTTGGAGAGAGTTGAATAATCCATTAAATTTTAGTTGGCCACCTCTTTATTTTTCAACTGGGTAGTTGACGACTTCTGAGTGGTATATGAGTTGCTATAGTTTGAGGGTGGCCGTGAGAAGGGACTTTGTGGGTTTTGTTTGTCAACACCGAGGTTGGTCCAAGCATGCCGCGGTTGTACATCAAGCCTCAATTCTCCAACACGTCTAACTTGTGGGGGGCGGGCCGGTAGGGAGTTTGTGGCCTCTAAAGATGTCGGCATTTTGAGGGTGATTTTGCCTCTAACACTCACAATAGCTTTACCAAGTCTGCGACAACCCTTCCCTAACGGAGAAAGTGTGCAAAATTTACCTCATTCCTACTTATTTTTCGACTCACATATATTCATTTTTCCTTTTTGGCTTCGAAAAGAATTTGACTATTGACAATGACTCACTTATCATTTGAAATGACCCACTTATCATTTAGTTTTTATTTATCATTTGAAGTGATTCACTTACTATTTTAAGTGGTCTACTTATCATTTTAAGTGATCTATTTACCATTTAAAGTGATCTTATAGGTATGATATCTAATGTTTTTGCTTGAGTAACATAGAATTGACTACGAGTGGCTCTTGCTAATTTTTTATGCCAACTTTGCAGCATCCTAGACATTATTTTCCAACTTTTTCTTTTCCCTATATTTTTTTTTTAATAGTTAGTAGGGAAAAATCATCACAAGGACAAGTAGGAGCACGCTGTGTTTGCTCTAGCTAGGTTGGGCCTGACAGCAGTAAGCCATTAGAAGTGAGTACTTGAGCCCATCATAGCCTGATAAAGGTTATCTAATTAAAATAACAACATTTTTGCCATTAATCTAAAAAGATAGATGATCTTTCGTTCTAATATTAAGAAAGCATCGTTAAATTGGTAGGGGTAACGCGTTTTTTCAGTACTCCCAGCTAGAGCAGTCCTAGGGGCTTTTGCAACTTATCCAACCCTACCCAATGACCCGAATATTGGGCCCGTAGGTCACTAATTGAGTCCTAAGTTGTTTAAATTTGACTCGTTAAATTAACAAGTTTAAAAGTACAACTTAAGTTAGACTCATTTATATTGGCCTACAAACAAGATTGAATTAGCCTTTTATCAAGTCAATAACAAGTTGTTCAATCTCAAGCTGAACTCGGGTAAATTGGTTATTCAAAGCATCATCGTTCAATGTGCTTATTGGGTTGAGTAGTACTCTCCTACTTAAGCTTGACTTAATAGATTAACGAGATGTTTAGATTTGGTTCATTTATGCAATGAGTGAGCTCTTTATTAAACCAAACTCAAGTAGCTTTGCTCATCTTACAGCACTAGCGACTTCCTAGTGGAGTGATATATGCAAAATCGTTTCATTCCATGTTTTACCAAACAGATGAGATTTATCTTAGATTAATGACCTTTTCCGATTTAATGCTGATTTGTGTATGTTTATCAATGGCAAAGCCTGAACAGTCCAATCATCAATTGTTAGATGGTGGTTCACATTTTTCTTTCCTTTAGTTGTATAACATGATAAGAACTTATAGCAGTCAGTACAGGTAATCTTTATTAGGCACTTCTTAATCATAAACCATTTTGATTTTTATATAAGAAAAGCATTTGGGACCTAGGCAATCATAATTGTTTACTCTTTAAGCGCTTTCATTAAACTAAACATCGAGGCGGCGATGTCATTGACTTTGTCTAGTAACCAAAGTCAATAGCAACATACGTACGTTGGTGTTTAATTTAATGAAAATACTTAATATAATCCATGATTATATATTAAATCCTCATCTACTCGAGTTTGTTAACCATTCCCTATATATACCAATTAGAAATATTGGATGGGAAACTGTGGTTCCACAAGTGAAAAACTTTATATAACTATTTTAGCTAGTGTTAATTTCTTCCCCAACCCAACTGAAAAAGGGGGAGAAGGGTAACTTTTGAGAAATCATCTTTTGATATTGATGTGAGGTCCATCATACTGGTCTCACCAAGTGACCCTCTCCCTGAAATAGCTTATATTTACTTAGAAAACACTTAAATATATGATTGTTCATTCCACCATGAAAAGTAAAATATTATGCAAACATGTGAGCCAAAAGATCCCAATTCAAGATAAATTCATGAGGAAGTGGGATCTCTTCGCTTTTCTCTTCTGAGCCAACAGACCCTAAAGTGCCTATCCTCCTATTACTGAGCTTGTGAATTTCAAAGGTTGGATGCACTGTCATGTACTCATGTTAGATTCTATTTTTATTGTGTGAGTGTTTATATTTAAAAAAGATAGAAGATAAAGTAAAGGTGATTGCTTGTCATTGCTTCTTGGTCTATTTGCCGGACAAGTGAATGTGTTTTAATTGACTTTGTGAGATAAGTATTCACATTTCCGAAAGAGTGGATTATAGCTATCGTACTAATCGGACATTTGTTATCAAAACACACGCACACAACAACCGAAGAAAAAAGACATTTCCATATGTACATAAAATTTGCATGATATTTCTTACATTCTCTACTTCTTTCAGTCATATTACTTTGACGATACTCTTCAATTATGATGTCCCATTCTATTTGCTGGATAAGTGAACGTGTATTAATTGACATGTTAGATAAGTGTTCACGTGTCCGAAAAAATGGATCACAGCTATCGTATTAATCAGATTTTTGTTACTAGCACACATGCACACAACCAAAAAGAAACATATACATTTCCATATTTACACAAAATTGGCATGATATTTCCTACGGCCTCTGTTTCTCTCAATCATATTACTTTGATGGTACTCTTCAATTATGGTGTCCCATTCCTTCCTTGCAAATTGAATGCCTACCTGCTGAGGTGGATTTTCTTACAGAGGATGTCTCTTTTTCTTTTGATTTTGATTGAGAGAGAGAGAGAGAGAGAGAAGATTTCTTGAATTCACATGGGCCTTCGAAGAGGAAAGGGGAAAGAAGGGATAACGAAAGACAAAACGTGTTTAAGGACGTGGAGGTTTGTGGTAACGGGCGGGAGATGACGTACACCAAAGCTTTCCGCCAGCTTTCGGTGTAAAATGACATGGGACATAACTTTAATGGAACGGCCTTATATGGCACGTGGTGCAATTAGCAAATTATAGTAAAATAAAATGGATTTGTTAGTATATTTTTTTATCTCATAATCCCACTTTATTTAATTATGATTAATTGATTGCACCACATAACTATGGAACGATTTCATGAAAGTTCTTCTCAATGACACAATATGCCATCCTCTTTTTTTTTTTTTTTTTTTTTTTTGGGGTAAACTAGTAGGCATTAGAATTAAGTAATATAGTCAATTACATCACGAGGGTAGGAAATACCCTTAACATCAGTATCAAGCTGAGCAATCATCCAAATGGGAGGAGCATCAAAAAGAGTACAATTAAAACAAAAAAAGCTCTCTTCGTTGTAATGATATCAGCACATTTGTTGGACTCATGATAGCTATATTGAATATGAATTTCCTTGAACCGGTTCATTACGTACCTGCAATCACCAATTATGCCACTCAAGGGATGAGCATCCAAAATCTAGTGGTAAACTAGCACAACAGCGGCACTACCATCCATTTTCACTTATAGTTTCTTGATGTTACAAGTTAGTGCAGTTTCCAACCCATCATGTAAACCCCATAATTCCGCCTCTCTACTAGAAGAGATACCAAGCATACGGGAATACCCTTTGATCCATTAACCTAGATGATCGCAAATCAATCCTCCAACACTAGCTTCCTCGGGGTTCCCCAATGAAAAGCCATCAATGTTTAACTTGTAAAAAGGAAATGCAGGTGGAGCCCATTTAACCATAATTTTCTTATATATGCATGGGGTTTTGAATTTACCATAAATGTGGAAGTATTTAACAGCTTTGGTGGTCATGGCATCACAATTATCTCTAGGCAGCAGCAAACTTTGCTAAAAAACAAATTTGTTTCTATTATACCACAAAGCCCAGCAAGCAATAGGAAAAAATAACTAAAAAAGGGATCTGCCCTCCCCTATAACTAATCTTGCAAAAAGCATGATGGAGACCAACCCAGTATTGGTTAAAACATCAAGGTTAACTAGGGACCAAAACTCCCTAGCGTAATCACATTCTCTAAGAATGTGTTCAATTGTTTCAGGAGCATTAAAACATAAAGGGCATAAATTGGAAAAAGTAATGCGTCTATGAGAAAGCACATCATTGCAGGCTAATTTCCTATGGCAGCAAAGCCAAAGAAAATTTTGAATTTTTGGGAGAGTGTTGATTCTCTAGATTTTTTTCCATTAAGCATTGGGTAAGTCCCCACTGATGTTGTTATCAGAAAAATTATAAGCAGACTTGGAGCAAAAATCTCTAGATTTAGATCCAATCCAAGTGATACAATCCTTATTTTCGTTGAATCTTTGAGTGGGAGAAGGGCCAATTAAGTCAAGAATAGATTGGGGAAAGACAATAGATAAATCATTAAAGGACCAAATCCCATTTTCATTGACAAAATCACAAACCTTGGCATTAGCTTAACCTTGGACAAGGGGACCATGAATAAGTGTTCTCATGGTACGACAATTATGCCATAATCTTCCTAGAAGTGAACATCCTTACCATTTTCAACCTTCCATTTGGTACCAGTTTTAAAAATCTCAAAACCCTTTTTTAAGTCCTCCCCACACACAAGAACCAATACGGGTTTCCAAAGACTATTTCTATTACCCCATTGGTACTTAGCTTTTAAAGCTTGTGCCCATAGCTTAGTATCATGAGCAAGGTTCCAATTCAATTTAGCTAGGTACACTTTATTAGCAATTTCAATGCGTCTAATGCCAAGACCCCCCAAATTCCTAGGCTTAGTAACTATATTCCATCCAACAAAGTGAACCTTACAGTAATCAGTAGTGGATCCCCAAATAAAATCACAGGTCATCTTGTCCAAAGATTTACAAATGGAAACAGGTAAAACAGTAGTTTTCATATAATAATTAGGGATGGCTGTCAAGATTCCATTATCACATCCTCTCTAAACCATCTCAGGTGTGAATGAGCTGTAAAGACTAGACCCTTCTTTAACGTGGGCCCCCACTCATCAATGGCCCCTACCGATGGTTTTTTCGGACCCACAAATCCACATTTTCCACTTACAGCCCCCTCCTAGGCTTGGAGGGTCATTGACTTATCGGTAGGTTCTCTTACCATGAAACCATGTGCTATGGCTCAAATGCGTATCAATTCTGTTTCGGATAGGAGCAGTTGGCAATAGGATCCAATTTTCTTATTATTTTCATATTCGTAATAGTGCGAAAATAAGTCTTGGCTCCAAGTTGTTCAAGAATAGTGGCATTGAGTTTCTCAACCCTTTGCCTTAGGATTAGTTAGTTCTATTTCTCGATGGGGGTAAGGAGAGTACCCGATTTGTTCCGCCATCCTACCCAATGAATCATTAGGATTCATTTTCAATAGAATCTTCTGCGTTCACAGCACTGACTTCTTTGCCTCATTTTCCCGCGTCAAAAGACAGATCTTAGTCATATGGCTCCCTAAAATATATTGTCCATCAACATTATCTTTTTTCATTTTTCCTTCTACGCTTTGAACTCCTAGAAGAAGGGCTAGTACACGTCAAATCAATCCCTAAATGAATTGAGTAAATACATCTAATAAAACTAATCATATACTATGTAAAGAAGGATAAGGATGAAAATCAAAAGATACAATTTTTGTAACTAATTTTTTATATTGTATTTTTTTAGCCATTGGATTTTGTAAGATCCAACTGTTATTATTATGTTAATTTTTTTTCATTTTTTTTCTTTAAAATTTGCATTTGGAGGCTATTGGATCTTGCGGGTTTATCAACTTGATTAGAATCATTTAATATGAATTCTTGTATAAAAATGTTGTCTACAACCTAATCCCATAAATAAAATATAAAAAAAAAAAATCCATCGTAATCAACATCTTCACAATCATTAGAAGCTTCTCCCAATTGTAATGGGACATGACTTTTTTGTTCGTGAAAATCAATCCCAATTATGAGGCTAGCTCGGATTGGCTGCATCTTAGCAAACGTAGTATACTAACCAACTTAGTCGTTGCAGGGTTGGTTGAACAGTTAAGTCTTGAGTGTGCTCCTCAGATGTCATTGTTTTAACTCTTCGTAGAGATCGCTGTTTGTGTGGATATAAGGCATTTCACACGAACCTTTAGGGATTAGTCTAGGCCAAAACCTTGGCGGAAGTAAGACTTAAGATACCCCTAATAGTTAATTAAAAAAAAAAAAAAACTAATTTAACTACATATTGATTCTATAATATTTCAGTCCCATTATTTGATTTTTATTTTTATTTCTTTTTTTCCCTACTCAAATATTGCCGACCTTTTGAAGAGGCAAAAATTTTACTCCATATAGGCGACATTTGGTGGGAATGGAATGGATGGAATGGAATCTCATTCCAATTCATTATAAATAACATATTTGGATGAGGTAGTTAAATGGGAATGAAATCAAATAGTAGTAGTGAATTATAATAATATTCATTCCGTAATGTTTATTTCAATCTCATTCCATTCCAGACTATTTTGAGTATGGAATCAAATTTCATTTTCCCTCATTCCATTCCAACCAAACAAACATGGCCTAGTTCTTCTTGGAGCACTCTGCTTGCTAGCTATAATATTGTTCCAGAATCCATTTTAACCCACTAGTTGCCAATCGCCAATAATTGAGAGATCATGATAACGACAAGTTACATGAACCTCTTTATATTATTTTCCAATTTATTTTTTGTTTCATAAAATAATTACTGCCATGTTATAAAATAGTAAGAGGCCGGCGGCAAATTGGGATTACCTTACGAAATAATGAACCAAAAAAAAAATTTTTTTTGAAACAGTACAATGAGGATGGGGAATATGGAATAACTCATCAAATTTGGAAGACCAACTTTGTTCCCTTTGTGGAGATGTGTTTTTAATGAACTAGGTGAGGAGTAGGTATTCACCGTTAATGTTGGTACCTCTCGTTACTCTGTGCAAGTGTGTCATACCAAGGGTTAATTGGTGCAATTTAAAATCCATGGGATGGTTCACATCAATTTTTTAAAATCCATTCAAATCCATATACATATATAGTTGTGTATTTAGCAAAAATATCAAGACCCGTGAAGGTGGGTAGGTGGCAATGGACGATAATTTAGGTATTGGAGGTCTTGCGTTTGGGATAACCATGGCATGCTTATTCATTGTGTCCCTATCGTATTAATGACATGTCTGCACACCAATTGACTCGTAACCATGAGTCAATAAAATAATACAATTTTATGAGATTACAGGAAATTACAAATTTGTTCATTCTCATTCTAATCTTTTCCAAAATAAACATTAAAACTAGAGATTTCGTATTTAGCCCTCTATACTTTTTATTTATGTTAATGTTTTTGAAATTGTTTTGAAGAATTCTGCTAATCTTATTATATATTTCTAAAAAAATAATAATATAAAAAAAAAAAACTACTTGGTGTGGTAGGTAATATCACATTAGCACGTCAACAAAGAAGACCAATACAGTTTTCTAGAAAGACCTTTTTTTTGTTTGTTGGGGGGGGGGAGAGGGAGAGAAAAATGTAAATTAGGTGGTAGGACTAGCAAATTAGGTGGTAGGACTAGCATTTTTTCAAAACAACGTGAAGATGCCTTGCTTCAAGGCATTATGCATCTCTTTGAAAAAGGTTCGGAAGGGAGTTTGAAAACAATGTACCAGAGTTGTGCCACGAATATGAACAAGGAGGGTGCATGCAATGTTTCTATATATGTAGTCAATAGCATCCAAATTCTTGGACAACAAAAAGGGGGAAAGAAATTGTGCCAAAACAAAGAACAAAATCCACGGAGGTAAGCACAGAATATGATTTGTTCAAAAAAAGAATTACCCCTGTTCATCTTTCTTGCATTTGATGTTCCAGTGTTTGGAAAGATTGGTTTAGCCGTCGTTCAACGTCAACCATGAATCCCTTTTAATAATTTTAAATTAAATATCGGTCTTAAGCTTTAAACCCCTTTATTTGGATTTCATTAGGTTCATACCCATCTTTGAATGGTGCACTAATACAACTAGAACAAGCATCTCTTTTAATAATTAAAATTAAACTGTTTTTGTAATATGATTTGATGGACAGAAGATTCCCCCGAGGCTTCAATTATCAACTCGTGGAGGCTTTATTTAAGATGTTGAAAGTTTCCTACATGAAATATGCCTACATGAAATATGCCTTCTGGTGAAATTAATTGTCATAATAATATTACATAACACCCCTTGATACGCGTGATTTATTTTTATTTTCTTTTGTGAGAAGTTATATTTTTATTTTTTTAAATATATATATTGTTACCCTTTTTCAAAGCCCTCAATTAGCATATAAAAGTGCCATAAAATCACCGCGGTAAATTTTAACAACAGCCTTGTTTTTCTTGGAAGAAGTTAGCATGGTTCTATTATTGCTTTTATTATTATTAATCCGTATTTTATTTACATTGGCAGAGCATTTGTCAGTTCATTTTTTGGATTACAAGAAAACAACAAGCCAAAAATTATTAGAGGCCGCGTTATGAGTTATGGCGCCCTTATTCTTTTTTTTTTTTTTTTACGTCAAATGGTATGAGAGGGAATATAAAACTTTGATTGGCTTGTAGAATTAAAAAGCACTAAATTTTTTGGGTTGAGTTTGTATGAATTCGAATTTTTTTTTTCATTTTAGAACAGAGCTATTGGCATTTTGTCTCAAATGATCCTTAATCTACGGGTTCGTGCCATTGAAATATGGTATACTCATCGATACACCCATGAAAAACCACCACAGGAGCTTTTCTCCATTTTTTATTGCTTTCTAGGATAACTTGCGTCATCACCTCCATCATCATCGTCTTTTATTATTAAACTAATCATACCTAAAAAAACGTTGGGTCAATATTTTGGAACAAATAGGATCTGGCATGCATGTTGATTATTTAATTTGATAGGGGATTTTGGGATACCTTCCTTATTTGCTGATGAAGTCGTAGCCTGCTCGCACCAATGAGGCCAACAATTTTGGTCCAAGAGAATAAATACATATAAAAAATAAATAACTACTCACATTCTGAGCCAATGTTTGGTTGCAACTCCCTTCAAATCTTATTATTTCCACGTCCCGCGTAGTTGAATTCGGGGTCTAATTTTTTGCACACGTTAGATTTTTTCTTCCCCCCCTCCACCAAGAAAGTATGCATACGCTATAGGACTTGACCACGTGCATGTGGAAGTGATACAAGAGTGGATTGTGTAACCATTGTATTTGCGATTTCTCTTAAAACAAACATGTGAAATCGGTATGAAAATAAATTTATGTGTTGTTAGTTTGTTACAAATTATCCTTTTATTATCTTTAAAAAGTCGTTTACTAATTATCTCAACAGGTGTCGATGGCATGATAGCCTATATAGTGACAGTCTCCTCACTAATTAAGTGAGCGATTTTGGGTTCAAACTTATAGAAAAACATTGATATTCATTTGTTGGTATTGGAAAAAATTAAGGGTTTGGGAAAAATTCTATTGATTGTCAAAAAATATATATATATGTATCTCAATAGGTAATTTACGAGGGTAGTTTATATAGGAAAGGAGCGCAAATCAGGATTCGTAGGTGCTAAGTTTGAGTCTTTATTATCTTATTATTGGATATATGGGTTTATAGATGGTTTGTGTATCATATGAGATTAGTTTAGACTTAATAATTTGAGATATCTCTCATTTAAGAAAAAAAAAATAAGAAAACTATCTCAACAGATGGACCTAATGGCTTGTACAACTTACACCTCAAGTGTAAAAAAAAAAAAAAAAAAAAAAAAAAAAGAGGATATAATCATCTTGAAATAACGATGAATGGGTCTCAAATTTCTAATTTCTAGCCGACAGAAAAGTTCTTAATGGTCCATCATAAAAATTCAATTAGTGACAATCTGCCAAAAATAATTTGTATCTCAGAAATATCACACGAAAAGCCTTCTGGCATTGTGCGATGCAATTTCCTAAGTTGTCCTCGTACTACGCTTTCTATGTTGACCGCATCTGATCTACCATGTGCGGTAGTGGGAGACCAATGTTCATCAATGGACCCTCCATTTTTTTTTTTTTATATATATTAAAAAAATAAAAGAAAAAGGACATAAAAAGAAAGAGACATATCAAATTAGAGGACATGCATTTGGTCCATATTCCACAACGAGCTCCATCCTCCATAGCCTTTCACTGTTCACATGACCTGCCAACCATTTGGTCTGGGACCGCACCTTACGCACACTAATTTGGATTATTATTCTTGCATGAAGGTGTGAGTGTGACCTCAGAAAGCACCTATCTTGTACAATATATAATTTTTTTTTTATTGGGCTCTACGGCCCCAACGGCATTGCGACACGTTCACGTACTTTGACCTATATTTTCCTTTTCTATTAAACAAATATAGCAGCAATTTTATTTATCCCAGAAAAACAAAATTTCAAATTAAAAAAAAATAAAAAAATAAATAATTTTGGGTACAAAAATTAGGAGAGGGAGAAAAGGAGAGGAACAGTACTTTGAACTGGAGCCCGGCACTAGAATACAGGAAGCAACTATTATCTTCAATTGTGGAATCTGATTGGTTTTGAAGTTTCAAAGGGCAACAACTTGGTCCCTGCTTAACTTGATGCATGGCCCATTTAAAAGAGTGGGTGTTACATTATGAGGCCAAGGGAGTTCATAAAATTTCCAACATTTTCAGTTGCTTTTTCCACACAGATTGAAGACAAGTGCTCCTATAGGAATTTGAATTTAACCCAAAATAGTATAGATTGAAAAGAATTTTAACTCATGACTTTGGAGGGGTCTTTTACTTATTCAATGTATGGACTCGTGGGTTGACATTAATAATTTTTGTAAAAATAGAAAAAGACTTGAACTCAAATTTAGGATATCACGTTGAAACACTTCATCATTTGAGTTGAATGACAATGCTAAAATTTTTAGCTATTGAATTGATTAGAATGTGAGGCAAAATATACCAAACTCGAAATTTTTCGTATCCATTTATGAAGAAAGTAAAAAATACGTTAATTATACCCATTTTTCAAAGTTGTCACTCTCACCTAGCTTTCCATACGCAATAGTGGGTGCTAATTTGTGTTTAACAAGTCAATTATCCTGTAAGGTTACTCCATCAACAGAAAAGCTCTCTCTCTCTCTCTCTATCTCTCTGTGGGACAGAGGAAATATTTTTTATTTTTTATTTTTTATTTTATGGTTTAAATGACATATTAATTTATCCCCGTACCAATGCACGTGCAAAACACCTGCCTCTACAATTTTACCGTGAGCATAAAATTTCTTTATTTTTTATTTTTTTACCGTGAGGGCTGTGGGCCTGGGCCTGCGGGGCTTGGATTCCCTTTAGTAGGCGTGGCGTCATAAATTAACAAAAGCGTACTCTCACCACTGAAACCGGCATTTGTATCACTCCTTTATACCCTGTTTTCCCCCATTTTTTCTGTATCCTATTTCTTTTTTTTTTTCAGTTTCTGCTTTGCACCCTTCTCTCTCTTTGTAACTCGACGGCGATCTCCACCGTCCTCAGCCCTTCACTGCCACTGGATCAGACCCCCCGGCACCTCTCGGCAAGTCTCTTTCTTCTCTGCTGTTATTTTGATATTTTCCACATGAAGATATGTAGTCGTTGAGTTTTCTTCTCTGCAATTCCTAAAATTCTTAGTGATGGAATTTGGGGCTTGTGGTTGTGCTGATGTTGATGATGGATTTGAAGGATTTTGTGGGTAATTCGCTGGGTTTTGGTATGTGGGTATCTCTTGTTTGGATCCGTGGATGTGTTGGCGTACTATTTATGGATTTATGGGGTTGCACGGAAGCTGATTAGGAGGACTTTGTTGGAGTTTTATGTTTATGGGAATTGGAGTTACTGATATATTCATAAGGGGAAATTGAACTTGATCTCTGTGTTTATCGGGTTATTGTTTGTACTGGGTATCTGTGTTGTCTGGAATTGGAATCTGAGGATTTTTGGTTTTCTGAGAATTGTTGTTATTCTTGGGTTTTGAGGAATTTGAATAATGGAGGCTAAATTTGGAGGAAAATCTCATAATTTCTACGGTCCAGTGGTGTCGGATATGAAAGCTGTTGGGAAGAAGAGTTTGGAATGGGATTTGAATGACTGGAAATGGGATGGCGATCTTTTCGTCGCTAACCGGTTGAATCCGGTACCATCAGATTGTAGGAGTAGGCCGTTGTTCCCTGCTGGTTCGGAAATTCCAGTGAATGTGGATTTGTCAAACAGTTCATCGTCTTGCTCAGACGATAATACTGTGTTTAATGAGAAAGGAAAGAGGGAATTGGAGAAACGAAGGAGAAATGTTGTTGATGGGGATGAAGAGTTGAATGATGAAGCTGGATTCCTTAATTTTAAGCTTGGTGCGCAAGTGTACCCTATTATGGAAGGGGAGGTAGAAAAACCAGAGGGGAAGAGTGGGAAGAAGACCAAACTTATTGGGGCTCCCTCAAACCGTGCGGTCTGTCAGGTGGAGGATTGCAGGGCGGATCTCAGCAATGCCAAGGATTACCACAGACGCCACAAGGTTTGTGATACGCATTCTAAGGCCAGCAGAGCACTGGTAGGAAATGTTATGCAGCGGTTCTGTCAGCAGTGCAGCAGGTGAGTTCCTCATTTTTACGATTGATTTAAAATGGTTTTATATGATACTCTCCTAGGAGGGAACCCCAAAGTTCTCATGATTTACAAACCTGGCCACCAAATTAGTTGCTTTCTTTTACATAGTGAGGCTGGATCACCAAAGTGGTTGCATTTGTGTCTTCTCTTAACGTTGTTTCAGGCGTTGTTATAATTTGCAGAAGCCTTTATTACTTTAGTTAGATTCAATTTGGTTGTACTTATGGCAGGTTTCATGTTCTTCAAGAGTTTGATGAAGGGAAGAGAAGTTGTCGTCGACGTCTGGCAGGCCATAATAGACGAAGGAGGAAAACACATCCTGATCCCGTCGTTAATGGAGGCTCCCTGAATGATGAACGGGGTAGTAGTTATCTATTGATAAGTCTGCTGAGGATACTCTCCAATATGCACTGTGAGGATCCATCTACTTGTAAATTTATACTTTACTCCTTTGAAAACACCTCAAAATGATGGGACTTGATTGCATAGAAAATTTTCTTTTGGAAGCAAAAGCTGATATGAGTGCTATTGGGCTATTTTGCTCATAAGTTTGCTTGTTAGGAAATTTATTTATTTATTGCATTGTCAACAACTCTATAATGTTAATACCTAGTTCTTTTGTTCCTGAGATAATTGTAGATGAGTTGACGGATCCCTGACCAGTTAACAGCTCTTCTTGAGCTGCAAGTAACAATGCATTAGAATTTAAGGCCTAAATAATGAAGAGTAGGGACTCTTGATGCCCTGGTATGAGAAAAAATTTGCAAGTTTGATGTATTAAATAGGTGTAAACCCGTTGTTTATAAAAGGGTTTTTCACTAGGGCTACAATAACCTTAAATCTTGGCCCTTGAATACTCTTATATACTTTTAATCTCAGCCCTCCAACCTATTTAAAAAGTTACATGCTAAAATAGACTAGGAATATAACAATGGCCTGTAAACTATAACGAAACAAAAGAAAACAAATGAAACTATTTGAGAAGGCATATCCAGTGCACAAGGCTCCTGCCTATAGTAGGGTCTAGGAGAGGTAAGTCGTAGGCAGCCTTAACCCCATTTTTGAGAGGCTGATTCTAGGACTCGAACCTGAACCATCACTTCAGGTGCGACTTCTTAAAAATGAAATCAAAATAAATGCTGAACTCCATGCTAGCTAACGGCCCAACCCAAGCTAAGTAATTGGCCTGCTTGGCCTTTGGATGCCCTTGCATCACTATTTCTCTATTATACAAATGGAGAATAATGGTGAAAAAAAGAAAAAAAAAAAGGTGCTAATTCTGGAGTTCAAAACTGTGGTGCAATTTTTTATTTTTAAAAACTCTAGACTGAGAGTTTGGCTCCTTGAAGGTAGGTGGGGTAGTTTTTGATGCCTTTAAATTGGATAGTTTGGCAAACCGTCTGTTTTTCAGTTGGATGATTTCTAGGTGGATGATTAAATAGTTCATGTTCATGAGTCATCTTCTGGTTCTGAGAAGGTTTTCATTTTAACACTAGGTTAAATTTCGATGATTATAAAAGTGGCATCAAAATGGAAGTTTCATGGAAATTTTATTAAAGTCAACGTGTCAGTTTGAATTTTACAAGGTTTTAAAAGATTGATTAGGGTTAAAGTCTTGCAACTCTTGAATTGGAATTCATGCATGGAAGTATAAGGAACACTTAAGCCCAAGGTGTTGATTTTATCTGGAAAGGAGATTGATGGCTATTAGAGATTTTAGTAGATTCACTTATCAAAAAAATGATTTTAGTAGATTCAATGTGAAGCTTGGACTGTTACTAAAAACTCTCTAGTCCCATCCATCTGAATGAACATTTATCCTCTAGAAAATATCTTGAAGTGATCCTTTATCTCTGCCAATTTTGTGTGTGTGGTGTGTTTTTAAGGTTTTATTTTATCTTTTGAGTGTCACAATTGGCATACTTATATGACTTCACAGTTTCTGCCTTACATGAATTGCAGCAAATAATGCAGATCAAAATAAGGATCAAGATTTGCTATCTCATCTAGTAAGGAACCTTGCCAGTCTTTCTGGAACAATAAATGGAAGGGACATATCTGCGTTACTTCAGGGATCTCAACATCCGCAGAATGCTGGGATGAATGTTGGGAATCAAGAAAAGGTGCAAAATCTGAGTTCAAATGGTTCAGAACCTGCTATGCTTTTTGGTTCAGCCTCTAAGAATGATGATTGCACTGATCTTCAGGTCCTTGCAAGACCTATGGAGCAATGCGTAACAGTGCCTGCATGTGAAACAGCACAGAGAAGAATGACTACAGATGATGCTCGGGATGAAACTCCACAAATTCCACCTGGTTTACAATCCACTATTCTGTTTCCATCAAGAGACAGCCTTCCAACCAAGGAAAATAGACAAGAAGCTACAGTGCGAAGGACCAAATTGAATAACATTGACTTGAATAATGCATATAATGATTCACAAGACGCTGCAGAATTCCTAGAGAGGCATCATGCCCCTGTAAATCCAGGGACCGGGTCCCTTGATTGCCCTTTATGGCTACAACAGGACTCGCACAAGTCAAGCCCACCTCAGACGAGTGCGAACTCAGATTCAACTTCTGCCCGGTCACTGTCTAGTTCCAGTGGAGAGGCTCAGGTGCATTTTTGTTGCATGCCTTCTATTGCTAGTGTTTTTTTTTTTTTTTTTTTTTTTTTTTGTGATAATGCTTATTAATTCCCGTATTTTGGGGTATTGAGACAGAGTTATTGCTTGCTTTATTTGTCTGACTCTTCCTTTGGGAGTCATAAGATTCAATGAAGTCGACTTTCCACTGACTATTTTTTCCCCATAGTATGTCAAAATCAGTAGTTTGTATCAGTTATTACTACCGACTGCTGTAGACACAAGGGATAAAGTGATCGCTGATCACTCATTAATAGGAGACCCACTTCTTGTTCCAAATGCATATTTATGAACAAGATTAATGTATTTTGGTTTTAGGCCTTGTGCCCTTTATATCTTGTTGATTGATTACCTGTTGAATAGTTACATTAAATGCATGGGTATCTATTATGGCTTCCAGATCTTAACCAAGCAATCTACTAATCCCTATAAAATGATGTAAGGTGGATTTGCTCTATTAATACAGGATTTCTAAATGGGACATTTTAGTTGCCAGTGGCTTGAAGTGTTAACTGCTCCTGTTTTGTACTCTCGCTCTCTGTCATACCCACACACCCACACCCACCCCCACCTACGCGCCCACTGACACACCCGTCCACTGACACACCTACGTAGCCACATCCTCTCCCACCACCCACATCCACCCCAATATATTCTTCATCATTTTTGATGGGGTGCAGGCAATAATTTGTGAACTTTACTGTGAAAGATGGCTTAACTGTCTGGCATGAAGGAATTAGTTTGCATGCATGTTTTATAACCTTGGTAATTTTTTCTTTTCTTGTAAATTATGTTTCTTAAAGTTGCTTCTAGTAGATTTATCTGTTCAATATCTCGAAAAGCAAAGCTACAATTATCCAAGTAATCAGTTGAAGTTTTGTACCATAGCAAACTGTAGTTAAGTTGTGCATAGTAATAGGCTAATGACCAATAGTGGATAAAGCATGCTCCTTTTGAGCCGGAATATTTCTATTTCAATTTGTTATTTAGGCCTCGAGGGATTAATTTTTGTGATCTCTATTTTCTTAACAATTTCAGAGTTGCACAGATCGAATTGTTTTTAAACTCTTTGGGAAAGTCCCGAGCGATTTTCCTCTTGTTCTTCGAACACAGGTATTTCCCGAGCCATGAAACTGTTTGAGTGCATTTTTGTTTCTTTTTTTCCACCCACCTGCATGTATTCTTCCACAGACAGTCTGATCCTTGTCTTGAATTTTCCAGATTCTCGACTGGTTGTCGCACAGTCCTACAGACATTGAGAGCTACATCAGACCTGGCTGTATCATATTGACAGTATATCTTCGTATGGGGAAATCTACGTGGGAGGAGGTATGCTTCCACATCAATACCAGAAAAGTAAAGTGCTGATTCCATTTCATGAAAAACACTACTAATCTTCCTATAACCTTTGATACATGCAGCTCTGCTGTGATCTGGGAACCAGTTTGAGTAGGCTGCTGGACATATCCAACGACACTTTTTGGAAAACGGGATGGGTGTATGCTAGGGTGCGACATCATGTAGCATTTATCCATAATGGTTTGTTCCTTTTGTTTATATTTTCCATTTTCTATGTTTGTTCCCTTTATACACCCAAACACACATACACATACACACACACCAAGGTCAGCAGTAACATTTTTGTTGGGAAGATAAACCATTTTGATTTATTTTATCTGTGCTGCAGGTCAGGTTGTTTTAGACACGCCCTTGCCTTTTAATAGCCATAAAAGTTGCAGGATCTCAAGCATCAAACCAATCGCAGTTCCTATAGCTGAGAGAGCTCAATTTGTAGTTAAAGGCTTCAACCTTTCTCAATCCACCACGAGGTAATCTTCATCTTCTTTGTGCATGCAGCAATGACTTGTTCTTCTCCCTCTTGTACATTAAGATCAGGGAGGAGTAACTTATCTAGCTCCTATTTTTCTTCCAAACTTTTTGGAAACTGGGTTTACTTTGCAAATACTAAGTTTGTTCTACCTTTTGTTCTCAGGTTACTCTGCACCCTAGAAGGGAAGTATCTGGTCCAGGAAACTTGTTATGACTTGATGGATAGTGCTGATACATTCGTTGAGCATGATGACCTCCAGTCCCTAAGCTTCCCTTGCTCTGTACCAAATGTTATCGGCAGAGGATTCATTGAGGTGTTGTTATCCCCCTGTGTTTTCTCAACTTGTTCTGTTGTTTTGTTTTTTCACTGTTGAGCCAAGTGAAGGTCAACACTGTTTCCAGTAAAAGTTGGTTGATATATGGTAAAACCATTTACCACAATGACTCCACCTATGAGATGTCGTTTATTAAAAATTGCGCAGTCAAGGCCTTAACTTCAGCTTTGGGTTACACTTTGGTCACATTGAAATCAAACTAACTTATAGTAGTTCATGGTGTTTAAAAACCTCAAGATGGGTGCAATGTTGAGTTTGGTTAAAACTTTGGTCACTTTGAAAGTGGAATATATTTGTGGAAGTTTATGAAGCTTCTTAGAAATTAGATATTGGTTTCATGTGGGCAATCATCTTTTGATATCCTTGCTGTACAGGCTAAGAAAATATGCTTCAGATCAACCTCAAATCTTCACTTGTGTGTGTGTGTGTGTGTGTGTGAGAGAGAGAGAGAGAGAGAGAGAGAGGAAAAGTGGCTCCACTCTTGGTTGATTATTTATTTTGAGGGTGCCATTTTCCGTGAAATAGGATGGGCCCATGGATACATACACCTTGTTGATCTCATAATATTAGTATTAAACAAAAAGAAAACATCTTAGAATAATACGCCAATGAAAGCCCCAATCAGGAAAAAAAAAAAAAAAAAGGGTGGTGGGCTGGGGTTTGACCTCTAGAAGGCAAATTCATACAGGGCTATAGAAAAAAAATGCCTAACAGAATGAAAGACAAAAAACAAGAGAGGGCCAAGGGGCTACTACGTGATATTTAAGTCTCTCTCGCACTTGCGTGCACATTTTTTTTTCCTTTTCTAAACTGAGGATTCTGGTTATTTGGTTCTACCAGGTTGAAGATCATGGTCTCAGCAGCAGCTTCTTTCCATTTATAGTTGCGGAGCAGGATGTGTGTTCTGAGATCTGTATGCTGGAGGGTGTGATAGAGGTGGCTAAGAATGTAGATGACATTCAGGGAGATACTGAGAAGTTGGAAGCCAAGAATCAAGCCCTGGACTTTGTACATGAGATGGGATGGCTTCTTCATAGGAGCCACTTGAAGCTCCGATTGGGTCTCATGGATCCCAATTCAGATCTCTTTCCATTCAATCGGTTCAAATGGCTCATGGAGTTCTCCATGGACCATGACTGGTGTGCTGTAGTGAAGAAACTCTTGGGCATACTGTTTAATGGATCAGTAAATGCAGGGGAACATCCTTCCATTCAACTTGCATTGTTTGAGTTGGGCCTCCTCCACAGAGCTGTGAAAAGAAATTGCAGGCCTATGGTGGAACTCTTGTTGAGGTTTGCCCCAGAAAGAGTTTTGGATGAACCTGGATCTGAGAAGCAGCAAGAGGTTGACAGGAGCTCCAGCTGCTTCTTATTTAAACCAGATGCAGTTGGCCCAGCAGGATTGACCCCTCTTCACATAGCAGCCAGTAGGGATGGCTCCGAGAACGTTTTGGATGCATTAACTGACGATCCAGGATTGGTATCTTCTTATCTCTTAACACACATAATGACTTTTGATTCTCTTAACTGTATATGACAATGACACTCTAGAACATAAACCACATGTCTTACTCTTAGTCATGCAATCTGCTTGTGCCATTGTGTCTCATAGACCATTCAATATCTTTGTTCCAGTCTCTTTGAATGAGTTACAGAGCTTCAACTGTATATATGCATGCATGTGTACGTGAAAATATGTGTGCTCGCGCACATGTCGGGTCTATTAGAAGTTAGGTTCTAATTTGACATTTAAAAATTTAAAAATCTGTGCACGCATGCGATCATGAATTGCTTTAGGGTTATGAATGTGCTAGGTTCCAAAATTTCAACATTTCCCAAGTAATGTACGTAGCATTTTGTTTATTTTATTTTATTTTAGGGTTTTTTTTTTGTTTTTTGGGGGGGGGGGGGGGTGTGGGACCCCTATTTAATTCTTTGATTTAGGTTAATTTTGAGAGTTGAAACATAGACCCTTGTTTGTACACAATGTCTAGTATTTTGATCAACTTAAAATAAAAATATCTATATATAGAGGAGGTATATGTCGGAAATGCGCCGAGACATATTTGCTGTTATTTTATTTTATTTTATATTTTTTATAAATGCTTCCGGGGCGCTGACATGGTTTTGCCATGTTCAGGTGGGAATTGCAGCATGGAAGAGTGCCCGTGACAGTGCAGGTTTGACACCCAATGATTATGCCTGCCTCCGAAGCCACTACTCCTACATCCATCTGGTCCAAAGGAAAATCAACAAGAAATCGGAAAGCAGGCATGTGGTGGTTGATATTCCTGGTGGTCTGTTAGACTGCAACATCATGCAGAAGCAATTAGATGTGGTTAAGTCTACGAAAGTTGCTAGCCTTGAGACTGAAAAGATTGAGATGAAAGCAATACCTCGGCATTGCAAGCTATGCGAACAGAAGTTGGCTTATGGCAACAGGACAACATTACTGGCATACAGGCCGGCAATGCTCTCAATGGTGGCTATTGCTGCTGTCTGCGTATGTGTGGCTCTGCTCTTCAAAAGCTCACCTGAAGTTCTTTATGTGTTCCGGCCCTTCAGGTGGGAATTGTTGAAGTATGGATCAAGTTAGGTACATTTGATTCGTCTGTGGTCCCAATATTTTTTTTTCTCCTTCTCTCTCTCTCCTCCACTTTTCAAAAGAATGTAGAAGAACCGGTCATATGTATGGATTTAGATTTCAGCATAAGTGACTCTGGTGTATCTATTTATGCTAGGAAAATTTATAGAAAAAAGAATGTTAAAATGGCAGGGTATTTGTTTACAGTATGAATGGGTTTGGAACAAGATGCATGCTGAGTTCCCAATTTAGTACTACCAATTCACTATCAAAAGAAAAATCCAATTATTTAGTGGGACTCCAAAAATAAATCATCATCTTATTCCAAAAACTATCTCGAATCAATATTGGACTTCTATCCATTAGGTGGTAATGTAGTAGAAAATGTTACATAAAATATGTATGGGTTTTTTTTAAGAGAGCTTTTTACCATGTACTCTTATTTTTTCTTATTTATCTATTTATTTTATTTTTTGCTGTGGAGCAAGATTATACTACAAGTCTATTTTAGTTTTAAATTTTTTATAGTCAGTGAAGTCACACTTTCTCTCACCCTTATAGAGAGGGAAAGGTATTGCTGAGGCTACTGCACAGTGGTGGGATAT
The DNA here is from genome assembly GCA_039720395.1 of Liquidambar formosana. Lineage (NCBI taxonomy): Eukaryota > Viridiplantae > Streptophyta > Magnoliopsida > Saxifragales > Altingiaceae > Liquidambar > Liquidambar formosana. The sequence goes on along the minus strand of CM077822.1, from coordinate 4,272,820 downwards.
AAATCGATCGGTCTCACCCTTCTGAAGGTTTGAGGTGAAAGAGATGCTGCCGAAACTACAAATTGGTGGTGGGTTTTAAATTGTTGAAGCTTGGGCATCCATACGGAAGGCAAATAGTAATTTTTAGTGTATTTGATATAGGAGTATTTAATGGACAAAGCCATCACGTTGAATTAACAAAATTCAAGAAAATAATGCCTATCATCATAAATGAAAGTAAAAATAGAAATATCCAAAAGAATGATATCCATCGTTATAATAAGAGCATCTCCAACGGCGAGCTATAACCTGTGCTATTGCTATATTATAGCATTTAGCACAAATTGGGTTGCTCCAATGGTGTGTTAAAAACCTGTGCTAAAAATAGTAATAGTTTATCCTTATGCCAAATATAGCACCAGGATGAGCTATTGTTATATTTGACATTTTAGCTCTTCGTCCATTTCTCAAAAATCAAACATATCAAGTTGTGAAAAATACAATATTTTTCTTTCAAAATACAATATTTTTTTTTAAAATTTTCTCAGTAACCAAATAGCCTGTAAATAAAGATAATATTTTCAAAAATAATATTGAAATCTTATATATATATATATAACAGGCACACACGGGGAAATCTAGCCAGCATCATAATTTTGTGGTGGGAACAATGAAGGTTGGAAGGATGACTAGTTGGTAGTTTATAAAAAATAAAAATGGAGGAAATGGAGGTTGTGGCAAAAAATAACACATTATGTCATTTGCACCATTAAAAAACCTTGTATCAAATTATAGTATTTGGCACTGTAGCATGTGCTAAAATGACAATAGCACAGGTAATTTAGCTCACATCATTGAAAATGCTCTAAAAATGAAAAATTAAAACAAATAGCATTACATAAATTTTTAAAAATTGATTCTATAACATTAAATATAATAATAACTCTAACTATTTAAAATAGTCTCATTCAATATTATGGGTTTATACTTTTAATACTTTGTAAACTACAATAATACACTTGGGTTCATTTAAAATAGTCTCATTTTGTACTTTTTACTGAGGTATGTTCAGCCCTATAAATAAGTAAAAGAAAAAGGAAGAAAAATGTAAGAGAGAATGAAAAGATAAATAGTGGGGTAAAACTAGTCATTTGAAGATAAGGGGTGATGTGGTCATTTAAAAATCCTAGCTTCGTAATGCACTTCACCACAAGGCACCGGATTCAGCTCAGTTCACAATTCTCACACAAACCAGTCCCCATTTTTAGAGACAAACGGAGCCTGCAATGGCGTCTCTTTCTCTCTCATTCTCCTCTTCCCTGCTTCCTTCTCCTCTCCCTCAAGATAAGAACAAGACGACTGCCACCACCACATTCACCATCACCACCAAATACCGAGGCCAACACTCCAGTTCTAGGGTTTTCCGCTGTGCATTCGCTTCGCCAGTGAGAAAACCCACTTCTTCTTCTTCGCCGGTCCGTAAATCTCCATTGACTAAAAGGAGACACTGGAAGGAAGGAGAATTCCCCGGGATTTCAGGTGGGTCGATACCGGGGCAATCGAGGAATACGCCCATAAAGAATTTGAAGAAGAAGATGGATCGCAAGAACGAGGCCAAGGCATGGGTTAACACTGTTACGGAGGCCTTGTCCGATCGTATTCAGAAGAGGCAATGGCTCGAAGCTCTCGAGGTTTAACTCCTTACTCCTTTTGAATTTTACATGGTCTCTTTGAATTTTTTTGTACTTGGTATGGAATCCAGTGTCATACATATTTGCTGGTTTTCGATTCAACTATTTATTTCGGGCTACAAAGCACGAAGGGCAGGTTCGAGTCTTGAGAGCGGTCACCTTGTACTAGAAAACAAAGAGTGGTACCGTATCTAGCTCATCCTCCTGGGTCTCCGCTTGGCAAGACCAACAATGGATAATGGTCTTTGTGTTTGGATGTGCCATGGAAATCAAATGCCTTCATTGTATTTTACATTACGTTTGAAGGTAGAAGTCCATATTCTAGAATGGGCCTATTTAGGAAAAAAATTGAAATCATCACCACAACTGAGGTGTAGGATAAGTTTTGGGATTTCATGAAACACCACCATATTAACTTTTACCCGAACTGCCGAAGAGGAATGATGGATTAATGCATAAACTCATATCAAGAGCACAATAGAGAAATATAATTCCAATGAGACTCCAAACATGGCCCCCCTTACCCTTTCTTTTTTTAAGGTAAATGAACTTGTGACTTGATAAAGATTCAGAAATACTTCAATCAGTTGCACTTCCTTCCTTGTTGGCGGTGACGGTTTCTTGAGGATACTTTAGTTCTTTCACCAGTGTATTGCTGAAATGGGCTTCTCATAAGTCATATCTGACTGTTTACTGTTAATGATCTTAGATTTAACATTATCCTAATGGTGCTCGATTCCAACTGTTCAGGTGTTTGACATGCTCAGAGAACAACCCTTTTATCAACCAAAGGAAGGGACTTACATGAAACTCCTTGTTCTGCTTGGAAAATCTGGCCAACCCCACCGTGCTCATCAGCTTTTTAATCAAATGGTTGAGGAAGGATGTGAACCCACCTCTGAACTTTACACGGCCTTGCTTGCAGCTTATTGTCGGAGCAATCTCATCGATGAATCTTTCTCAATCCTCAACCAAATGAAGAGTCTCCCTCTTTGCCAGCCTGATGTTTTTACATACAGTACCCTAATTAAGGTTTGTGTGGATGCTTCTCGATTTGAGTTAGTTGAATCTCTTTATGAACAAATGGATGAACGATTAATAACTCCAAACACGGTCACCCAAAACATAGTGTTAAGTGGATATGGAAAGGCTGGGAAATTTGACCAGATGGAGAAAGTGCTTTTGGGGATGCTCGAGAGCACCACATGCAAACCTGATGTCTGGACGATGAACACTATTCTTAGCTTGTTTGGTAATAAGGGTCAGATTGAAATGATGGAGAGATGGTATGAGAAGTTCCGCAACTTTGGAATCGAGCCAGAAACACGCACTTTTAATATTTTGATTGGTGCCTATGGGAAGAAACGAATGTATGATAAAATGTCAACGGTGATGGAGTACATGCGTAAGCTTTCATTTCCATGGACAACCTCAACTTACAACAATGTGATTGAGGCATTTTCAGATGTAGGGGATGCAAAAAACATGGAGTACACATTCGATCAGATGCGCTCAGAGGGTATGAAAGCAGATACCAAGACCTTTTGCTGTCTTATTAGGGGATATGCCAATGCAGGTCTCTTCCATAAGGTGATTAGCAGTGTTCAGTTGGCTGGGAAGTTTGAGATACCCGAGAATACCTCATTCTATAATGCAGTTATTTGTGCATGTGCGAAGGCAGAGGATTTGATGGAGATGGACAGAGTCTTTAAGCGGATGAAAGATAAGCACTGTCAACCAGATTCTACAACATACTCTGTCATGGTGGAGGCTTATAGAAAGGAGGGCATGAATGACAAGATCTATGATTTGGAGCAAGAGAAACAGAATATGGTTGCTAATGTTTCTAAAGGTGACTAGTTGGAAGGCATGGAATCTGTGTTTGATGTTAGATTGAGAACTGAGAATGTAACAGATTATCACTTTTGTCCAACTTCTGTGTAGGAGCAGCCAAACTGCCTTTTCGCATACAACACTGAACTTTACCAGCAGAATTACTAGTGGACTGATAGCTGCCGTAATGGCCTGTTTGCCTGCATGTCACATGTAAATTGCTGTATCAGTCATTTGGACAACATTTATCTTCTGTTGCAAATTAGTTGTCTTAAATGCATGTACAGAGTTGATGTATCAATGGAGGTGATTGGTTCTTCTTCAAAAACTTAAAAGGAATATTTTTTTATTTTTATTATCCTCAAAGTCTGAAACGCATAAATTTTCTCTATCTATCAATGCTTGTTGTTTTAAAATTTTTGCTTTTTCTTAGTTTGCTACCAAGTGGTCTGGAAACCAAAATCTATTAGATGGTAAATAACTTTGTTCAGACATAAGAATTATAAGCATTATAAGCATGTCCTACCCAGCTTGTATATTTGTAGTTTTTAGCGTGTATGGTGTCCCTTACAGTTTGCTTGATGGTGGTTAGGTAAGTCTTATAAGCATTATTATCTAATATGCAAAGTTGGTACAAGATTTGTTGAAATGCCATGTGCTTCCGTTATGTTAAACCCGTTTTTCTTGTAAGTATATTTTGTCTAGCCAATTCCATTGACTTTTGTAGCAGCACTTCAACATTCTGAAAGCTGCTTTGTGTACAGCAGTAGTAATCTCATGCCTAGGGCAAAGTAGCAGTAGAAAAATGCTACAAATTTCCCCATTTCTGCCCCCTCACTCTCTCTCTCTCTCTCTCTACTTGCGCCTGTGTGTTTTCTGTGGATGCATTACTATCTATGAGGGCTTCCTTAGAAGTCAGTGCATGACTTTATCATTTCTGGCTCCATTTACTTTCTTTTGAGGGATTCAATTTTATGCATTTTTTCACCTGCTGACCCTTGGATGTGATTCTGATTAACCTGGTAGGGTTAGTGGTACACAAAATGTTGGGATAAAATCACAGAAATATTATTAGTGTATTTCTTTTAATTGATGATGATGCTAATATTTTGTTTTTAATGCTTTCCTTCACGCAAGTAGTTGGGTCATAGAGTCATGGTAGATACAATGTACAAGTTTTGTGTAACTTGTTCAAATTTTGGTGCGCTTTTTATATTCAGAAGCATTCTGCAAGATGCACCATGCAGACAGACTCTAACAATGGCAGCAAAAGGCTCTACAGACAGATAGAAGATTCTCATTGCTGTTGTAAGTTGCAACCTTAAGATTCTAAGTGCATTTTTTGCGTTTTTCCCTGTTCAAATTAAAGTTGCTTCATGTAATACGAGGCAGCTTTTAAAACAATGGACTTAATGTTTTTGGTACTCTTTTAATTTTTATTATTTATATGTAGTTTTTTGATATCATTGTTCAGGTGTAGTTTCAAAAACTGTAAATGCAACATCCGATTCTGGAATGATTTGGAGTGAATATAAGCACTAGAATTAAATTCCTTGTCGACTTGGGAGTTAATTCAGGGCTAAGTTCCTGATGCTTCCAGGTATTGGAATCTAATTCAACTCTAAATCCAGTTCAAGAACATTGCATTCCATCTTGATTGGGTTCTGGGTTGAACTGAACTATGATTACCAAACTATGTCAATGCTTATCTCTGAGCTGGGCCATTACCTGTTGCTACAAAGAGATAGCCATCTATGTGAATCTTTGGGATCAAGCTCGCTGCTTTGGTCATTTGAAATAAATAGTAACACGTTGATATGATTAAGTAGTGTCTGAATGAAAGTTTGTAAAGATGAGCCGCTGCTTACGCAGATGCTAATTTTTATTTTGTTTTCTCCCAGACATCTATATCATTCATGACATGATGTCTGTTGGTGCCGCTGTAGGGTTTGCATCACAAGCAATGCCAGGCTTGTGGTGCTTGCCATTATCTTAATGAGAGACCCCTGTAAGTCGAACTTCATCTTTTCTTCTGTACTATTTCTGAAGTTATTTACCAGTTAAATCCTAGTTCAGTGCCAAAAGGGTAGGGGGAAGTTAAAATTCTAGGAATTCAGTATGTAATTTCCTGTCTCCCTTTTAATTCAAAAAATTATTGTAGTTTAACTATTTGTTTCATTAACGTGCATCTGTTCCTTATGTAACTTCAATCTTACACCTCCAACAATTGCACATTTTCACTCATAAAGAAAATCTATGAATGAAGTATATATTGTATACTTTAAGGTTAGATATTACGAGCAAAAATTTAATTTAAACCATTCTATGATAACAACTGCGACAAGATATTGATAGCAACTTGCATCTCTCTTGTTTTTACCTCCTTTGGAAATTTAATTTCCCTATGCAATATGCAAAAAGCAATGCAAAAGCAATTGGGAAAACAATAAGCATAACAGCCACAAGGCCTAAACGATTGTGTTGAAACCCATAATAATCTTCTAGGAAGGAACTAACTGTTTTGAGCTCCCGGGATATCAGTATTTCTCTGTTCAAGTCTCCATACTGTGAATTCAGGAGGCCGTTGAGGGACCAAGATGTAGGGCAAATCCAATAGCACCAAACCCACCACTTTGGAATTTTCTGCATGTAAAATAAGTAAATAATTTTAGTTGTCATTTTTTTGGCTTATCTGTATATAGTGCCAATTAATATAGAGGTTCTACCATATGAAGTTTATAAAGTTTCTTTAACTTATTGCACAAAAGATATGTTCAATTCTGATAATTTGGAAGGTTAGGGGTATCTAGTGTCTTCCTTTGTTTTCTGTTTGATAGGATGAGTCTTCGAAGGGAAAGTGAAAATTTTGGGGTTGTGGGAGTAAAGGTTTCTTGTAACATTTTTTGGAAACAATTTGGGGGCAAATGCAGAAAGTCGGCTCTAATGCTCTTGCATTCTTTTGGGAAAGTTTCACCTCCTTGCTATTCGAAATGCAAGTAAAGTTGTCACATCAGTGGAAACTGATGACTTTTCAACTCTCTCATGCATTCTCATCCTGGCCAATTGGAGCCTGTAGGGGGAAAAAGGTAAAGAAATAGTGAAAGAAGATGGAAATATTTCTTTTAGAAAATTGCTTCATATAACCAAAGACAAATGACCATTATATTTTTATGTTTGGTTCACACTTCCACTTGTAATTTCTGTATGCAAAAGATCCATTGAGAGAAGTTTAAAATTGTTGTATTACTAAAAAACTAGACTAACCCACTATTGCATTTTACTATTAAAAGTATTGTTGGAAGAGTTACCGGTCCTGGCATAAGGAAGCCTGAGAAAAGATTCAATATAGTGTACACTGCAGCTGCCAGTATGGAAGCTACTTGGAGATTTGAGCTCAACGAAACTATCAACATCCCAAGATATACAAAGTATAGAAATGTACAGAATGTTGCATAGAAGTACCAGAAGACCTTGTAAGCTGACCAGTAGTACCCTATTGTTGGATATGTAATGGCCACATACAAAATCGCTTGCAATAGTATATAGGGTATTTCGATAGTCACCTACAATATTTGAAAAGCACTTCTAATATTATCCAAAATGTGTTTAAGGCATCAAATAACTTTACTATAACTAATCAAATAACACTTGTGCACAATGGTAGTAAAATTGAACCTGTGCAAGTGAATAAGCCCTTGAGGAGTACATCCCAGCAAATTTTTCCCGGTATAAAACAGTGCGCTCAGTCACCACATATGGTAGAACTGCTGAACAATTGTTTATACCCAAGAACAGGACAGCAATGAACATTGATCCAAGTATGGTGAATAAATCCTGCTCATGGTGTCTTCAGAAACAAGGATATCATTAATTTTGTAGGACTGTCTTACAACAATAAGCTCCAATGAACTACAATTATGGGCCAACATCTAAAAGCTTATTATGTAATTTGCATGCAGATCAACAGTAGTTTGTGTGTTTTTTTTTTTTTTTTTTTTTTTTTGGGTACATAGCTTAAATATCACAAAAGAAAAGAAAAGAAAAAGAATTATACTGTCTAATATCAACAACAGTTTGTGTGTTTTTTTGGGTATATATCTAAAATATCCCATAAGAAAAGAAAAAAAAAAGGAAAAAGAATCCTGTCTAAAATCCATTGGTTACTTTTTCAATCAATAAACAATACATATATTCAAAAACTCAACACCCTAACTTTCATCTAATTCCATTTGAATAATAGATTATGCCCTTATCACTTTTTCTTTGGTTATCCAAACAACTGTGTACCATTTTGTTCTTCTAACAAGTTAGAGAGGATTGTTGAAGGACAAGATGGTAAAGTAGTCCTTTAGGCAATTTATCATTTGACCATGTTAGAGTTATTAAGTATGTTTAGTAGGGATATATTTTTAATCTTACCTTTATCAATATGGATAAGGACCAACCTATCCATTCTAGTGTTAGCCCATTTTTTCTCTCTTTCCTCTTTTACAAACTCAAGAGACCAAGAAAAAAGAAAAAGAAAAAGGAAAAAAAAGAAGAAAAAAGAGAGAACAAACAAACGTGAGAAGGGCATTTTAGTGTAGAAAAAATCTTTATTGAAACAGAGTTGGATGATAGTTAGGATTTGGTCTTTTGGATATTCTTTTACCTTGTTTAGATTTGGGCATTTGGCTGATTCCTGATAGGAAAATTTCTTCATGGGTTTTCTGTATTATACTCTTTTTCTAAGGGGCATTTTAGATATGTACCCCCTTCTCTTTTGTCTTCTTTTATTTATTTATTTTAATTTTTTAGTGTTAGCATGTGTTGGAAACTGTCTTATTATGCATGTCGGTTTTGTAGTTTAGGTCTACTCAAAGTTTTCTGCATAGGGTTGTTGACTTGAAATTGCAATCATTGTAAATTATGCTATTAAGATCATATATGTAAAGCAGCAATATGTATTCCTTTTTAGTGAGATGAAGACTGTCTTATTCTGTTTAGTTCCAAGGAATTTGAAAGGTTCATCATAAATTTGGACCATTAGAGTGTATCACCTGCTTTTCTTCTTGGTATGAAAGAAATGAAGAAGACAACTACAGAATGGATTCAGGATCTTTGCCTCATAAAAGAAACAAAATCAATTTTTTTTGATAAGCAAAAGGAACAAAATCAATTAACTGAAAGGAATAAAAACAAGAGATATTTTTTGTTTCTTGGTTTTATCGTTAATGTTAGTAATATGATAGTGTCAGAACTGTTAAATTGAATGTGTATTATTGTGTATAGTTGTGGTAAAATGGTATATTATCAAGCATTGATTAGGAACTATAAGAGTTTGGTGGTTATTATTAAATCAAGTATATTTGTGTCTTTTTTTTCTTTTTTTTTTTTGGGGGGGGGGGGGGGGGTGGGTTTTAAAATGAAGTATACTTGTTATATAGCTGTTTTTTAAGAATTCTACCAAACCAAAGAAAGGACTTACATTTTCTTCCCTTGCTGCCAGAAGACTGCCCCAAACAACATTGCTGCTACAATCATAAACATGAAACGGTGCAAATTGTATTCAGGACTTCTCCAATAGGACAAATGTTGTTTCCAGAGGCATGCCATGAACTGTACCCAACTGTTTTGTGGAAAACGAGTGGGAAATTGCAAGTCTTTTGAACCTGGTGGTGGCTCACTTAACTGTCTAACCAAATCGATGGTGTCCCTACAAACAGAAGAACAAAATGAAGATTGTGATTGATTGGTTTATTTCCAAATAACAGTTTGTGAGTTATTTTCCCATTAAATTCAATATTAAGCCATTGACTCACTGATACAGAGGTGACTCCTTATATATGCTGGCGAAGTCTAAACCAAGTTCTGCTTCTACAGATGCAGAAGTAACTTCTAGCATCCATGTTGCGGGATTATAATTATCTTTGATATTCGGCACACCAGGAATACCCTGTTAGGCAAAGAGAATGTGAAATCTGCAAGTCTTTAACCTACAGAAACTTCACATCTATGCATATCTTATATAATTTTGCAAAAAGAAGAAATAAACAAATAAGGGAGTAAATGAGAAGGCATTAATTTACTCAGAAGCATAATGACAAAAATATACTTTTTAAAGTTTCCACTGAGCGTTGTTTATAACCTTTTTTTGATTAATTTACAATTGACTAAAGAATAAAGACACCAACAACCTACTGAAAGGAAGGGAGGGAGGATTTCATGAATGAATTTAGAAAGGATCATCGGGTTGCTATAGTATATTGACGTAGATTGATCAGTGCATTTTTGAATTAATCAAATATTACATATGCTAACCATATTTGAGTGACATCTAGGAATTTGAGAAATCCGTAGACATGTTCACTAGTTTTTCTCTTGGGTTAAGAACAAAGTTTTGGTTTAAATTTTGTGCATAACTCAACTCCTACGTGTCCTGCCAAATATTAGTCATCATATTAACTTCATATATTTTTCGTTATACTATTCATTTTATATGCTGTTAATTTCTTCTATTTGAGGTGGATGAATTTTGTTTTTGTTGAACAGTCTTGAGACTGCAAGTTGGTATGTGTGTGCGTGTGTATATATATATTTATTTTTGTTATAGTTCTTTCATCATCATCATCATCATCTTCTTCTTCTTATTATTATTTTTCTGTAGCTGTTCTTCAGTGTTTGTTTTCATCTCAATGAATAAGGTCCCACTGTTTTTCATGAATTTTTTTTTCCTATTGTGCAATGGAGATTCTGATTTGTGATTTGATACGGAGTGTTATTGCTTTATAATCAGATTCATGTCCATTCTTCTAATCTCATGTTCTAGCAAAACTGTTATAAATACAATACCTTCCACAAGCATATCTGTTTGATTTGTATATCTAATCTAGTAGCTGTCTAATAGCTGTGAAGAAGTTATCTATGCAAGGAAACAACTAATCTATTGATAAATCAATGATCATTTGATACAACTAGGAGTTTACGTATTAAGACGTATAACAATGGCATCGTGAGCATACCTCAAAATATTCAATAAGTTTGATTGAGTGATGACCCAGCATTCCAGAATAGATAATCTGTCCTCCCCTTTTCATTAGAATCAACTGCATGAATTGGATATATCTAACTTCATTATTGACTTGTATATGCATCATTTATGTGCTGTCATAGTTGAGAAAATTTATAGAAAGATTTTGATATCAACTTGGGCTAAGAAATTGCAAATTATGCTCTCTGTGGACTTATGCTGCCCAAAATATACATTTTAAGATAAATAAAAAGGAATGCATATGCATACACACACATTAAGAGGCTACTCACTCGTAGAAGGTTCAGTTGGTTCAAAAATATTTTTGAAAAAGGTTCAACACCTATAATCCTTTCATAGCCAAATCTTCCTTGTGCTTGGATGTCAATAATCGGTACCCAAATTATGATTCCTAAGAGTTTAAAGTATAAGCAGTCTACTATTTGAAATTGATATTCTCACTTTTTGAACAAGCCATAAGCCAGCTTTAATTAGTGAATTGATTATATAATGGTAAATTTTTAATGCACTCAATATTGATATTATTTTAATGTAATTCCCTGTTCTTGTCCTACCTCATCAAATGCCTCGAATACGTCGATGCTTGGTTGGTGAATGGTGCAAACTATTGTTCTTCCTGTGGCAACTACATTCTTCACTGCACGCATGACTATTGCAGCTGCTCTGGCATCTAAACCTGATGTAGGTTCATCCATAAATATTATTGATGGATTGGAAACAAGCTCCACTGCAATTGTGAGCCTTTTGCGTTGCTCAGTTGATAGGCCACTTTGGCCAGGAATGCCAACTAAAGAATCTCTAATATCATCAAGCTCAACTTTCTCAATGACTTCTTCTACAAATTTCTGCATGACAGTTATGTAGAGACTGCTATTAATGCATTGGAATATGCACATGAAATGAACCATATCATTCCTAATGTAGACAAGTTGAGATATTAGTGCTAAAATTCTCAGAATATACTTTGTTTATCTAGTAATATATGTTATTTACATCACATGGTTGACTATAGTAGTGTCATTCTAAGCACGAATCTTGACTATCCTTCAAAGTATTGTATTTTTATTTTATGGCTCCATTTGGTAATTTCTCATGGATAAAAATAGGTGCTTTATTGATAACAATGATACTTCTTCAAAATGATGAAAATTAGTTTCACTTTTGGATGCCACTTTCCAGGAAATAGTCTGGGCATATCAGCCTTAATCAAATCATGTCATGAAAATTCTCTAACCATGTAGCTTATTGATACTACAACTGCAATGATATGTAACCTCATCAAGCAACATGGACACAATTTTTTTCGTACTCTGGTTTTCAATCAAACAAATGCAGATGCTAGTGGATGTGGGCTAATATTGGTTATAGGAAAATATTTGGTAGGGCTAGAACTTTTATTTTATAGAGAGGCCTTTTCTAAATAAGTAAATATGGTAGTATTGCTAATATTTGTAAAGAAAAATATCATACAGCTTTTGTTTCAGGATCAATCTCTGGTGATAACCGCAACCAAGCTGAAAAAAACACTGATTCTTCAATGGTAATCTGTGGAGAATGTATGTCATTCTGCTCGCAGTAACCTGATATTCTAGCAAATGTCTTCTGGACTTTGGGATACCCTCCAATTTTTATTTCTCCTTCAATGGTGCCTCCAGTTTTCCTTCCAGAAAGAACATCCATCAGAGTTGTTTTTCCAGCCCCACTGACACCCATTAATGCTGTAAGAATACCAGGCCTAAATGCTCCGGTAATATCATGAAGCAGCTGAAGTTTCTTTTGATTGAAACCATGTTCTCTCATTTCCTGAGCAGATGGAATGAAGTTAAATTGATTATTCCTTGATATACAAAGATTCAGGATTATTGTAAGCGAGTCTTTAGTTGCAGATAATTACCGGTGGGGTATCAACAAAGTATTGCACATCCTTAAATGTTATTGCCAGAGGTTCAAATGGAAGGACCATCCTCCCTGTAGAACCAAATCGCATAATCTTGCTTCATTTAGTGACCACAAATCCTTGTTTGTTATTGTGAAATTTAGACCATTTTAAAATTGAATATTTATCAAATAACAGTTCTGTCTTACCTGCTTTTCTTGTTTCTGCAGTAGTTTTGGGAGAAGCAGCTAAAGTTGACTCATTTCTCAGTTGAGCACTATTGTTACAGTCTTCTCTTCCTTGTAGCTGACTGAGCTTCTTCTTTGAAATAATAGCTCGAGACATCCCTGGTGCTGTATTCATGACAAATTTTTAGGTAAATTTACATGTTTGTGTGTGTACTTTTATTATGCATCTTTATTGATTAAATTGGGCTTACGCTTCAGGTAAGTCAAGGCTAAGACAAATCCAAAATCGAAAAGTATCATGAACCCAAGCAATGCCCCTAATGATATCCAATAGAAGTAGCCATCAAAGTTTAAACCATGACTAGTCAATACATCTCTCCCTATGGTCGTGTTTCCCGTAGAAACCTATAAATTAGAATGAAGTCAAATTATCAACAAGTTCATAATACTTAGCAAGAGACCAAGAAATTATGTCATCTAGAATGCACCTTTTGCCAGCGTGGAGCAAGGAATTCATTAAGTGAAAGACCTATTTCCCCATATGTCATGGGAGAAATCCAGAATCCCCACCTCAACCAAGGGGGTAAAGAGGCTGCAAATGTTAAAACTCTGCTTAGTAGTCTAGTTGTTTCGCCTTACAGCAAAAGGGAATTTATGGACTGACTTACGTCGTGGAATAATGAAGCCTCCAAACAAGAACATCAATATTAATATCAGAGTGCCGAAAGTTGTTGCAGCAACCATAGTTTGAAAAATCGAGGCAATAAAACGACACATGGATATTGATGCTTGATACACAGCAAAGAGCAGGAGGAACTGGCAGAAAAACCTAACAGCATAGGTAGAATGTGGATAGTGTAACCTTGGAAAGAGAAAAAGAAGAAGTCAATTTAGCATTTTTTGATCTTTTGGGATTCTGAACATTGCTGACCTTCCTACTTCGGGGCTATACCCAATAACATAGTAAGTAACTGCTGTCCAGAGGATAGACTCAACCAGTGCAAATGGAATCTTTGAGATAGAGGCTGGAATTGCATAAGCCCATGGAGGGTACAAGTAGAATTCTCTTTGTTTATAGAACACTGGAAGTCTAGCAACAGTCAGGGCCATTTCTGCAACTCCATTAGTCATGAGTCTGACTAGTGTATAAAACAAAGAACTCATAAAATAGTTTGCATGCAGCGAGTCCACAGCCATCCGTGTACGTATAAATACTGTCATTGTCAGGAATGCAATGATGACCAGCTGGGGATGTTAGGAATCAAACACAAGTTAAAAGTGATTGACAGTTCAGCAGTAGAAGAACAACAGAAAGTAGTCATAGGAAACAATACTTACCTGGGTTGTTTTGAATACATAGACAAATGAATTCCGCTTAATGAGAAGCATCTCTCTAGCCATGCAAGCTTTAAATAATTTCCATCTACTCAAAGTGTAAATGCTAAATGATAAGGCATTATTATGGCACTTAGACTTATCATACGGTTTTGAAAGCTCCTCATTCAACCTTTCTCCAAAATTACATGCTTTGAACGTCTCTGAAAATTGATCTACTGAAACATAATTGTAGGGAATGTCAGTGCGGTGCCAATACTGTGCCTGATCCTTTTTGGAGACTACCTGAAAATGTTCAAAATAAATAAATGTGCAGAAATTAGGAGCAATGCAAACAAGGAAAAACTACAATGCGTTATTGGACCTCCTGGAGGAAGTCTGCAGCACCCTTTCTTTCTGGGCACTTGAAGCCACAATCCTCAAAAAACTGAAGCACTTGGTTACGAGGGCCATGGTACACAATCTTCCCTTCTGCCATCAATAGTACATCATCAAATAGATCAAATGTTTCAGGTGCTGGCTGAAGAAGTGCGACTAATGCGGTTGCATCAGTGACATGCACCAATTGCTGAAGACAGGTAACTATCTGAAAGGTTGTGGAACTGTCTAACCCAGTTGATATTTCATCCATAAATAGAGCTTTTGTGGGACCCACAATCATCTCTCCTGCCAGGTGAATCATTGAAGAAAAGCTTGGGTTCAGAAGAAAATGTCTGGACGGACAATATGTTCTTACCTATTTGGTGGAGAGCAGGCTTCACCCAGTTTAAGGAGGTAAGACTCTCACCAGACATATATAAATGGTTTTCTTAAGCCTGGAACAATTTTAAGCACAACTGGAGTTTTGTAGGAAAGCTATATCTTTTCTTGATTACCTGTTGTCAGTCTTTTCTTCTGGCCACCTGAAATTCCTCTTCTCATTGCATCACCAACCATTACATCACCACAGATATCAAGTCCAAGGATCTGAAGGCCATGGATTTTTACATGTCAAAATAGGTGGAAATATTTTTATTACCCCATTACCCAGATCAATCTCACTGTGCTTGAAGGAAATTTACCTTCAGAACATAGTCTGTCTGAAGAGTTCCTTTTTGCCCATCAACTGAAATTGCCTGTTAAAATTATGTCCATCCCTGAAATACTGTCTATGGATTTTAAGGACAAATATAAATGTGTGGTGTGTACGTGTGTGTAACCACTTAATAGTTACCTTCATGTAGGTGTCAATGTCCGGATCGGGGACAATTCCTGCTTCTTTCTCTCTTCTGCTGACTTCCATCAAAATTTCTTCATAGCCAGAAATGAGAGTTCAACTTCAACTGATATTGGTACATGCGTACAACAACATTAAAAAGGAAACATTGAGAAACCAAGGAACCTTACCTTCCCTACTTCCAACACCCTGGCAACGTGCAGAAAAATCAATTGTTTCCCTCACAGTCATCTCAGGTATGTGCAGGTCATATTGGCTTATGTAAGCGGATGTTTTTTGAGGAACAAATTCATCTAGCCTATAACCATTATAAGAGATTTCCCCTCTGACCTGGAAAAAGTAAAAGGAGAAATATTATAAAGAATGTAATAATGAGTTGGTTTCATGTATGAGTATCATAGTTTTCAAAACAATCTCTATATGTTGAAATTCTAGATAAAATTGTATTAATATGACTGCTGATAATGTTTAATGTTGTTACATACATGTAAGTTTTTCCAAGTTTTACACTGGTTGGTTAATAAGCTGAAAAACTAACCTTGAGGGACTGATTTAGTTTTCCTGCGAGAGCCAATAGCAAGGTAGTTTTCCCACTTCCTGGGGGACCAAGAAGAAGAGTCAGCCTGCATGCAAAGCAATCTTCCACGAGTAAAGAATTTTCCATCTTTTAAGTTTCCAACTTGAAAGTCTAATATATTAGATGGAGGGCTCAAACGGAATATGAAGTTATGACAAACTCAATATTTAGACGATGTGAGATGATTGGAATAGGCCCAAGAACTGACAATGATGAGCACTGATACCATGTTAATTTTCCAACCTAAATGCCTAAACTATTAGGTGGATAGCCCAAATAGGTATATGAAGCCTTAACAAACTCAATATTAAGACGATGTGGGATGTGGAACTTCCCAACATCCTTCCTCCATCAAAATTTGAGCTTCAACTTTTGATAATGTTTCTCCTTCTATTTAATTCATATATATATATATATATATATTTTTTTTTAAAGGATGTGGCTGACTTGATAAGGCAGTCTAAATTGAAGCTAACTTTAGAGGAGCTTTGTTCCAGTGTTCAGCAGAATTTAAATTCTGAAAAATTGTGATATTTTCTGTTTGTTACACTACTATTCATGTAGCCAAAACCATATTTAGAGTACCTTGCTATCCTGAGTCATTCAATCTGAAGCTTCTCCCATGTTTCTTTCTAGATGTATTTCTAACTATGGCAGACTTCTATGTTTAACAAAATGGGTATTATGCTTTGTGTAATGCAGTACACATACCATTTATTTATCTCCCAAAGGAAATTCATATTACCTTGATGGTTTGATAATGCCACTGACATCTCTTAGAATGCTTATCTTGGCTTCTTGGGACTTGCACCGGATAGGCTTTGTAAAAACCTGTTCAAGTGATATCTTCATCACGCTCGCTGGACAAAATTTTTAGCTTCATTGCTAGTACAAATGGAAGTGTTTCTTGAGGACACGTTGGGTTTCTTTTCTTTTCATTTCTTAAATTCAGGGTTAATGAGTTCAAGCAGAAAAAAAGGCAGCAATGTTTCAATATCAGATTGGGATTTGGGATAGAGCTTTACTTACAGATAACATGCTTGCAAGGGAGTTCCATAGCGTAGGGAGGGGCTTCCCTTGAACTACACATTCTGCCTCCACATATAAATTTTTGTACCTCACCTCCACTGTAGGTAATTTCACGCCCACTCTAGAAGAAATTCATTGTTAATTTAGCAACATGATGCAAACATGCCTACAGGCAGTGAGGACCAGATAACGATTGCCTGCATAAATATTCAAATGCATATACGCGCACACGCACTGAACTCACGCGACATGCATAGATGAACACACAAATATAGGTAGAAGCTGCAGTACAAGGATGGGGTTAATATCTGTCAACCCACCCCACTTCCCAACAAAAAAAATTAATGAATATAACAATCGATAATATATATATATATATATATGTATAACATGATTCTTCTTGTAAGTTTGTGGGCAGCTTAGGGGTAGGTGATGCAAACGTGGGACGTGTACAAGGTCATTAAATTGGAGGATTGAATTTAGCATGGAAAAAATTGGCTCATTGAACAGGCTCTCTTGCGTCCATGGTGCACATCTTTGAAGCATGTGCCCAGAAATGGAAGTGGAACCGGCTGTTTTCATCAAAAAGTCATTAATTAATGTATACTGACGAATTAATATTAATGATAAGAAGGATGTTATACTGACGAATTAATATTAAATTAACTTGCTGTTTCAAGTTATATATCTTTGTGACAATTATGGAAAGTTTGTCATTGTGAAACTAGATGAGTCTTTGATCATGTCTCTGCTCTATATCAAAATTTAAAAGCATGGTTACCTGTCTATTCTCTCTCTTTGTTTCTGCAGCAATTGGAGATTGTCATTCTCAATGTGCTTTATGAGCTTCTCAATGAACAGATGCCGTTCAAGCGCCCCAAGCTTGGTAACATCAACCACCCTCTTCCCTTCAAATTCTTTTGTACTGCATTCGTCATGATTATTATCAAACACTGATGTTCTAACCCGTTCAAGCGTAGGAAGTCTCTGGATTGCAGCCCACTGCAACTCAAGTTCTTCCTCCTCACTAATAGAATCTCCGCCAGAACTACTTCTAAAACTTGAAGCATGGTGTTGAAACGATGACTGAATGTTTCTTCCAATGTCTGTTAGTTCCATTTGAATTGGTATGCTAAGTTACTTCCAGGAGCTACCCCTTCATAGAGATTGTCTGAAGGAACTCTCGCAAAAGCTTTCTATGCTGTTATATGGTTTTTGAGAAGACACAATTATTTTTGCATTGACTGCACAGGTATTTGTTGACCCTACTGTTTTTTTGAAATTGCATGCGCATTAGGAAATATAACTGACTGTTACCAAAAAAAGAAAAAAAGAAAAAAAAGAAGGAAATATAACTGACAAGCAAATGATCTAATGAGAGGAAAGTAAGCCATTCTTTTTCTGGTGTATATTGAAGGCACATACTCAGCTGCGTATGATGCTTTCGCTGCATTTTGGTAATTTAAACACTGGCATCAAATTGACTATGTATTGGAATTGCATGTGGATTATAAATGTTGAAGGTTCTTCCTCCAACCATCCCCACCCCCGCCCCTTTATTGTCTTTAGGGGATGGAAACAGTTACCGATGATTAATATGATAATTATTTTTATTGTTATTATTATTATTATGTTTGGCCATGGAAAATGACGACGATGTTGAAAGTCTAGTAGAATTCTTAGTGCGTAAGAAAATAGAACAAATTTTTGCAAAAGCTCTTTCAAAAAAGAGAAGGACCCATCCAAAAGATTGTTTCCACAAAGGAAAAGATCTATGAAATGGGTTCTTTTTTTTATTTATTTATTTATTATTTTATTGGATGCCAATCATATCTTTATAAATATTTTCTATATACAAACACATACGTTGTGCGGAGACACTATTCACGCTCCAATGAAAGCTTCCCACACTCATCACTCTCACTTGAGGAGTGCATGGGACTCTTTCTAGTGTACTCTAGGTACAACTGGTCTTGTACCCATTTCCTAATGTGAAACTGAACAAATCATATTTTTGCAAGCTTAACTTGGAAAGAGATGGGTCATTACTCCCAGTAGCTGCTTATTGTTCCATTTACAATTTTTCTTCGCTTAGAGTTTAGAAATCTATATCTTGAATGAGGTCATAAGGAAAAAGTTAGAAGTCCACCTTACTGAATTCCTCATTCATAGTGATGATTGTATTCCCAAAACCATTTTTTTCTCTCTCTACATTTTAGCCGTTGCACCAAAAAATAAAATACTAAAATTTAAAATCCATATGCATCTCATATCAATGATTCTCTAATAAAGATTGAGAGTTAAGGAATAAAGCTAGTATAATTCTTTATGTCCTCCCTCTCAAGTCAAGTCTGAACCAGACATGCGTTCATATTGATTTCCTCTTGCTTCAAAGGTTTTTTTCTTTTTCTTTTTCTTTTTCTTTTTGTGGGGTTAAGCTCTTTTTGATGTTCCTATTGTTGCCAGCCAAATGACATGTATATGCCCCCACCATAGCATGGTGTCTTGCAGTGATGTTATTGACATTTCGGTGGAGTGGGGTGGTACGAATGCCCTTTTCCGATTAAGTGCCGTGGTGCGGCAACAACATAAAGTGGACCACGATAATATTTAGAGGTCCCTTTAGTCAATTCCGAATAATTGTAGATTTCTCCCTTAGTGTTAAAGGGTTGAAAGTTACATCAGACGGTTTAGTGCGGTATGCTTTTATGTACTAATTATCTACATTATTATTTCTAAATAAGTGGCTTACTTTTCTTTTTGGGATATTTCAAAATTATTGTTATATTTCAAAAGTCATGAGTTCTTTTTGATTCATTTCTTAAAATACCCTTAAAAAGGTATTCTCTCTTTTTTTAATATTTTGCACACTTGAGGGCAAAATTGGAATCTCAAAACATATGCATTGATTTAAAAGTATTTAATAGGGTTTTTTTTAAAAAAAATGTGTTTTTTCAAAGGGGGATGGTCAATTTGAAACGGAGGGAGTATTATTTATTTATTTATTTTTTGCATCAATTCACATGATTGACCTATGTGGTGCTTATACTTATTAAAAAAATGAACGAATCATTTGATACCATTTAAGATGCGTTTGGATGAGAGATTTGTAAGAAGGATTTGG
Organism: Liquidambar formosana; assembly: GCA_039720395.1. NCBI lineage: Eukaryota > Viridiplantae > Streptophyta > Magnoliopsida > Saxifragales > Altingiaceae > Liquidambar > Liquidambar formosana. Next base: position 4,252,942 of record CM077822.1, on the reverse strand, counting down.
GTGTTAGATGGGATTTCAACCTCATTTATTGTTATTTTTGTTACCATAATTTGACATTAAATTCTCGTATTAATCCAAATCTCTCTTATAAATCTCACATCCAAATGCACCCATTAATCTCTCTTCTCACTGTCCCTCTCAAGGGTGAGACACTGAGATCCATGGCACCTGTTCAGTATCTCTCTTTACTCAAAAAGACATTCTAATGGGACCAGACCATGATAAGAGATGACACGCCAAAAAACGAGAAAGGATGACATAAAAAAATGTTGTTACTCCGCTTTTTAGCCCAACATGACTCTTGTCCATATATATCTATATTTTGAATTTTGTATTCCACGTTGTTTCCCATTTTGAATATCAAAATTACGGAAGCACCCTTTCATTTGGGTCCACTATATTGGACAGAGGTCGCCAAATAGTCGGGATGGCACTGTTTTGAAGGTTGGTTTGAATCTAATGGCTAGGATAGTAGAGGATGGGGCCATGGGGGAGCCTTAGAGATACTTAAAATGGAGGTCTCCGCTTTTAACATTTTCTCTTTCAAATGGTGTTTCACGAGTTATACACTCACGTCATCTTAAACATTCTTTGAACTTCCAAGTGGACTCTTCCATAATCACAAATGCTCCGCCAATAAAGTTATAACTCTATGGTGGCTCTGTAGGTTCATTGAACGGACAGATTTTGGGTTTATTTTATCATCGTTTCAATTTTTTTTCGTAATTATCATTGTTTATGTAAGTGTGAAGCATTTCGATCACACAAGCCGAATAATCAGGTATTATTCTCCTCACATATCATGAGAGACTATTAAAAAAGGTCCAATAACATTACGACAAATATAAGATAACTTATGGAAATACAAGGCTTTGAAAGCTTGGGATCTCGTAATCTTAATGAAATCCTAACAATTAACATGATGGCAAAATGATGTGATAATGATAAAAGGATGCATTAGTGGTTGGTTTGGGCCACAGACGTACAACTTGAGTGAATTGAACTATTGAAGGCTGCCAATCCAACCTTAGTGGCTAAAACTATTTGCCTATGCGATGCTTAGAGCATTACGAGAACATGCAAAAGACATGAGTAAAATAATTTGAACCAACTTCATGAGAAAATATAGTTGGTCTTGATTTTTACATTTCAAGAAGGGAAGGGTTTCAAATTCGAATTTGTTGCGAGTAAGATGAGGAGTAATCAAACTAAAGTTGCAGTACTTTATATATATATATATATATATTTTTGAATTTTTTTTGTGTCAAATGATAGACAAACACATGTATCTAATAGAGATCATTGCAAATTTATTGAGATAGAAACATGTCACTTGATTCAAGGTATTAGGCCTAGGCACCTAGTCCAGCCTATCAAATGCAACAAAGGGAACGGTTATTGCAACCCCCCATTCTTATCATCCCATCCCCATCCTTTAGGTTTTTAAGGTTTTATGCAAAATATAAAAGGTTTTTATGAAAATTGGTCATAATATCCACTAGAAAACATCATTTTGAATAATTTTGTAGAAGAAAGTTTTTCTTAAATTTGTTGTTTAAATATACTTTTTAACCATTTATAATATTTATTTCATTTTTAATTAAAAAGTCTACTTAAACGATAGATTTTAGAAAAACTTTCTTCTATAAAGTTGTCTAAAATAATGTTTTTTAGTGGACCAAGAATCAATTTTTGTAAAAATCTTTTATATTTTTTATGAAATCTTAAAAAAAAAAAAAAAAAAAAAAAAAAAAAAAAAAAAAAAAAAAAAAAAGAGGGTGGGGTGATAAAAATAGGGGTAGCTATAGCCGTTCCCTGGAGACAAGCCCGTCAAAGCCCAGTTCATCTTCTCATGCTCGTGCGTCTTCAATTCGCAGAATCCTCCTCTCATTCCAGTCATTTAGACCCTAACTTTTTGTACCAATCAACATCACCGATATCTGGCCATAGAATGGACTTTCAAGCCCTAGTTTGCCTCCTCCAAGTCCCTCCAAGTACGTACCTTTTACAACCCCTCCCCCATTATTTATTTATTTATTTTTATAAATAAAAATAATTTAGATTTTGACGAATTTTCATTAACATCTCTTCCATATAGACTCAAAATATATTATAGATTTGAGTATCATTGCATATGAGCAAAAGCAGCATTACTGTAATTCTCTTGCTTATTTGTTTATTTTTTTTACCTGCGCTGGAAGTTAAATTTCCCTATGAAATATGTGAAAAGAGACGCGTACAGTAATGGGTAAGCCAAAAGAACAGCTGCCACCAGGCCTAAACGGTCTTGGTAAAATCCGTAGTAGTCTTGTAGGAAAGAATTAACTGTTGTCGGCTCTCCAAATGCTAAAATCTCTTTGTTGATGTCGCCATATTGCGAAGTCAGGAGCCCATTTAGGGACCACGATGTTGGACAAATCCAATAGCACCAAACCCACCATTGTGGAAATTCCTGCATTACAAAATAGTTTTAAAATATTGTTAGATATTTAAAATCATCAGCCACTAGGTCTGGCCTAGTGGTGAGGGAGGGTGGGGTAAAGGGTAGGAGTAGGACATGTTAGGGTTCGAACCCTCTCATTGTACCCAAAAAAAAAAAAAAAAAAAAAAACTTAAAATCATCTTTAGCTTAGCTGCATGCAGTGCTGATATTGTTGTATGATTCTAAATGCTCAAAATGGGAGATAGAAGTGCTTACCGGTCCTGGCATCAGAAAGCCTGAGAAAAGATTCAGTATGGTGTATACTGCAACTGCCAATATGGTAGCTACTTGGAGATTTGAGCTCAATGAAACAATTGTCATTCCAAGGTATACGTAGTATAGGAATGAACAGAATGTTGCATAAAAGTACCAAAAGATCTTGTAGGCTGACCAGTGGAACCCAATTGTTGGATAAGTAATGGCGACGTATAAAATTGCTTGCAGTAATATATATGGTATCTCAATGGTCACCTACAACAAAAAGACATGTAGCTTTACTTAATATGTTATCTATAAAACATAAAGGTGTTAAATAGATTTTTTTTCCCATTTAAATATTGGTAATATGGTACCTGTGCTAATGAGTAAGCTTTTGAGGAGTACATTCCAGCGAATTTTTCCCGATACAAAACGGTGCGCTCAGTTGCCACGACTGGTATAACTGATGAGCAATTGACTATGCCTAGAAATATGATGGCAATGTACATTGATCCAAGTATGCTGAACACGTCCTGCTCGTTGTCTCTAGAAGACAAGGGAAACATATTGGAATCAGTAAATTTTCAGGTTATTCTGTTTTTAAAATAAGATGGAATTCATATTTTGGCCTATCATTTAAAGTTTATTCATGCCTTTTATACCAAAAATTCTCAAACAACTTCACTTTCATATACAATGCTCAAAAGTTACCTTTGTTGTTCTTTTTTGTATATTAATCTAGTACATGTTCTGGCTTTCCTATCCACACTTTACATTTACAGTATGAGTATAGGCTTAGGATAGAAGATTATTTTGTTGTGTTATAGACTTATTAGACTAGAAAAGCTAGTCAGGATAAAGTAAGTGTTTTTAGTTTGTTAAACTTTATGCATTTTGCATTAAAGAAAAAAATGTGATGCACTTGTTTTATTTTCTTTGGTTTTAAGGTAAGTCAAAGGTTTCGCATATGTAACAGTTTGAACATTGGGTACCAACCATGTATTCATATTTACTTTCTATTAAAGGTATTAAAGGGAACTTCTTTTTGAAGGATCTTAGATGTTGCAATTTAAGCTGCTCTATAAGAAGATTGAACACCAGAGAAAACAGTTTTCTTTGCCGGAAAGTGTGAGCATATGTCTTACACTAACAATGGTCATTGGAAAGCTAATATATTGAAGTATGCGTACCATTTATATGATTATATTTAGACTGTTATATACGCAGTAGTTAATGCAATTACACTATTTTAAGGCTGCTTTGAGATCAAGTATAAAGTTTTTTCCATAAATTAGGAGTTATTCTTATGAGAGTAAAGGCCTATGGTTGAAATGTCAAAAAATTTCTTCGATAGAGTAAGCTTGTAAGATTGATGAGTTTCTTCTGATTTGGTAATATGATTTGGTGTATTCACTTTGTTTTTATGAATTCAATATTTCAATTGAACTAGAGAAAGGACTTACACGTGCTTCCCTTTCTGCCAAAAGACCACTCCAAACAATATAGCTAATGCTATCATAAACATCAAGCGCCCCAAATTGTATTCAGAATTCCTCCAATAGGACAAATGCTGTTTCCAAAGACATGCCTTATATTGCTCCCAACTATTCTGTGGAAAACGAGTTGGAAATTGCAAGTCTCTTAAGCCTGGTGGTGGCTCACTTAATTGTCTAACCAGATCTATGGTCTCACTGCCCAAGGAAAAAAGTATAAACATTCTGATTTAGTATACATCAAGTCGTTGACATAATAGGAATCTTCTGGTCCTTAGCTTGACAAAGTTGAGAATGTAAAATCTATAAAATAGCTCATCATACAATAGAAAATGAATTAAAACCACCACAATAAATACTTTATAATTGAGCTTTGATTATGAAACCATTAAATTACTTACCAATACAGAGGTGACTCCTTGTAAATTCTGGCAAAATCTAAATTCATTTCCACCTCTACTGATGTAGAAGTAATTTCTAACATCCACGTTGCTGGATTATAATTGTCTTTAATCTTTGGTAAACCAGAAATACCCTGTCTCAAAGGGGAAATATCGCAATTTAAATGCCTGAATTTCTTGATCTAAAGGCTACAAGGATAATGAGAATTGTAGTTCTGAATTTGTAGGGAGTTTTTTACTTTCCACCTTTATCCTTACTTATTACTGTTAAATTTACAATCAGCTAAAGCAATGCACTAGGTCTACGATATTATATGCATATAGCATCATTAAATGACTTCAAGCTACACACATTATTTGTTTCAATGTCACAATGTATTTATTTAAGTGTTTTTTTTTTCTTTTCTTGTTTTATGGATAAACGTGGATATCCTAGGTCCACTCTTACCAAGGTTTGGGCCTAGACTAGTCCCACATGATGCATAGTTCACCTACAAGCCCATGCATCCAATAGTGAGGGGGTGAAGATTCAAACTCGGGACATCTGGTTCTTAAGCCGTGGTCCTTTGCCATCTGCACATTCTAGGGGGTGTTTATTTTTTGTTATTGCATGACTGATATATCTTAAGTCTTTTTCATGACTTTATTTCTTGAAATTCTTTTCTAATCTAAAAAATGAAAAGTAGGCAAACTGATGAAAATAGCCATGTATAAGCTATTCATTATAAGTAACATATGGACAAAAACAAAAGAAATGACATTGATGTAGTTAGCTGTTGAATCTATTTATTATTTATTGATTACCACCCTATTGTAGATAGGATTGTGTGTATGAATTTTTAATGCTAACATTTGGGCTTACCTCAAAGTATTCAATAAGTTTACTTGACTGATGACCCAGCTTTCCTGAATAGATTATTTGCCCTCCAATTTTCATTAGAATCAACTGCACGAAGAGGATATATGCTCTTTATTTACTAAGTGCTATATGTGTAATCCATGTATGACATTAAAGAAAATTACAGAAAAATAGTTGTCATGCCTACTTAAAATTTAATCATTGGAAACTATCCTTAACATTTAATGAAGTGAGTGTTTCTGTGATTTTTTACCACAAAAAGAGAATAAATAAGAAAAATATGTGTGAGGCGTGTGCATGTGTGCATGTGTCCTGCAGGGACATGGTTAGATGTCCTTGATTTTTAGTTCCATGGCTTATAAGTGTGAGTAATGTATTGAATATAGCTCATCTGGCATGATCCTTTGAAGGCCTGATCTGCCTTTGAATGGAGAAGTCAATAATATTTTTTCAATAGAAAAATAACCAATTCTTGATAGCCAAAAGGGGGAAAAATTTAGTTACTTGTGCTTTTATGCACAAATTGAACACATGATTGAAAACATATGGTAACATGATAATACATGCATCAATCATAATATCCACATCTTAAATAGCTATTGTCTTTGAACTAGGGATGTGATACACTATTTATTTTTCTACCTCGTCAAATGCTTCGAATATGTCGATGCTAGGTTGGTGAATAGTGCAGACAATTGTTCTTCCTGTAGTAACTACGTTCTTCACTGCGCGCATGACAATCGTGGCTGCTCTGGCATCTAAACCTGTTGTTGGTTCATCCATGAATATTATAGATGGATTGGAAACTAGCTCCACTGCGATGGTTAACCTTTTACGTTGCTCAGTAGACAAACCACTTTGGTTGGGAATGCCAACTAAAGAATCTTTGATCCCCTTAAGCTCAATTGTTTCAATGACTTCTTCTACAAATTTCTGCTTCAAAATACTTACGTTAGTATAAAGATCCTTCAAATATTTTCTTATTAAAAATATTTTCTATTACTGAACATTTATCACATGGATTGACAGTTGACACATTAAGCTTGCTTTATTTCATGGGTAGTATTGTAATTTTGTGAACTATATCGCTGCAACACATCTAGTAGTAGTGATTTACTTATGCATAACTTGTTGATATGGCATGCAGTTCATCACCAACAATATGTAATTTATATATATATATATATATATATATATATATATATATATAATCTACAACTATTTTCTCATAAAATAATGCCTTGTGAACTGGACCAAAATTAACGAGGTTCTTGGGTGTCATCTTCTTTACTAAAACCATTTGGCAAAAATACTGTTGAATTGGCTTGGAAAAGGACTGAGTGAAATTTTCTGTTTTCCAAGTATGCAAGCCATTCCTTCAATGAAATCATAGACTATAAAATTGACTGGGTTAATTGGAATTAGAAATTGATTACACTAGCCTATTGAATCTTTGTTATAGAAATATGTTGGAGATTTATAGGAAATTTTGTTATTACTCTGTTGATATTTGTAAAGATCAGATCATACAGATTTTGTCTCTAGATCAATCTGAGGCGACAACCGCAACCAAGCTGAGTATATCACTGATTCTTCGACAGTAATATGTGGGGAATGTATATCATTCTGCTCACAGTAAGCAGATATTCTAGCAAATGTCTTCTGAAGTTTGGGATACCCTCCGATTCTTATATCTCCTTCGATATTACCTCCGGTCTTCCTTCCAGAAAGAACATCCATGAGAGTTGTTTTCCCAGCCCCACTAACACCCATTAATGCTGTAAGAATCCCAGGTCTAAATGCTCCCGTGATATCACATAGAAGCTGAAGTTTTTTGTGTTTGAATCCATGTTTTCTCATCTCCTGTGTGGATGAAATATATATGATATAATAAAATTTATTGCATTTTTTGTTAAATGTTGATAAACAAAGGCGTACGAATATGGAATGCTAGCTTTATTAATGTGATTACCGGTGGGGTGTCGACACAATATTGCACATCCTGAAATGCAATTGTTAGTGGCTCAAAAGGCAGAACCGTCCTCCCTGTATGACCAACCATGCACTTTTTAAACATTGCATAATATAAATATTGTGTTTTTCTTCATACTTGTGCATAATTGGACATTACAACTTTAACAAATAGGAGATTGATCTCACCAACTTCTGTTGTTCGTTTATTTGGTATGGAAGAAGTATCTGAAGTTTGCTTGTTATCCACATGCCTGTTGCTTTTAGATTCTTCTCTTCCTTGTAGTTGAGAGAATTTATCCTTAGAGATAATAGCTTTAGACGTCCCTGGAGCTTTAGGTTTAACAGTCTTCTTGGTGAATTAGTTAAAATTGTTTTGTAAACATAAACTTTATTATATGTAAAATGATAAAGATGAACTTACGCTTTAGGTAAGTTAAGGCCAAGGCGAATCCGAGATCGAAAAGTATCATGAACAGAAATAATGCTCCTAACGATATCCAATAAAAATAGGTATCAAAGTTTAGACCATAACTAGTTAGAATGTCCCGACCCATAGTTGAGCTTCCTGATGAAACCTACAGATGAGAATGAATGGGGTTTCCTTACAAATTTAGATTATTAAGTAGAGGGTACACTTATTAAACCAACAATTTGGTAGTTCACCTTTTGCCAGCGTGGAGCGTGGAATTCATTTATTGATATCCCTATTTCCCCATATGCCATTGGAGAGAGCCAAAATCCCCACTTCAACCAAGGTGGTAAGGAGGCTGTTAAAAATGCCATTTTAAATTAGTTGTTTTCTCTTAAATATATAATAGAGCTTAAGTTTTGGATGGCCTTACATCTTGGTATGATATATCCTCCAAATAATTGTATTAGTATTAAGATCAAAAGACCAAAGTTTGTTGCAGCAATACTAGTTTGGAAAATAGCAGCAATTAAACTGGCATAAGGATGTCGATGCTTGATGCAGGGAAAAAAGCAGGAGGAGCTGGTAGAAAAACCTGGCATACATAGGCAGTGATTGGATTATGTAATGTTCACAAATGAGGGAACAATGTTTGTGCCTTGAACTAGGATAAGCTCACCTCTTTACTTCGGGGCTATACCCAATGACATAGTAAGTAAGTGCTGTCCAAAGAATTGATTCGATGATTGCGACTGGGACCTTCAAGATAGACGCTGGAATAACATAAGCCCAGGGTGGGAAGAGATGAACTGCTTTTTGTTTATAGAAAACTGGAAGTCTAGCAACAGTCAAGGACAACTCTGCAACTCCATTGGTCATGAGTCTGACTAGTGTATAAAACATAGAACCCATGTAATAACTTGAATGCTGCAAGTCTACAGACATCCGAGTACGTATAAATACCGTCATTGTCATGAATGCAATGATGAAAAGCTGCATTACAATAGGAGCCAGAGACACATCAGTAAAAATTATTTGATATTCAAAGTTCATATACTGCAAAAGTGTGTACTTTAAAACAAAAGTGACCTGTGTTGTTTTGAATGCATAGACAATGGAATTCCGTTTCATGAGGAGTAACTCTCTGGCCATGCAGGCTTTGAGTAGTTCCTATTTGCTCAATGAGTAGATGCTAAATGATAATACATTTTTATGGCACTGTGATTTATCAAATGGCTTTGAGAGTTCTTCATATAGCTTTTCTCCAATATAGCTTGCTTTGAATGCCTCAGAGAATTGCTCAACTGAGACATAATTATACGGAAGGTCAGTCCGGTACCAATGCTGTGCTTGATCTTTTCTAGAGATTACCTGTAGATCATCAAACAAGTCTTTGTTAATTAGGTCTAGTATGTTGTCACGAAAATAAACTAAAACGTGTCCTCTATCACCTCTTGGAGGAAGTCTGCTACACCCTTTCTCTCTGGACACTTGAAACCGCAGTCCTCAAAAAATTTTAGAGCAGCTATGCATGGGCCATGATATACAATCTTCCCTTCAGCCATCAGGATAACTTCATCAAATAGATCAAAAGTCTCGGGTGCTGGCTGAAGAAGTGAAACCAACACAGTAGCATCTGTGATGTGCACCCATTGCTGAAGACAGGTAACTATTTGAAAGGTAGTGGAGCTGTCTAATCCATTTGATATTTCATCCATAAAAAGAGCATTTGTTGGACCCACAATCATTTCTCCTAAAAAATAAAATGAGTGAGGAAAAATAATGCTTAGATAGAGATAAGAAATCCTTATTAGACTATTCTTTCTCTTTTTGTTTGTTTTTTGGGGCCTGACCGTTTTTCCTTGTTAAAAAATAGGTCTTACTAAATTATATTTAACTTTTTTGGTGTAACAATATCGTTTGAACTTCAAGCAAAGTGCAGAGATACGTAAAGGTTTCTCTGTGTACACTACCTGTTGTCAATCTTTTTTTCTGACCACCCGAAATTCCTACTCTCATTGCATCACCAACGATTGTGTCAGCACAATTATCAAGACCAAGGATCTGAGTTGCCAAAGTTTATTGGTTCACATACAATTCAACAATGGAAGATATATAGGAACCAAACTACTCTATTTCTTACTTGAGGTTTGTGTCAAGTAGATTTACCTTCAAAATGTAGTCTGTTTGAAGGGATCGTTTTTGTCCATTGACAGAAGTTGCCTGTTACAATTAAGTCTATTTTATATATTTTCTGGAGAATTTTTAAAAGTAATAAATGTAGTGTCTACCTTCATGTAGGTATCAATGTCTGGGTCAGGGACAATTCCTGCTGCTTTTTCTCTTCTAATGACTTCTAGCATAATATCTTCACACATGAAAGTAGCAATGTCATATCATATTGATATATGTCCACTATCGCAGTAATGATGAATGTATAAGGAACAAAGGGAATGTAACCTGCTTTGCTTCCAACATCTTGACAACGTGCAGAAAAATCAATTGTTTCCCTCACAGTAATCTCAGGCATGTGTAAGTCATGTTGGCTTATGTATGCTGATGTTTTTTGTGGAACAAACTCATCTAGCCTGTAGCCATTGTAATAGACTTCTCCTGTGACCTGAACAGGAAGGAGAAACTAGAATGCATAAGATTAGAATTCTAAAGGACCCTAATAATAGAACTATTGAAGTTTTGACAATTAAGATCTTGCCATCAACTAACTTGTGTTCTGTGTTATTGATGTTAATTTCCCATACATTAGCATCATGAATCAATTCTATCTTCTGAAGTGAAGGAATTGCTTAATCAAATGAGAACTTATTTGATTGTGCTATTGTGCATATACATCTGAGTAGAGATATCTTAAGACTATTTTGTAATGCTTTCCTGATCTATTCAGTTGTTTCAAATCGTTTGATCTATCTAATGAATATCCTACCTTGAATGATTTGTCCAGTCTTCCTGCCAAAGCCATTAGTAAGGTTGTTTTGCCACAACCCCGAGGACCAAGTAGAAGAGTCAGTCTGCAATCAATGAAATCTTCAATGAGTAAGCAAGTGCTCTTTCGTTCTGTTTAAAATTAAAGCTTCAAGATCCAAGTGAAACTTATTTCAATGGGTATGTTGTTTCTTTCTATGTGTACTTGTATAGTTTCATGCTTACTGTCAATTTTTGTTAAACAATATCATATGGTGACACGACTTTAATTAATTAATCACAGCCAGCCACTCTAATATCTCGTCTTTGTGTATTACACAAATCATTACTTCATACGGACAAGGCACGTTTGGAAACAGTTATCACACACTTACCCATATAATAAGTCCATTTAGTCTACACAGATTAGCGAGGGTCAGTTTTTGAAAAGTCGAAATTTACTGCATTATTGAGCCAGTTCATTTTCTAGAAGGCATACAGTGACTCTGGCAGTCTAACTGATGTGTAGAGTAAAAAATTTCACTAACCTGAAGTTGTTTTCCTTTACTTGATATTCTACGTTGTTGAATAAATTATTTTGAATTAAAGGTTTTGCTCTCTCTCTCTCTCTCTCTCTCTCTCTCTCTCTCTCTCTATATATATATATATATATATAGATATAGATATATAGATGGATAGATAGATAGGGGGATTCATTACAAAATTATTTGTGTTTGACATTACAACTCTCATGGATAGTTTTGATTTTGATCTAATATGCATAGTTTGCTGGTGTCTCCACAGTTATGTTCTCATTACCTTGAGGGCTTGATGATTCCATTGACATCTTTTAGAATGCTTATCTTGGCTTCTTGAGACTTAAAGCCGGCTATCTTTGTAAAATCCTGCACAAAAGATAGACTTCGTCTACATGAAGAAATGTGTCCTAAATGTGTTTCTGGCGAGCAATCATGAAAATGGAGTATTATATTGAGAGAAAACCAGCATACTTACAGAGAACACACTTTTAAAGGAGTTCCATAGTGTAGGTAGGGGTTTCCCTGGAACTACCCTGCACTCTGCTTCTACACACAGATTCTTGTATCTGACCTCCACTGTTGGCACTTTTACATCCACCCTAAAAGGAACCATATGTTGATCAAATAATATGCAATATTCTCGCTTAGGCACAGGCACAGGCACACAACTGATGGCATGTGCATGATTGAAGATATTTGTACAAATATGGACAAAGAAGTGAAAGTTAATATTCCTTGTCCTAGTAGGACCTCTGTTTCGGACTTCATTTAAAAGCATCAAGTGTAGGATTTCATTGTTGTCCAAACTCCAAACTGAGACAGTTGCGTAATCTTTTGTAGTCCCCCCCCCCCCCCCCCCCCCCCCCAAAAAAAAAAAAAAAAGAAAAAAAGAAAGGAAATAACAATACAATATTATTAGGACAAAATTGCAAAATTACATAGGAGGATGAGAATTCCTTGCAAGCGGAGAGGTAAAAAGTTCCCTCTAAAATGATTTCTTTCAGTGTTGTTTCCCTAAACAATCAGTCTCACCGTTCCAAGATTTAAGATGTGATCCTTCATATAATCAATAAGCTGTTTGATAAAATAGTCACATCTTCAACAAGTCCGCTTCCTCTCACCCATCCCACGATCACTGAACAGTCACCTTCAAGAAGAAGTGGTCTTAAACCCAAAACGAGGCATGTTGGAGGCCTTCCAACAGTCTTTTAGTTTTTTGAGTTCCAGGTTTCTAAACTTTGGAGTTTTAGCTTTGTTTAGAGTTATGGCTTTGGGTATTTTTGTTGTTTTCTGATTAGAATTCATGTTGTTTTGTAATGTCCCTGTTTGTGAATGTTAACATTTCTAGGTACAAATGAATGAAACTGGAATTGGCAAAAAGAGTCTCAGTCCAAGAATTCTCAGTTTTGAACTTCCGATCTGGGCCCCCATTCTATCCATTAACCACGTAAAAAAATGGTCGTAATGCCGGGAATCATTACCTCTGGGCATGGAGGGGGAGGTCATAAGCATCTATACTATAAAATCGATTTTTGTCATTCGCCATAGATGCAGCAAACTAGTGGATGAAGCATATAAAATACTTGTGTTTTGTTGGCCACCAGCTTGGTGAAATAGTCTGAATTTACAAATATGAATGGTCAGACTAAAATTTACGACGTATCATGCTTCATCAGCTTGCTTTATGGGCATTTTACATGATGCAATGCTTTTCCGGGAAGGTTTCTTTGTAACAACTACAGGTAGTAGCAATCATTCATAATTTAATCCACTCATGCGTAGTGCAGACAGAAAATTCAAAAACCAGGTTTATCTGTCTATTCTTGCTCTGAATTTCTGCAGTAACCGTAGATTGTCACTCTCAATGTTCTTGATGAGCTTCTCGATGAACAGCTGCCGTTCAGGAGCTCCAAGCTTGGTGACATCTATTGTTTGCACCCCCCTCGAATTCCTTTTTACCATTGTCATTGCCTTGATGATCATACAGTGATGTCCTCAGCCTTCTGGTAGTTGGTAATCTCTCAATTGCAGCCCACTGCAAAAGAACTGCCTCATCTTCCTCTCTTGTTGAATGTGCACTGTGACTTCTTTGAAAACTTGAAGCAATTTCTGTTAGCTCCATGCCAGTCTGTGATTTTAGCCACTTTGAAGCGAGCCTTTTGTAGAGCCCCCCACTCACATGAGCTCCAAAGCCTCCAATGAATATGTACTTATAGGAGAATTGAGTGGACCTATGTGAGGACAAGTCTTTTAGGTGTATTTATCCAAAAAAAAAAAAAAAAAAGTCTTTTAGGTGTTGTTTGGATTGCACACCAAAATGTTTTTAATGCCTATTTTACATTTTTCAAGTGATATGTGATTATTATGTCTAACATTTCAATGCTTCCCACTTTTTTATTTTTTGGTTTGTTAAAACACACTTGTTCCGTACTACTCCTTGAAAAATGAAACGAAAAAAAATGTCATGTTGATCCTTGCCCAAAATGTGCAAACGGCCCTTTGATCACCTAACGGTGTCCTCATCTCTCTCGTCAATGGTAAGACGCGGAAGGTTCACTCCTTGGAATAGCCTTAATTTCTTAGTTGAGTTTGACGGGGAAGAGAGAAAACGCTTCAGCAGTACTGGAATCTTGTGAAGGTAAAAAGACGAATTAGGCCCTCCTTTCAGCGGTCCCAGAAGACCGGACCAATAGAAGCTTCGCATGATGTAGAGACTTGCCAGCCTTTTTGCGTGGCCTGTTTTTATTTGGTAAAATTGCTTGAATTCAAAGCCTACTATTATCATGTTGATCCTTGCCCAAAATACTTGTGGATGGTGCTCCCTCCAATCATCGTGTACCGTCTGCAGCCCAAATTTTATAGGATTGACCTGTCTTAAGAGCCTAAGAGGTGGGGTATAGATTCGTACCCCAACTAAAAAAAGGAAAAAAAAAAGAACCTATGCTTCGTAACTCTAGTTTTAAACTTTTAAATTATGGTTATGGTTGTGCTTTTCAAAAGATTTTTTTATAAATAAGAAAAGTCCTTTCTTATTATTTTATTTTATTTTATTTTTTTGCTTTATTCTATAAAATAAAAACAACAAAACTATTAGCATGTTGGGAAAAATTGATTTTTGTTTATACCTTTCATTAGATAACAAAAGCAAGTAAGGCGAAAGTCGTTAGAATATGACGAATGTCGTCGCTTATCTCGTCATTAGTCGAACGACATGATTAGAAAAAATTGTGAGATCAAGAAATTGAATAGCGAACTTATAAATTTTGTTTTTAAAAATAAGTTTTATTTGCTTTGATTAAAAGTAAAATTTTGGTTCTAATTGCTTTTCACTTATTAAATGATGTAAATAAGCGTTACTTTTTACTTTTAATCAAGCGTGAAAGGTTCTACCTTTGCGACTCAGCGTAACATGACGATATCATGTGTGCGTCAGCACCGTATTGTCATACAATGGCTAAGTGGGACAACATGCAGCGTTAGTCGTTAGGCATCACTTGCGTGTTGACATGATACTTTCGGCCTTTTTCTTTCTCCTTGGGTAGGTATGTTTTTGCCTTTTTGAGTCAAGCTTGCACGATGTTTTGCAATGGGTGGGGCTGTTACTCGGGCAAGCTTAACCCACACAATTCCAATTCAACTCAGTCAATGACACAGGTTTGGACAACGTTATTTACACATTGGATTAGACTTAGGCCATATTTATCTGGTGAGAATGGAATGGATGGAATGAAATCCTATTCCAATTCATTCCAAACAGCATGTTTGGATGAGGTAGTTAAATGGGAATGGAATAAAAAATTAATAGTGAATTATAATGATATTCATTCCGCAATGTTTATTTCAATTTCATTCCATTCAAAACTATTTTGAATATGGAATCAGATTCCATTCCCATCCATTCCATTCCAACCAAAGAAACATGGCCTTAAAGTTGAAAGGTATAAACCCAATCTCAATTTAGATTAAGTTTGAATAGAGCCGGCAACCCTAGTTGCCATCTCTATATCTGTTTTTAATTGTACGTCTTATATATTGTTTTTATGCATCCCTCTCAACAATTAAGAGATCCATTCAAGGAAAATGGGGACTAGTTGAAGTAATAAGCCTCTTAATATTGGGAGGCTTATTACTTCAATTGAGATAATGAGAAATCATTACATCTTTTTATTTAGAAATTTAGGCTGTTCTCAAGAGTTCAAATGGCTATAAAATTTACTTAAATAACAAGATATAAAAAAAAAAAAAAAAAAAAAAGGGGGTAAATATCCCTTATAAAAAGAATTATATCCAAAAACCCCATCAAATAATTTTCCATTAAAAAAAAAAAAAAAACCCAAATAGGGTTAAACTATATCAAAAAAATATAAGAACTAATTAATTTCCATCCAATTCTGTTTGAATGATTAATTTTCTTTACTAAAATACCCTTATGATATTTTTTATTAAAATATAAAATAATTATTCAAAATTTGTATTACCATCTTGTTTATCTTATAAATGGATTATTTGTCATTTATCACAAAAAAAATGGTAATGACATTGATGCGTGGGCCATGATATACAATCTTCCCTTCGGCCATGAAGAAAACTTCGTCAAATAGATCAAATGTTTCGGGTGATGGCTGAAGAAGTGAAACCAACACAGCAGCATCTGTGATGTGCACCAAATGCTGAAGACAGGTAACTATTTGCAAGGTGGTAGAGCTGTCTACTCCATTTGATATTTCATCCACAATAAGAGCTTTTGTTGGACCCACAATCATTTCCCCTAACAAATAAAAGGAGTGAAAATAATGCTTAGGCCGAGATGAGAAATCCTTTATAAACTATTCCCTTTCTTCTTCTTCTTCTTCTTCTTCTTCTTCTTCCCCACCCCACCCCACCCCACCCCACTCTTTTTTTTCGTTTTTTTTTTTGGGTGTGTGTGTGTGTGTGTTGGGGGGGTGGCTGAATTCTTTTATTTTGTTAAGAAATAGGTTTTTAATTCATTATATTTAAGTTTTTCAGTGTACCAATGCTCTTTGAACCTTGAGCAAAGCGTGGAAATATGGTGGATGTTTCTATTTGTACATTTACCTGTTGTCAATCTTTTTTTCTGACCACCTGAGATTCCTCTTCTCATTGCATCACCAACCATTGTGTCGCCACAAATATCAAGTCCAAGGATCTGTGGGAACATAGTTTTTCAGTTCACATACAATTTAGCAATCAAAAGAAATAGAGAAATCAAACTTCTCTTACTTGAACTTTGCATGAAGATTATTTCTTTCAGAATGTAGTCTGTTTGAAGGGGTTGTTTTTGTCCATCGGCTGAAGTTGCCTGTTACAATGAAGTCCATTCTAATATACCATCAACAGAATTTTTAAGAAACAGTAATAAAAATTGCTTATACCTTCATGTAGATGACAATGTCCTGTTAGAGTCAGGTCCATTATAATCTATTGTCTACTGAATTTTTGAAAAATAAACATCGGCTGTACCTTCATGTAGGTGTCAATGTCTGGTTCCGGGACAATTCCTGCTGCTTTCTCCCTTCTGATGACCTCCATCATAATGTCTTCATACACGGCATGAAAGTAGGAACATCAACTCATATTGATATATGTCGATTATCACAGTATCAACTATCAACCAGATGTTTAAGAACAGGAATGTAACCTGCTTTGCTTCCAACACCCTGGCAACGTGCAGAAAAATCAATTGTTTCCCTCACAGTCATCTCAGGCGTGTGCAGGTCATACTGGCTCATGTATGCTGATGTTTTTTGTGGAATAAACTCATCTAACCTGTAGCCATTGTAAGACACTTCCCCCGTGACCTGAACAGGGGAGGAGGAATGAGAAGAATGCACTAGAATTGGATGCTAAATGACCCTAATAATTGAAGTTTTGCCAGTTAAGATTGCATAGTCCACTTATTGTGATCTGTGTTATTTATACTTATTTCAAATACATTAGCATCATGAATCAATGTTATATTGCTAACTGGAAGTGAACAACTGATTCCTTTGTTTTGGTTTCTTCTGCATGGATCTGAGGTATTGCTACATTAATGGAGAATTTAAGTAAGTGGGGCCATATAAATTGAGCAGAGGTATCTCAAGACTATTTTGTAATGATTTCTTGATTTATTCAGTATTTTCAAAATATTTGATCTGTCTAATGTATATCCAGGGGCAGATCTAGAAAATTTTTTCAGTGGTTGCACTTTTAATTTTTAATTTTTTTAAATGTATATATATATATATATATATATATATATTTGTTTCTAAGAGTTAGATAAGGAAGAGAGAAAGGTAAGACCACATATTGGCATGGTTGACTAGAAGTGGTGAAATGACATAAAATGATAGGCATGCCATATTTTAAAATGCATAGGCGACTTTTAAAAACGTGGAATCCTATATACTACTCTTAACACTTCTATCCCCATCTATCCTATGTAGGATAAAGTCTCAACAAGATAGAAAAAGAGGGAAAGTCACATAACCACACATTGACATGATTGAATAAAAATTATAAAATAGTATATAAGATTAACAAACATGCTATAAAAACCAATTCACAAATTAAACCCAACTTTATATAATCTACAAAAGTGGTGTATATTAGTAAATAAGTCTTTCTTTTTATCCATAAATATAAATAGAAACTCTTACCATCAAGGGTCTTTCTTTTTATCCATAAATATAAACAGAAACTCTTGCCATCAAGAGTCTTTCTTTTTATCTATAAATAAAAATAGAAACTCTTGCCATCAAGAGTCTTTCTTTTTATCCATAAATATAAACAGAAACTGTTCCATGAGTAAGCAATCTTTCTTTCTGTTTAAAATTAAAACTTTAAAACTTATTTTCTTTGATGATTAATTGTTGTTTCTTTCTGTTTTTATTTTCTTTTCGTTAAACAAGGATATGGTTACTTGGCTCTGATCATTCAATCAAAACCAACCACTCTGATATTTGTAAAGCAACTCTTATAAACTCAACTGGGTACATACGGGAGAATTGAGAGGGCCTATGTGAGCCTTTCAGGTAGTGGACGACTTCCACATCAACGATTTTTTAATGCGTTTTCTCATTTTCCCGCACTTTAAATAACCTTAATTTTGTTCCATTTCCAACGGTTAAAACCTGTGAGAAACACTGTGCTCCCACTCAAGACTTATGTTTAAATTACAGGCTTTCGAGTATGATCGTTTGAATTTCTGGCCTTTTAACGACATTCAAGTTGAGAAATTATATTATGTCATTGAGAATTGAATAGGCCCTTCTTTCCAATGGCTCCAGACCAAAGGGAGGTTGGCATCCATCTGGTCTTTTTTGTTTTTTCTTGTTTTCAATATAAGGGCAAGAAGTTCATTAATAATAGAAGACTTAAAAAAGTTAAGAGCAAGTTAGAACAGTACTAGACAAACTACAACACAGCCAATCCATCCTAAGGTACTAGAGAACAAAAGGAAGGAAATTACAAAGGCATAAGACTGATTCATCTGCGAATAGGCCTGCATGGAACCTGCCAGCAAAAGATGCCATTTGTTTGTGCCTCGTGATCCCACGCACCATGGGTTTTTTTATAAATCCTACAAACAGTTCTCTTTGCACTCAAATTAAAAAAAAAAAAAAAACACACACACACACTTCATCCTAGTGCGTTTGGATGAGGGATTTGTAAAAACGATTTGGATTAAGCTGAGATTTCAATATCAAATTATAATAGCAATAGTAGATACAAACAAGGTTGAAATTTCATCTTAGTCCAAATTCTTCGACCAAACACATCATTAATGATTTTAGTTAAATCCTCAACTACTTACCAACGCTGGGCAATTTGGACTCTGGTGGAAGAGGAAAGAATCAGTACAAACAGTTCTCAGTGTTTCAACCTTTTATATAATTCAAAGAGGGAACATATATATATATATATAATTTTTGGTTTGTTGTAATCCAAAGATCGTGTTGATTAGTCTTTGGAGTGTAATCGTTGTATCTTTAGAGACAAACGCCTACAAAACTATTGTAAGTTTAGGAACATGGATGAAATTTGTCTTTTAAGACATGAAAATCTCGATCAATAAGTTCTCATTCCTTGACATTATTTTTATTTCATTGTCCTTTTATTGCTTTTCTTCTCATTTAATTTCTATTTTCTTCAATAAGCTTTCATTAAATCTATTGGCTTCGTTGCAATTAATTTACAAAACCTTTTTGTTTTCCAACAAACTCCAAATCCTAATTTTATCTCCAATTCTCTAACATAGGGTAGGATGCACGTGAGTATTGTTTCCACATGAGTATGAATCCACGTAGAATCCATCTTGAAATTTTTGAATTTATCCTAAATTTTCCATTAAAAGGAAAAAATCCAAATTTATCTTGTATATTTCAACAATTCTCAAATTATTTTGAAATAATTCGAATATTCTGTATAATTTACAGAATTATCAAATTATTCCGAATAACTATGAAATAACAACCCATTTTCCTTGTAAGTTGAATTATATTGCTTTTTCTTACTCATAATATATATATGTATAAATTAGGCGGCCAGTCATTCATCAACTGCAGCTCGCTGGAAACAATGTCGCCATCCTCTCAATCTCTCAGGCATCTCATTCGCAGAATCCTCCTCTAATTTCACTCATTTAAACCCTGTCTTTTTCTCAAACAATCAATATCACCAACAGTTTGCCTTCTCCAAGTCGGACATTCGGACCAAGTATGTACCCTTTTCAACCTCTCTCAATTTTTTGACGAAATTTCTTTACAATCTCTTCAATATATACTCAAATGTATGATCATATGTTTGAAATCACATTACATATTAGGGTTTTGAATATGCACACACGGGCACACACATAATATATTACAGATACGAGTAAGAAACTAAGAACAGCATTACTGTAATTCTCTGTATATATCTATCTATCTATCTATCTATCTATCTATATATATATATATATATATATATATATTTTCCTACCTGCGTTGGAAGTTAAATTTCCCAATGAAATGTGCGAAAAGAAATGCGTAAATTAATGGGTAAACCAAAAGAACTGCTGCCACCAGGCCTAAACGGTCATGGTAATATCCATAGTAGTCTTCTAGGAAAGAACTGACTCTTGTCGGCTCTCCGAAAAATATTATCTCTTTTTTGATGTCGCCATATTGCGAAGTAAGGAGGCCATTTAGGGACCATGATGTTGGACAAATCCAGTAGCACCAAACCCACCATTTTGGAATTTGCTGCATAGAAACAAATTAAAATATAATTAGACCATTTTTAGATTACCTAACTGCAAACCCCTTTTGTAATTTGGGGCATGAGGGTCTCTTGCAGCTTCCTCAAGAAAAAGAACCAGGAAATCGGAAGAATTTATCAGTGTCAAATTGGTTTAAAGGAACCAATTGCGGCACGACCCATTGGGGTTAAAAAAATATTTGATCACAACGTTGTTGTAAGATTTTAGCTGTTAAAATGGCGGATAGAAGTGTTTACCGGTCCCGGTATGAGGTAGCCTGAGAAAATATTCAGTATGGTGTATATTAGAGCCGCAAATATGTTAGCCACTTGGAGATTTGGGCTCAGTGAAACTAGCATCATTCCAAGGTACACAAAGTATAGGAACGAACAGAACGATGCATAGAAGTACCAAAAGACCTTATGAGCTGACCATTGGAACCCGATCATTGGATAAGTAATTGCTACATATACAATGGCTTGCACTAGCATATATGGTATCTCGATGGTCACCTACAAAATAAGATTTATATTTTTACTTGATATGTGATCTATAGAACATCAAGGAGTTATTTATAAACCCCCCCTCCCCCCCCCCCCCACAAAAAAAAAAAAAAAAACACCCAACTTGAACATTGGAGCATCAGTAATATGGTACCTGTGCATATGAGTAAGCCTTTGAGGAGTACATTCCAGCAAATTTTTCCCGATACAAAACATCGCGCTCGGTTTCCACAACTGGTATAATTGATGAGCAATAGCTTATGCCTAAAAATATGACAGCAATGTACATTGAACCAAGTATGCTGA
Organism: Liquidambar formosana; assembly: GCA_039720395.1. NCBI lineage: Eukaryota > Viridiplantae > Streptophyta > Magnoliopsida > Saxifragales > Altingiaceae > Liquidambar > Liquidambar formosana. The sequence goes on along the minus strand of CM077822.1, from coordinate 4,231,618 downwards.
ACAAGTCCTGCTCGTTGTTTCTATAAGACAAGGAATATATAGTGGAATCAGTAAATTTTCAGATTCTTCTAGAAAGGAAAAAGGGCTGGAAATTAGATTCTTGCCCACCATATAATGTTTACATATGCCTTGATAACAATGGATTCTTAACCAACTTTACATTCTTATACAAGGCACAAAACTTACCTTTGCCAGTCCTTGTTTTATAATGATCTAGCATACATTTCTAATTTTCCTATATTCATACTTCGAATTCAAAATCTGAGTTGAGGCTTAGGATTTAAGATCATTATTTTGGGTTACAGAATAATTGGACTAGAAAATCTAAGTTAGGATAAATTAACCGTTTTTAGTTTTTCAGATGTTGTCTATGCATAAATGTTAGTTTCATTTTTTGTAAAAAATTTGCTCTGGCTTTAAAGTAAGTCAAAGGTTTCTCATATGTTTTGAACAATTCGAAAATTGGGTATCAGCCATATATTTGTATCTACTCTTATGTAAAGGAATTAAGAAGAAAATTTTTCTTGAAGGATTTTAGATGTTGGCTCTTTAACTCTATAAGAAGAATAAACATCAGAGGAAACAGTTTTGACTTTCTTGCAGGAAAGTGTGAGAATATGCCTTACACTAACAATGGTCCTGGGAAAGCAAATACAAGCACAGATGCCATTTATATGATAATATCAAGACCGTTAAACACACAGAATTTAAGGCAATTACATTATTTATAAGGCTTCTTTGAATGCGGGTATAATGTTTTGCCTATAAATTAGGAGTTATTCTTATGGCTATAAAGGCAGGTGGTTGACATGTCAAAGTTTTTCCTGGTTGGGTGCATTTATGCTATTTTTATGAATTCAACTGAACTGGATAAAAGACTTACATGTCCTTCCCTTTCTGCCAAAAAACCACTCCAAACAATACAGCTAATGCAATCATAAATATCGAGCGCAACAAATTGTATTCAGGATTCCTCCAATAGGACAAACTTTGTTTCCAAAGGCATGCCTTATACTGCCCCCAACCATTCTGTGGAAAACGAGTTGGAAATTGCAAATCTCTTGAGCCTGGTGGTGGTTCACTCGACTGTCTAACCAGCTCTATGGTGTCACTGCCCATGGAAAACCAGTATAAAAGTTATGATTTAGTGTATACTGACATAATAGGAACTGAATCAAAACTACTTCAGTAAACCTCTCTTCATTGAGCTTTGATTTATGAAACCATTGAATTACTCACCGATAAAGAGGCGACTCTTTGTAAATTCTGGTGAAATCTAAATTCAGTTCCATCTCTACTGATGTAGAAGTAACTTCTAACATCCACGTTGCTGGATTATAATTATCTTTAATCTTTGGCAAACCAGAAATACCCTGTTGGATAGGGGAAATGTCACAATTTACATACCTGAAACACTTGTCCTACAGGGATAATGACAAATTGTAGTTTTGAATTAATGGGGAATATTTTCTTTTCCATTTTTAATGCTTATTTATTACTATTACATTTACAATTGGCTGAAGCAGTGTCACTTGGTCTACTTCATGATGTGCATATACGAATCTCACTAAATGACTTAAAGCTATAGAAAATGATTTGTTTCATGTTGGGAAGTCCCACATCCCTCATTGACTAAATAATGAGTTTGATATGGCTTCATATACTTGTTTGGGACGTCTTCATAAAAAAAAATACACTTGTTTAGGCCCTCCACCTAACAGCTTAAGCTGTTAGGTTGGAGACTTAACATGGTATGTGAGCATGTCGTTCTTGGGCCGGGTTTTTTTGTGAACCTGTCTTTGTTATCCACGCGACAGACCCTTTTTTTGTGGTTAGGCCTGCACGTGAAAGGGAGTGTTGGGAAATCCCACATCCCACATCGACTAAATAATGAGTTTGATATGACTTTATATACCTATTTGGGCCGTCCACCTAACAGCTGAGGTTGTTAGGTTGGAAACTTAACATTTCAATCTTGCAATGTTTTTATATAAGTGTGCTCTTGATCTTGCTTTAATTTTTTGTTATTTCCTGGCAGGTGTTATCTCAATTCTTTTCATCACTTTATTGTTTGAAGGTCATTTTTAATCTAAAGGAAAAAATACAAACAATGAGGGTAATGCATAAGCTACTCAATAATGTAACATATAACTACAAACAAAAGGCATGTGGTTGATGTAGTTGGTAGTGGAATCTTTATTTATTGACATCTTCTTTTAGATAGGTTTGTGTGCAAGTTTAATGCTAACATTTGGGATTACCTCAAAGTATTCAATAAGTTTACTTGAATGATGACCCAGCTTTCCTGAATAGATTATCTGTCCACCCTTTTTCATTAGAATCAACTGCACAAAAAGGATATATACTCTTCGTTTATTGAGTGCTATATGAATTATCCATGTATGACAACAAATAAAATTATGAAAACTAGTTGTAATGTCAACTTTTAGGAACTGTGTTAGTATGTAGAGAGTGTTATTGTGGCTTTTGACTACAATTATAAAAGAATAATTTAACCTCAAGGAGTAGCTCAGTTAGCAAGGGACCACGCCTTAGGAAGCAGAGAACTTGAGCTCAACTCTTGCTAAACCCCTTTGGGCCAGCTAGACAAGGTTTCAGGGTTCTCATGGGCCTTGGACTTACTTGGTCCATACGGATTGTGGGTCTTATATAGGTGCGGTGTTTGCCCAAAGGATTTCCTTGTTATCAAACAATTATAGAAGAATGAAAATAAATGTGTGCGTGTGCCTATGTGAAGATGCTTGGTTGTCTTTACTTTTCTGTTACATGGCTCGTAAGCTAAGATGCACGAACACTTCCTAAAAAATGCTGTGGCGGTGTTGAACATATATCGGACACAACACCTCTTTGTGTGGTTCTTTTTTTTCCTTTTTTTTTTTTTTTTTTTCTAAACTTTATTTTTTGTCATATCTTCTCTATGACCATTAACCAACTCAACTAGAATGTCCAAAAATGATACAAAGGTATGCATTTTGAATGATGTTTACAACGCTATATGATATAATATAATAATATGTATCCTGCCATAAATATGTACAAAAATATAATAATATGTACAAAAACATATGTTTTATTAATTTGGTATCCTGCCCTGTCGGATCCTAAATTTTAAGGATTTACTATGTCGGCGTATCCATGCCGTGTCCTAACTGTGTAGCATGTCCATGTGTGTGCTTTTTAGCTCTTAGGTTGATTAATCTAATGATTTGATCACATCTAGCATGACTCTTTGATGACCTATTCTGCCGTGGAATGAAGAAGCCAACAATAAACTGCTAATAGAAGAAGCCTTAGCTTTTATTAGCCAAGAAGGAGATAAAATAAATTTAGTTAGTTGGACTTTTATGCATTATTGGACACATGATTGACAAACATAAGGTAACATGATAATGTGTATCAATCATAATGAGTGTATCTTAAATATCTACAATCTTTGAATTTGGCATACAATGAATTGTTTATTTACTACCTCGTCAAATGCTTCGAATATGTCAATGGAAGGTTGGTGGATAGTGCAGACTGTCGTTCTTCCTGTAGCAACTACATTCTTTACTGCACGCATGACGATGGCAGCTGCTCTGGCATCTAAACCTGTTGTAGGTTCATCCATGAATATTATAGATGGATTGGCAACAAGCTCCACTGCAATGGTTAACCTTTTACGTTGCTCTGTAGATAGACCACTCTGGCCAGGAATGCCAACTAAGGAATCTTTGATCCCCTCGAGCTCAATTGTTTCAATGACTTCTTTGATAAATTTCTGCTTCAAAATACTCATGTTAGTATAAATATCATTGGAATTTTTTTTTTTTTTTAATTATTCTCAATTATTGAACATTTATCACATGGTTTGACACATTAAACTTGCTTTATTTTGTGGATAGTACTATAATATTATGATTTTTATGCCTACAACACATGTAGTACTAATCGTGGTTTACTTGTGTGTAGCTTGTTGAAATGCCATGGAAGTGCAACACCAACAATAAGTAATTTATATACATAAAATGTACAGTTCTTTTGTCATAATTCACAAACTAATGCCTTGTGAACATGACCAAATTAACATAATTCTTGGGTTTCAAAATTTAGTCAATAATAATATTAATAATTTCTCTGTCCTATTCTATGCCAGTCGAAGAGTATTTTACAAATGACTTTGAAAACACCAGATTTTTGAATTCTTTTTTTTTTTAAATTGTTGGAAACTTAATGAGAAATTATGATATCTTTTTGTTAATAGATTGAAAGATTAGATCATACAGATTTCGTTTCCAGATCAATCTGAGGCGGCAACCGTAACCAAGCTGAGTATGTCACTGATTCTTCAACAGTAATCAGTGGGGAATGTATATCATTCTGTTCGCAGTAACCTGATATTCTGGCAAATGTCTTTTGAACTTTAGGATACCCTCCAATTCTTATGTCTCCTTCGATAGTACCTCCAGTCTTCCTTCCAGAAAGAACATCCATAAGAGTTGTTTTCCCAGCCCCACTGACACCCATTAATGCTGTAAGAATGCCAGGTCTAAATGCTCCTGTGATATCATGTAGTAGCTGAAGTTTTTTGTGTTTGAATCCGCGTTTTCTCATCTCCTGTGGGGATCAAATATATATGATATATAAATTTATTGCATTAGTTGCTAAATGTTGACAAAGAAAGGTGTATGAACATGGATTGCTTTATTAATGTGATTACCGGAGGGGTGTCAACAAAATATTGCACGTCCCGAAATGCAATTATCAGTGGCTCAAAAGGCAAAACAGTCCTCCCTGTATGACCAACAAACTCTTATACCTTGCATAATATGATAATTGTGTATCTTCTTCATCTTTGTGATAATATGAATATTGTGTATTTTCTTCATGTTTGTGCATAATAGGTATATTGTGTAATTTCTTCACCTTTGTGCATAATCTGAACTTTGAAACTTTATGAATAGGAGATTAATCTCACCAATTTGGCTTGTTTGCTCAGTTGTTAGGGAAGAAGCATCCAAAGTTGACTTGTCATCCAGATGCCTACTGCATTTAGATTCTTCTCTTCCTTGTAGTTGAGAGAGTTTTTCCTTAGAGATAATGGCTTGAGACGTCCCTGGAGCTGTAATTTTAACAGTCTCTTGTTATATTCGTTAACGTTGTTTTGTAAACATAAACTTTATGTGTTTAATGATATAGATGAACTTACGCTTTAAATAAGTTAAGGCCAAGGTGAATCCAAGATCAAAAATTAACATGAACAGAAACAATGCTCCTAAAGATATCCAGTAGAAATAGGCATCAAAGTTTAGACCATAACTGCTTAGAATGTACCGACCCAAAGTTGAGTTTCCCGTTGAAACCTTCAAATGAGAATGAACGGGGGTTGTTAGCAAATTTAGATTACTTAGTAGAGGGTACACTTTTTAAACCAACACTTGTTTCAGTTCACCTTTTGCCAACGTGGAGCAAGGAATTCGTTTATTGCTATCCCTATTTCCCCATATGCCATTGGGGAGAGCCAAAATCCCCACTTCAACCAAGCTGGTAAGGAGGCTGTTGAAAAATGCAAGTTAATTTTGTTGTTTCCTCTTAAAATAATGATAGATGTGAGTTCAGGGATGGCCTTACGTTTTGGTATTATATAACCTCCAAATAATAGCATTAGTATTAACACCAAAAGGCCGTAATTTGCTGAAGCAATACTAGTTTGGAAAATAGCAGCCATGAAACGGCAGAATGATGTCGCTGCTTGATGCAGGGCAAAAAGCAGGATGATCTGGCAGAAAAACCTGACATCCATAGGCAGCATATGGATTGTATAACATTCTCAAATGAGGGACAACAGTTTGTGTCTAGAACTAAGATAAGCTTACCTCTCCACTTCAGGGCTATACCCAACGACATAGTAAGTAAGTGATGTCCAAAGAATAGCTTCAATCATTGCAACCGGAAGCTTTAAGATAGATGCCGGAATCGCATAAGCCCAGGCTGGGAAGAGATGAATCTCTCTTTGTTTATAGAAAGCTGGAAGTCTAGAAACAGTGAGGGCCATCTCTGCAACTCCATTTGTCATGAGTCGGATTAGTGTGTAAAACAGAGCACCCATGTAATAACTTGCGTGGTTCAAGTCCACAGACATCTCAGTACGTATAAATATAGTCATTGTCATGAATGCGATGATGACAATCTGCATGATAAAAGGAGCCAGAGATGTATCATTAAAAAACTATTGAACTTCAACAGTTCAAATACAGCATAAATGTGTCATGAAAAACAAAAGTGACCTGTGTTGTTTTGAATACATAGACAAAGGAATTTCGTTTCATTAGAAGTAACTCTCTGGCCATGCAGGCTTTGAATAGTTCCCATTTGCTCAAGCAGTAGATGCTAAATGATAAGGCATTTGGATGGCACTGTGATTTATCATATGGCTTTGAGAGCTCTTGATATAGCTTCTCTCCAGTACAGCTTGCTTTGAATGCCTCAGAGAATTGCTCAACTGAGACATATTTGTATGGAAGGTCAGTCCGATACCAATACTGTGCTTGATCTTTTCTAGAGATTGCCTGTAAATCATCAAACAAGTCTTTGTTAATTAGGTCTAGTTTGTTGTCAACGAAAATAAACTAAAACTTGTCCTCTATCACCTCTTGGAGGAAGTCTGCTACACCCTTTCTCTCTGGACACTTGAAACCGCAGTCCTCAAAAAATTTTAGAGCAGCTCTGCATGGGCCATGATATACAATCTTCCCTTCAGCCATCAGGATAACTTCATCAAAAAGATCAAAAGTCTCGGGTGCTGGCTGAAGAAGTGAAACCAACACAGTAGCATCTGTGATGTGCACCAATTGCTGAAGACAGGTAACTATTTGAAAGGTAGTGGAGCTGTCTAATCCATTTGATATTTCATCCATAAAAAGAGCATTTGTTGGACCCACAATCATTTCTCCTAAAAAATAAAATGAGTGAGGAAAACTAATGCTTAGATAGAGATGAGAAATCCTTATTAGACTGTTCATTCTATTTTTGTTAGTTTTTTGGGGCCTTACCGTTTTTCCTTGTTAAGAAATAGGTCTTACTAAATTATATTTAACTTTTTTGGTGTAACGATATCGTTTGAACTTCAAGCAAAGTGCAGAGATATGGTAAAGGTTTCTCTGTGTACACTACCTGTTGTCAATCTTTTTTTCTGACCACCCGAAATTCCTCCTCTCATTGCATCACCAACGATTGTGTCAGCACAATTATCAAGACCAAGGATCTGAGTTGCCAAAGTTTATTGGTTCACATACAATTCAACAATGGAAGATATATAGGAACCAAACTACTCTATTTCTTACTTGAGGTTTGTGTCAAGTAGATTACCTTCAAAATGTAGTCTGTTTGAAGGGATCGTTTTTGTCCATTGACAGAAGTCGCCTGTTACAATTAAGTCTATTTTATATATTTTCTGGAGAATTTTTATAAGTAATAAATGTAGTGTCTACCTTCATGTAGGTATCAATGTCTGGGTCAGGGACAATTCCTGCTGCTTTTTCTCTTCTAATGACTTCTAGCATAATATCTTCACACATGAAAGTAGAAATGACATATCATGTTGATATATGTCCACTATCACAGTAACGATGAATGTATAAGGAACAAAGGCAATGTAACCTGCTTTGCTTCCAACACCTTGACAACGTGCAGAAAAATCAATTGTTTCCCTCACAGTCATCTCAGGCATGTGTAAGTCATGTTGGCTTATGTATGCTGATGTTTTTTGTGGAACAAACTCATCTAGCCTGTAGCCATTGTAATAGACTTCCCCTGTGACCTGAACAGGAAGGAGAAATTAGAATGCATAAGATTAGAATTCTAAAGGACCCTAATAATTGAACTATTGAAGTTTTGACAATTAAGATCACCATCAACTAACTTGTTTTCTGTGTTATTGATGTTAATTTCCCATACATTAGCATCATGAATCAATTCTATCTTCTGAAGTGAAGGAATTGCTTAATCAAATGAGAACTTATTTGATTGTGCTGTTGTGCATATACATCTGAGTAGAGATATCTTAAGACTATTTTGTAATGCTTTCCTTATCTATTCAGTTGTTTCAAATGGTAGACTTATATATATTGTATTGCCAAGTTCATAAGCATGCATATAAGAAAAGAACATATACCAGAAATGAATAGATACTTGCATCTTCATTGACAGAGATTAAGAAGCTTACCAACGTGGTAGTCCTGGCTTATGGCCTTCCATCCTCTACATACACTCATGTCTTTTCAATGGGGCAGGACTGAACCTTATTGAGCTGGGTTATGTGAGGATGGGGACCAAGGCTATATATATAGACGAGGACGAATGAGTTCTTCCCATTATGAACTAGGGGTGCAACTTAGTTGGGGAAATTCCGAGGACCGGACCATTCTGAGCAATTCAGTCCAGGACAGGACGGGACGGGACAAACAGTGTTCGGTCTGGGACTCGGGACCATTTTTAAAAACCGAATTTTTTCGGGATGTGACTTGGTTTAGGGGTGTTCAGAACCGTCCCATACCGAATTCCCGAACCGAATTCCTAGACCGAGAACCGATGATATATAATATAATATATATATTTATATATATATATATATATATATATTATATTATTTCAATATTTCGGGGTGTTTGCCCACTGTTTGGTTTTGAATTCTGAGTATAATTATGTTTGGTTGTAAAACAATGCTATGGACAAGTGGACTTATTAGTTTATTGTGTTATCACTACTATTAGTACAAGAAACAATAAAATATGATTAATTAAATTGTTGCATGTAGTTGGCATATAGCCCATAAAATATGATTAATTAAAATATATTGAGCACTAACATGTTAATCCATATGACGATTACACCTTTATATATATCACATATATAATCATTCAAACATATGATTCAACCTATTGTACTGCATGGTTGAAATCTAAATTAACAAGTTATATATGAATTAGGATCACGATACTACTTTTCTTGAATAAATGAAATGATTATAATTAACCTTATATTATAATCTCAATTCCATTTTAATGAATGCTTTCACAGTGGACAACACATCACATTTATTTATCTATGTTACCACCAATTATAAATATGTGATCAAAACATAGCTTAAGAATCATTATTTGTGTGAGCAGCATTACCATACTTTATTAAGAATTAATTTCACTACTGCATGGTAGCCTCAGTTATACAAATTAAATTACTAAACACTTTTTTAAAATTAATAATAAATCAGTGAGTCAAATAAAATGCTTTAATACAACAAAACCAATGACTAAGGTACATTATGCTATATATAGCATCTGTGGGTATGTCCCGGGTCGTATGCACTACTCCTTTGTTAATAGGCCTCATATATTCTCTAAGACATGATTTACATGAAAGTCTGAATTGGGCCATTGATTTGGGCTTGTATTGTAACCCAAGCCTTTGTACTACAAAGGCAGGGGGACAAAGGCCATATATATAGATGAATGAGTTCTTCCCATTATGAACTCATTGCCTCTCTGCTAATTGGATGCATTAAAGAGGTGAGGGCAAGTCACCGGCATGCAGCCCCAAACATGGGGAGACAAGACGGATTGGGAGAGTCGGGTGACAGGAGAAAATAGAGGGGGAGTGGTTGTGTGTGATCATCACATGGGGTAAAATCCCATGCGGTTAACCCCTCAATAGTCTATGGTACTGTAACTGAAAGCCTCCTCATTTAATGCTTCTTTAATCATGAATCTTGTCTATAAGGCTCTACACATCCTATCCATATTTCGTAAGCACGTGATGACACGTGATTAAGATGTACCTTAACCTGTATGAACTTTATTAATCACAATCTTAATCGGGAGTATGGTAATTCAGGTGATCAATTTCTTATCAATCCGGATTTTAATAAATCAAGGTAATTTAAATCAATGGAAGCCCACAAGAATTTTATAAAAATTCTTGCATCAAATCGTTTGATCTATCTAATGAATATCCTACCTTGAATGATTTGTCCAGTCTTCCTGCCAAAGCCAATAGTAAGGTTGTTTTGCCACAGCCCGGAGGACCAAGTAGAAGAGTCAGTCTGCAATCAATGAAATCTTCAATGAGTAAGCAAGTGCTCTTTCGTTCTGTTTAAAATTAAAGCTTCAAGATCCAAGTGAAACTTATTTCAATGGGTATGTTGTTTCTTCCTATGTATATATACTTGTATAGTTTCATGCTTACTGTCAATTTTTGTTAAACAATGTCATATGGTGACACGACTTTAATCAATTAATCACAGCCAGCCACTCTATATATAACTGGTCTTTGCATATTACACAAATCATTAGTCCATACGGATAAGGCACGTTTGGAAACAGTTATCACACACTTACCCATATAATGAGTCCATTTAGTCTACACAGATTAGGGAGGGTCAGAGTTTTCAAAAGTCGACAGGCCAGTTCATTTTCTAGAAGGCATACAGTGACTCTGGCAGTCCAACGTACTGATGCGTTAAGAGTAGAAAATTTCACTAACCTTGAAGTTGTTTTCCTTTACTTGATATTCTACGTTGTTGAATAAATTATTTTGAATTAAAGGCTTTGCTCGCTCTCTCTCTCTCTCTCTCTCTCTCTCTC
>CM077822.1:3419173-3620878 GCA_039720395.1 Liquidambar formosana | reverse complement strand
ATAGAGGCCCCTAGTCTTAATGCCATATGTTGCCAGGCTTGATATGGGCTCGGGTGAGCCACCCATGGTCTGAGTTTTTTGGGCCAGATTCGGGCTTCAACTAAAAGCCCAAGCCTAGCCCAAGGGTATTTATTCAAGCTGGGCTCGATCTCTAGCTGGGCTTTTTCTTTCGGGCTGCCCATGGGCGTTGGGCTTTTGATAAGGCCTAGTACACACTTCTATTTATCGCTGAATGAGAATTGGACTCGTGTGGTGGGGGCCTTATTCGTCGGGGCATCGGGTGACCCTTGTTTGGGGTGGCGAGGAAAGTAGTCCCCCACTCATCCATTTGGTATTTTGGTTGCCTAGAAAATTCAAGAAAACGATAATACTCTGTAATGCCCTAGCTTTCTGTGCTCTTTCTCGTTTCAATCTTCCTTTTCTGTCTTCCCAAACAACGGTTTTTTTGTGTTATGGTTTTGAGTGACTGGCTGATGCTGAGATCTATGCCTCCACTTCCAGGCTGAGATCAACGAACGTCTGAGTCTCATCAGACTCACTGAGCTCAGAGACCCTCGTGTGTGCCAAACTTGCAAATACTGCCGTTCCTTTCTTTCGACGGGGAAAGATGATCATCAAATAAATTCGATAGAGGGTGTACTTGGAGAACTATGAACACTTTGGAACACAAAAAGGCGACATGGACAACTACTCAAGAGTCCTTTGTCATTATACTTAAGGGTGCAATACCAATATCAAAACGCCCTCTTCCACCCCCAACCCCCAACGAGCTTGACTTGTTTAATAGACTATCAAAACTTCCAGCAAGACGGAATTCAGGAGTAGAGTTAAAAACCATGGCCACTCTTAAGCATAAAATGGCCCATATTACATAGCCAAAACATGCCGCCCATCCTTCATCATCTACAGATAAGTCATATTATTATTTATTTTTTTGGACAATTATAGTCATATTATTACTGTAAAGGAGAAATATTTATAAATAAATATTTAAAAAAAAAACTGATAAAACAATCTACAAAATAATGTTTCTGACAAATCCCAATTCCAAGAAGTCATCCTCTAATACAGATAAACTATTTAAGTGTTTCAAGAATGAAAGGAAAAACCCAATAAATAAGATTACAGGCTAAACTCGTGAGATGTCCTGCATTTATATAATTTTACTTCACAAAGCTGATTGCAGATGACCCCATGTAATATGTACATGTTTGAAATAGGCAGGTTTGCGATTTACATATCTACATGTTCCTCTATCAGCCTCTGCTCTGTTGATGCTTTGACAATTATCTGTAGTCGTCATCTCCTAAGCAGAACTGACGGTCCTTGCACTTAAGTGCTAAACAAAATTTTACCGAAGAGAACACATAGGGTATTATGTCTGTCAAGACTCCAAGAGAATTGACTCTGTCCAATAAAGTTTGGTGCATAACATGTTTGTAGGATCAAAATGAATGTCTCTATCAGCTCAAATCAAAACCAGCATCTGCATTTATAGCATATAACAATTTCGTTTCCATTTGCGCTTTGCTGTATCAAAAACAAGCTTTATAAGGGTAAGTAATGTTGGCAAGAAAGAAAATGTTAAACAATATTACAAGGACTGATGTAAGTTTAATTCAGGGGAAAAAAAAAAGTCACGTGGGCCAAGGGACTGGGATTAGATTCAGTACAAAAGAAAGAACTCTACTCTAAGACACAAGATCATATTAAGCAATGGCAGGAAGTTTTTTAGGTCATGAGTCTTATTTCTACAAGTCACGTCCCTGTAAAATAGGTTCGGCCACTCTCTACGTTGGCCTTTGTAAAATTTATCAGATAGGCTGACATCAAAGATAAAACTATATTTGAAACAAAGGACATAAAAAAAACCTGTTTTTTTTATAGCAACATGGCTAAAAGCACCATCCTGCATGTTTGCAGCAATTACAAGCACAACTTTACAGCAATAAAATACCCAATGTAGTTTGTCAGTCATACTATGATCACTTGCCTACGACTGGTCGTTTCTTCCTTCTATAATTTTATAATTTTACTCTTCTGAAATGACATGAACTTTGGTATAAGAATATATTTAAGACAAAGGATACTAAATTAGGACAAACCTTCTATAAGGTGGAAGCTTTAGAAGATTCATACAAGTAGCTGATGTTGGCAATCGCTCAAGAGCTTCTTCTGAAGCATGACCAGCAGCCCTAAAAGAACAATCGATAACAAATTTATAAAAATTTAAAATAGGAAATACAGGATAAAAAATATGATAATCAATATTTGAAGAACCATTACCTTTGTATGCAAAATAAAGGCTCAAGGTATTTGAATCCTAGCAATGGTCCTCGAGAGCAACCAGTCACAAACCTAAATATAAACGTCTTGATTATTTCCTTGCTCATGTTTCTTTAAGTTGTACAAACTGACTAGAAACCAGCACCAGCAAAAATGATTGGCAATTTATGGTGGTAGAAAGGTTTAACAGCAATTAATATTTACTGAGTAGAAATTAAATAAAATTGAAAATTAGCTTTATAATAACACTAGAAGGGTGTATGCACTACATGTGTCAGCACAATTATCAAAGCATATATAAGTAGATTACCAAACACTTTGACCAAAAAACTTAACAAACAATACCAGCTTCAATGTGGGAAGTTATGTAACAACTGGAATTGCTTTAACATAACTAACCATTAAGTGGATTTATGAGAGGCCCATATGGGAGATAAGGTTGAGATTGATCTAGTCACTAGAGTCACCAGCTTAAGAGTACGAAGGTTCTACCCTTTTATATTATAGATAAAAATAAAGCAAGCACAAAATATAGCTTTCAGGCATAAGGTATAAACCTTACAAATACATTACTGTGAGGAGTTATATAAAATGCCTGTAAACAAAAACCTGCTGAAGAGGCTCGACTTACAAGAGCATATTATTTGGCTGCTCCAAAAGTAACCATGATTGATTTAATGTAAGAAAAAATATTAGAACATTTAAGATTGGCTTCTTTGATAGAAGAATATATTGTAGTTAGAAATCTCAACCTTCTCAAGTTCAGAAAACATCAATAGCTTTATAACAGAAACCTAATGCATTTTTGTGAATAGGCTAGGAAGATATTTGATAATATGTATACAAGGTTTTCTATATATAGTGAAAACTGAATACTTGTAAGGAAGTTGCTTTCTCAACGAAAGTCAAAAGGAAGAAATTAATATCTAGTAATTATGTAGATTAATAAAATTTTTTTCCTCCCATGATTATTAGTTACTACTTATTTGAGGGTCATCCATAGTATGCGCGAGGAATGCTGCAGAACATAGATGAAGGCAAGAGATAAAACTATTGAAGAAGAAGAAAAATATAATTATAAACAGGAAGAAGATGATGATGAACCAATGGAAAAGGTGCAAAAGAAGTGGACTTCCAAAACACATCTGGTGGGCAGTAGCCTTCTTCTTCATCAAGACCAGGATTTCCTCTTGATGCCCATCGATGTGAAGTTTGAACTGACTAGTACCTTATAAAGTAGGCAGACAGCTCAATAGAAATTGGGAAAAAAGGCAATGCATATATTGAGAAACCAAAACTATTGGCAAATGGACAAAAGGAGATTTTAATTGAGAAAGTGTAGAAAATAAGAACAATTTAGTAGAAATTCATGTCAAAGAAGCACAAGATATTAATAAAGGGACACCAAAAAAAAAAAAAAAAAAGAAGAAGAAGAAGAAAAAGCAGCGTATCATTACGAAGATACTCCAATAGTAATCTTCAAAGCTCTTCCCTTTAACAAAGGAAAAATCCACACAGTGGTGAACAACTTCAAATCTTACTAAAAAATCACCAAAATTTGTCACCAAGTATCACTTAAATTTAAGATGCCATCCGGGTTGGACGGTAAAGCTTGTGGACTTTATACCCCATGCTTGGGTTCGAATCTCTGTGGAGGCACCCGCCTTCAATCTACTAAACTCAACTACGTCTTATCCCAACTATATGGAGTTGAGTATGCAAATTGTTTTTAACCATTTTGAATTAGTGAAAGTCATAATTCCATGCCATACTCTGATATGTCACAAGCATCAAACAGCGATGAACAGCAACATAAAATTGATTCTAAAAATATTACAAAATAATCTTATCTGCAAATAACAACTAATAGCCATGTGAACTGCTGCACCAAGCAAAAATAATTTCCAAACAAATTATATAGCTGACATTAAACATAGTCAAGGCAATTAATGATTTATGATACAACTCACTTTAGAAATTTCATCTGATTTTCCAAGGAAAAGCTCTTAAGTACTTCCCAGAACATGTCAACAACATAGTGCTCCTGTCAAAATAAATTATAAATTATATGGAAGAAGGCCAAAAAATACAAGTTGCTGGTAATAATTCATCAAGATATATGGCTGGTGGCCACCATGTTAATAGATTATTCAACACTTTCATACAAAGGAAATTTAAGTTCTATTCTCCCCTCTTCATTGAAAAAAATAGGAAAATTGAAACTCCAAAACTAATTAAAAAATATTTTATATGCTTGAGCTGAGACAACAAAGGAAAAGAAAAGAAAATTAATATTCTAAATCTTAGAATTATGACTCTTGGAAACCAAAACAACAGAATTTGTCCTTTTCTTTTTCTCAATAATGAAATAGAGGGCTCATCCACTTGGGAAAAAAACAAGTAACAGAGAGCTCCAAAGAACATGTTGGACCACACAGTAATTGACAAAGATAGCAAGATGTAGACGTCTAAATGCTGCCCTGTTACCATTTTTACGATAGTTTTCATTGCAATAGAGACAAAGGACCAAAATGTGAAACGAGATTGCCAGCACAAAAGGTGATCGATATTTAAACCTACTTCCAATATTGGAGAAAATGAAATGCCACCAAAGTACAACTAATGACAAAAAAATATCTAAAGCAAGCCCCAGCCAAGAGAACTAAAATAACTGTACATATCCTGATCAGGAACTTTGTTTTATAAAGAACACCAAAAGAATGCAAGAGAACATACAGAATGATATCCACCCGCATAATGGGTATTGGTCCGTAGATCATCAACATCCAAGCCGTCAAGCGAACCTGATATCAGAAGCTAGATAAAAGAGAAATGTCAAAGACATTTATAAAAAATAAAAATAAAATACTCCCTCCGTCCCAAAAATGGGCCGTTTCTGCTACTTTTTGTGTCCCAAAATGATTGTCCATTTTGAAAAGTCAAATCAATTTTTTTAACTTTCCTATATTACCCTTTTATTATTTCAATAATTACTCTCAACACAAAACCCAATACCAAGTCAGAGAGGGTATTTTTGGAAAGATGGAGTTTAATAAATGACAAGTCAAGGTAGTGATGGCTTTCCTTAAACTGTGTGTTTTCTCAAATTGGGACTATCTTTGTGGGACGGAGGGAGTAAAAAAAAACCTGAGGTTCAAGGGAACAATTAAGCATCTCAAAACTATTTCTCAAAAGATAAGTTGCAGAAAGATATGACAATTAATGATTAAAACCCAAATGTAATTACTTTAATGAAAATAAAAGAAGCTTATTACACGGTTTGGGACTTTGTCTATGCTAAAAGTATTTGATAAAAAAATTTACTTAAACATTTTCTATTATTTGAGCCTAATGCACAACTCTAAATGGATATATATTGATCTGCAATTTCACATTATGTGCTGTTTTTTATATTGAAGACATGTTATGACTACAGAATTATTTTCTATATTCTACAGCATTTCCAAACTAAAAGAGAGTGAAACAAAACCAATGATTGTGCCATGCAATCTATGTGTAATCTATAAAGTCTCATATCTTTCCAAAGTAAGTGACAATACCTGAAGTTCATGCTCATTAAACATATCGATCCAATCTTTCTGTATAAGCTGCTGAAAGCCCCTTAAGAAATGAGAACTTTGTTGACGTATCTGAAAGTGAGAATTTGATATTATAATGGTTATACGGGCAAAGGTATAGTTTGAGAAGGAATTTGAAAAGACTAGAGATTAAAGGTTGTATTACCTGAAAATTCAATCGATGGTTGGCTATAAGATGAATAAATGTAATGACATTCTCATTAGTAACGCGTACGTTTTTTCCTCCTAGAAGCAGCTCCTCTTCTGTTTGCTCCCCGTATTCATTATTTACAATAACAAAGTACAGTTCCAACTCAGAAAGGTCACCTTCATAATGCTGTTGATCACATTAGGAAAAGAGGAAAAAAATGAGTGCCCCATTAATTTTGGGGAAAAAAACACCAAGTGAGGGTGCAATGATAATTCAACTTGTTACTCTGACAATCAGCTCAATGTATATGCTTGTGGTTTGAAATGGTTATCTGATAATTCAAACTTGCCCCGACATTGCAAATAGAGATGTGGCATATCAAAATGCTTATTTACTTGTAAATGCTTAAAGAAAAAGAAAGAGAAACAAGCACCCCAAGAGTCACTAATTTGACTCTCATCCTGCTCTAGTGGGAGAAAAGCATAAAATAGGGAATGTCGAAAATATCAATGAAATCAATAGATATCATAGTACAACTACAGAAATTTGAAAATAATTTAAAATGTCACTTGATATATCCATCTGCATCTCTATCTATTCACATTTGAAACATCAATCACTTAGTACAAAATTACGATCATGAACCAAAAAAGAAAGATATGCTTTAAATTTTGAAAAATGTCATCCTAATGACACATAAAAGATGAAATCACAATAAAATAATTAAAAGTGTGCTTTAAATTTGCATCAGAATGAAATCACACCATTGTCTTTTACAGAGCATCTTTGATGAGTTCAATTTCTTATTTATTCTTTTAAGATGACATGAAATCATGTCATTTCAACTTTTCTTAACATTTGTGTCAATGGCTTCATTTTAAGGGATGGATCTCTGCCTTCAAAAGCAATAGAATACAAAATAGAAAATTTCCACTTCCATAGACATTTATGCACACCCTAATTTTTGTGTTTGGTTCCTGCGAAGATAAGAATCAAAATAGGGGGAAAAGGGGAATCTTTTATTTAGGGGTCAGATTAGCAATTGGATTACTTTAATCGTTTCTTTATTTTCTGCCAATATCTCTTCAATCAGAGAATGATAAGCATTCAACATGAACTATGACATAAAATGGGCAAGGAAAAGATGAAACATTACCTTTAAGAAAATAAGGTGGCGATATAATTCTGGGTCCAATGAAGGCAAGTCATTCAAATAGTTGTACCTAAGCAACAAAATAATGGATATGCCAGCAGCGCAATATTAGATGATGCAAAGAAGAAATCAAATATCGCTGTCCTGTGATAACACTACTGTATGAAACAAACTAAGGCAACAAGAAATTAGTATTTACAAAATTATACCTAAGAAAAGTAAATGGAACCCTAAAGTACCATAGCAAGAGCCCATCCATTACATATCGTTCAACTACTAATTATTTCTAAAGCATAAATTTTTTGAAACGGCAATCCATGACCAGTATGGGGCAAATTTGCATTCCTAAATGTGTTAACAATATCTAATATAGTTTCTTTGTGAATGACACCTCTTTAGATAGGGGCCTTAAATACAATATGGTAATGGATGGTACTTCATAACTATAAATGGCAATTTGGAAAACAATTGAAAAAATAAATAACAAAATATCAAATTATAGAGAGTGAGAAACGTTCTGTAAGCTTACTTTTGTTTTAATTTGCTCAAAAAGAATGTTGCAAATGGTATATCAACAAGAATCCCTTCAAACATTGCCTACAAAGAATAAGAGTAACCTGATATCTTGTCACAAAGCACCATATTAAATGAAATTGAAATAGCACATAAACCATTTAAAAAATCATAATAGAATTAAATTTCTATGAACTGAAGATTGAAGTAAATTAATTGAGAACTCAACTTCAAGAAATAAGATGCATATGCAAATCAAGATAATAGATGAGATAGTAATATAGAGAGAAGTGCCAAATTCTAAGCAGTGACGAGTAGGCAAACAATAAATAAAGTAAAAGGACAAAAAGTGGGCAAAAAAATTTCTTTTAGGGACATACTGTTAGGAGTTTGTTCTGCCAATTTATAACAGATTGCTAAAAATAATGCTGCTTGCTAACAAAATCAGAACTTGTACTCAAAAGGCAATACTGCAGACTAAATTACCCAAAAGTGCAGGTGCAGCCACAAGACATACCATCAAAAAGGTGATTTTTTTTTTTCTTTTTTAATATTCAGCAAACTATGAGTAATTAAGGAAAGGTACTGAACACCACTTATCAGCAACTTGACTTGACAAAAACTTTATCCCAACCATCTGGGTTCGGCTACACATATTTATTATGTATGCATTCTGCCCTATATAAAGCCATATCCTTTCATTATTTTTTTTTTTCATGTCAAGAGTCCCTCATAAAATTTGGGCAAGATTGCAAGTGAGCCAGAAGGTATAAAGCAGATTCTTATAACATAAAATCAGAATTATATAATTTCCCTTTCTGAAATGAATATATTGACCATGATTTTCAGAATACAAACCATGGATAAAATGAACCAAACCCTTTTACTGATGAAGTGCTAAATATGAAAGATAATAATTTCTGTTTATCAACAAGTTGCAAAAGCCAATTCTAGGTGCAGTAAATGGCTGGTCACTAAAAGCGGTACTCCTGTATTGATATAATGAAAAGACCTTCATCTTTGACAGCTAGTATTTTATTTATCTTAGTAATGCCATGTGTTTGCTTCATATTGGGTAACAAAAACTCTATTAGCAAGCAGAGGTTCTTCAAACTTTGAGGAAAAATATGATGGGCAATAATCTTAAAGAAAGAAGGCACATGAAGCAGAAAAATATATGATACCTTCCCAAGAACAGTTCCAAGAAAATGAAAGTACTGGAGATGCTGTTCATGTATCATTCCTGATCCAGGATTAGGGTAGAGTAGATGATCAACTGTTTCCTGGATATACCAACCCAAACAGAAAATTAAAATAAGATAAAATAAATAAGAAAAGCAGGCAAAAGAATATGGAAAGGTCCATTCAATAGTCATGAACAAGAACACGATGCATTATCTTCAAATTAGCAACCACTTCAGAAGTTTTCAAAATAACATCCAATACTATGTAATTAGATTCGCCTCATCAATTGATATTGACATCAAAATACAAACAAAAATATATACAGAGAACAACATCCTAGTGAGTTATTTAATCAGCAACACACAATAGTAAATGGCTCTCCAAGTTGCCACTAACTTTAAGTTAATATAATAAATAATTAATAAAATTACAATACTGAGCTTTTCAGAGTTTCATCTGAGAGGGATTTAAAAGCAAGCATTTGTATAACAATACAACCTTAAATAACCCATACTGGACATCAAAAGCTGATCGAGTAATGTTCTCCATGAAATCCTTGAAAATCCCACCACCATCAATACCAGCCTCCTCAACTCCAAATTCATTGACAAAAGTTACACGGATCTGTATGTAAATACCCGAAAATAATTATTTTTCTACTATAAAAACAAAGGACAACTCTTCTCTCACTGTCAGCATCTGAGCATGTTTTTCTAAGAACATAATATTATTGTGCAACATGAAAACAGTGACATTACCAGTCCTCGAAGATCCTCTTCAGACAATGCACTCAACTGAGTAAAAGCATCTTCCAAAATATGATCCCGTCGAATTCTGAATCTGTTTCTAGAAAAAACAGCATGAGACCCATTTCTCTGCCTTGCTGCTGCTAATTGTGACTGTTAAATGGATTCCAACACGATAGCAATTAATGAATAAGAACAAATATTGATATATATTGAATGGATTTACTTGGAGTGCCTTAAGGAATAGATTATTCGTATAAAAAAAAAATCCAATCAATAATACAGTTGACACTCATGGTCAATAGTAATCTTCATAATGCAAGAAATGCAAGCCCAAAAATGTAGCCGTTAATAACTTACAGTGAATATTTTAACCCTGCTTGTAAATGGCACCAGGAATGGGGCTTGTTTTAATATGTCATATGCTCTGGTATTTTCTATAACAGCCTGAAGAAACACAATATTAGAACATGCAGTGCTAGATAATGTTGTTCCGTAGAACCTAAAGATGCGATTGAGAAGCTATTACCTGAGAAATAAAGTACTCATTGACACCATCAGCATGGAAGTCACTGGGGGGCGTAAACTGTCGTCTGTTGTTCCAATCTTGCAACTACAACAATAGTTTACATAACAAAGTAGGCAACTAGATCGAGCATAATATTTTGACTTACCAATATTATAGAAGAATGCATTTTTAAAATTTATTTTCATTGAGATGACAATACTAAAGCTCTCAAATAATTGATCAGCTTCTGAATGGGGAAAAAAAATTGGAATTTATCAAACAAGAACCTGGAAATTCAATTTAAGCAATCATGCATGTACCTGTGACAGGAGCTCAGAGACTACAATGCCAACCCTGTGCTGAATCAATTCTACAGGGTTCCTCCTATGAGCAGAGATGTCAGTGACAGATTTCACTAAATTAGATGTTGTAGGATTCACCCATAGGAGCTGCCATAAAGCCTGCAGTAAGAGCAAATGCATTCAATATGGATATATACATAATCCATATTCTATGATGAGAGGATATCTGGCTACACCAAATCTTCATTTACTGGAAGAAGATGAATGAAATGGTTTACAACTCTTTTTAAACTAACAAGTACTTACCTGTCTTAGAATAATAATCAAGCATCTAATATCCTTCAGCGATAATGGCTTCTCCTGCTCATAAAACTCCTCATTATCAACTATCATAAGCATGTGCCTGATCCACCATAAAAAGGATTAGACCAGCTATATCGACTTGTAACCTTCATGAGTTAATAAAACAACTGTTATAGACCGCATGAGTTCAAACAAACAGTCTTACTTATAAACAGGGCAGAAAACCGCCAGAGGTAATAACCAACCAGGTGCATCCCCAGAAAGATATGCTAGTTGCCCAGGTAAAGATGTCCATTTTTCATTCTCATGGCACTTCTTCATAAAGTTCCAAAGCACTGGAACAAGTTCAGTTCTATAAGCTAGTACGGTCATAATACGCTCAAGAGGTAAAGTGTTGAAAGTAACATGCAGAAAAGCACACGCAGCACCAACGGCTGCCACCTCTTTATCGTCCGGCCCTTGTTTATATGAACCGTTAACAAGTGAAATCCCTCCAAAAAAACATTTGTCTGCTCAGAAACCACAAAATCTACAAAACGTTAAAATTAAGAGATAGAGACCGCTTTGATTAATATAAATAGGTCACTCAGAGACTGATATGACATGTATCAGATGGCATACCAACTGAAGAAGAAAGCGCGGATCTATTGCATTGGAAATCTGTTGTTCCAAATCCTTGTTCATAACTTTTTCCGTGATTTCCTCGCCAAGACTCATTTCATCCTCACTCACTGCCGAATGTGAAGAGCAATAGTAAATAAATATACATCTCAATAAAGCAGTTTAAACTGAACAAAAATAACTTAATTAAATCTTGAAGAAGGCATACTTTCTATACTTTCTCTACTTGATGATTTTAAAGGAGGAAGTGCCTCCAATAAAAATGTCAAGACAGCTGCAAAGTTTATAGCCTGATTAAGATTAAGAAGTAAATTAGCTTCAAAACCTCATTAGATTTTTGCATTTGAAAACTAAAATTTTGCAAGCCAAGCAATTTAAAGTAGATACATCAATGCACACAATGTTCATCATCAAACAACAAAGAAAACTGAGAGAGAGAGAGAGACAGACAGACAGACAGAGAGATAGGGAGAGAGACAGAGAGAGAGAGAGAGATCTACATATGTCAATCAAGAAAAATAGTGTTCAAGTAATGCAATTTAGCATCATCATCATCAATGCCAGAATATTTAAACAAACGGAGAGGAAAACCAAGAACATAGAGCTTGAGGGAAGAAAAAGAAAGAGCAATCCAAATTTTTTAAAATTGTATTAGGTACACATTTGATTTGCTTTATCCTATTTGATTACAGCATCAGCTCATGTTATTCTTATTTAGATGCAATTTCTCCTTGTTTCAATAATTTGCCTGCCCTTGTGCTATGCCCATGATTAATTGTCAGTTATCGAGCAAGGGTAAAGATCACTGAAAATTTGAAGAGCATTTTGTAGTTTCATTAGGAATATATATATATATATAGAATAAAACAATAGAAAGTTAAACTAATATTTTCCGAGGTCTTAAGAGTGAAGGGCGAGGGGTAGTTGGGGAAGAATTTAGTATAAGAAAATTTAAGAACTTAAAACTCCAAAATCTAACTGAATATATGACTTTTGATAAGCCAAAAAGGCATAGCAAGATTTGTGATGTGAGCCCGATCACAAGGATAAGAAATTTAGATTAATAACATGTAATAAGCATATACATCCTATGTCTCAGTGAAACTTTGTTGAAGAGAACATTGTATATCTGTCATTGCAATGACAGATAACACAAACTCATCAGGTAAGCAATTAAAAAACCTTCTTCATAAATAGAACCATGGCAAGCAAGTCAGGGGAGTTTGTGTTCAATTCTTCAATGCCATTAGAAGTACCTTTTTTCTTAGTGAAAGTCCAAAAGATTAAACTCAGAATCCAATCTCAGGCAGGCAAAGATGGAAAGCCAACAGTGCACAGAATTTCTTAACCATATTTATTTCCCAATGAAAACCAATGTCTTTAATTTTTTCTTTTGGGTACCATTTTCAAGAAAGTGAAAACTCCTAACCCAATCAAAAAGCCCCATCACAGGCACAGTGCCATACCCCAACCAGTGTCATTAATGCCCCAACAGGCCCACATGTTGTTGGTAAACATCAAAGAAGTTCAAGAATAGAAAATAAGAACAAATGGCATCCTAAAACAAATTTGCATACTTCCTCACCATATCAAATGAGCAGTCAGGCTGAGAGAAAGCAACTGCAGCAGTTTCTAATATATTTCCAAGAAGGCAGGCATAACCAGGAAATTCAGTTGATATATCATTAGGTAGAACATTAGCATGATTTTGCACACACAATGCCATCTGATGAATATAATGTTGGCTCAGCCCACGTGTCGCAAAAACCTGGATTGCAGAAGATCACTCCAGTTATAACTTACAACAACCTTTGATAGTCATGAAACACAAAACAAAACTTCAATGGACAAACTCTACAACTTGTCAGCAACAAAATCTATAGGATAGACAAACTTTTCAAGCTTACTCAACCAAAAATTTACTCCTTGACGAGCCCTACTCTAGAATTCGGTGCAACATTGAAAGGAAAAAGAAAAAAAGAAAAAGAAAAGAAATATCAAATCCCAGTATGTCAGAAGTGCAGAATAAACCTCTTTTAAGTACGGAAATAGATGCCACAAAAAAGGAACAGTAAGGATCTGGGATGAGAAACTCCACTGCGGATCAATATCTGGGCAAATACATGGCGCCTGACCGACGTGAGAAATAATAAGCCCAACCAGCCGCTCGAGTGAAGATACTTTCCCAATGGAAGTACAAGTATTCATACTTTCCTGAACAAAACAAACCAAATTATTAGGGCATTTTCATCATTTACATACAAAAGGAAAATATTCATATAAAAATTGAAGTAAAAATCAGTGCGCAAATTAAAAGAACAGTAAGTGGATGCCAAACACAGTATTAGGAAACTAAACTGAATATGACTAAAAGATTAAACTACCCTTCTTAAATAAAATATTTACAATATTACATCTCACAATATTCTCTGGCAAGGATACAACCTAATCTCTGTCGGGGATAGAGAACCATCTTATGAAAACTCAACCATCTTTACCAAACTCTGGATAAGTTAGTTTGGTAGAAAATTCATATATGAACTTTGAATATGGATATAAGATGTCTGGCATATTCTGATAGTAAAGTGAGTTCTGGTGCTTGGAATTCTCCCAAGACTGTGAGTTTGCACTGTCCTGGGGATTTCCAGTGCTTGGTTCCTAGAGGTCTGAATCCTTAGGCTTCATTGACATTTTCTCCCCATTTTTCCATACTGTAGGTTCCATGGACATTGTTCTATTTTGTATTTATTTTTTTTCTACATTATAAAATTTGAAGTCGTCGACTCTATGTCTCTATCTTATGGTTTCACGTCTTAATATCAGATTCAATATGGTTTTGAAACATCTTATCCTGGCCTGCCTAGCCTCAGGATCTCAGCTTGTAGAAAAGTAATATTTTTGGAGCTAAAAATGTAGCTTCCAAAACTCTTCAATATCAAAAAATTAAAAATCCTCTCGATGGAGTAAAGGTACCTACCCCAAAACAACAATGGTTCGTCACAATTACAAAGGGCCAACTTAACAAACCCCAGTTACATGATTCAACTTCATTTAGGTCCATAACTTCTGTTGAATCAATAGACCATGAGTGTACAGATACCAATTGCAAATGCATCCTAAAAAAAGGAGGGTCAAGCTTTATTTTTTCTATTAATTCACTTATACACTTCATCACTTCATCCAAAAAAACTATACAGAGAGAGAAGGCACAAAGCAGACTATATCAAATTCTCAGCCTTTTGGCCTTTTGGCTGAGAATCAGGAGTAGACTATCAAATTAAGAATGAAATGAAAAGCATGAAACAAATTAGTTGGGATGAGATGTATACCTTCCCTGTGAGAATGATATCTCTCAACAAAGTATATGCATTTCTTTCCAAAAGATAACCAACTACCTTACAGACCCATGGGAGTTTGGGATTAATCAACATAACTACTGCCTCTAGCAAGAGGATTGTTGATGTACTAGATTTCTCAGACGACATCAAAAGTTGATCCTTCAACTGATTTCTGTTCAAGGAAACACTTAATAAGCAAGGCATGTGTTTACAACAACAAAAACAAAGAAGTTACATTAGTAAGTTTTCGTTCCACAATAAGTTTAGAAAAGGTTTTCTATCAAATGCAGCTAAACGAGTTTCACCATCAGGCACTTCAACATATGATCAACCACATTGCACTGGATCAGCAAAGAGGGTGGAAAAAAAAAAATCTAGCAAATAAAAAGTAAATATGTAGCTCCTATGTTGACAGTTGACATACTGTGACAAATGATCACGTAATGGTATAAAATTATAAATGCTCCAGGTAGTTATTCACCATGACATGCTTTTAAATTTTGTGGTCTTAGAAATTATAGATATAGAAGCATCAACTGTAAGTCTGTAACACGAATTTATCAACATAATGACACATATTCCATGTTGAAATCCAAATACCTCAGGTTGAACCCAGGATGACAAGATCACACTTATAGCAATTTAAATCGTATCACACAACCATTCATATCCTCCAAGCACCTACTTGTTATGAGGACACCATTCCTTGCCAACGATTAGCAGAATAGGTATATATCATAAGCTTAAGAATTATCAACATTCACAATAACCAACTACAACTTCAAAAGCCATACAACCTAAGCTTTCAAAATTTTCAACAAAAAATATAGTTTTTATTTTTACTTTTTTTAAAAAGGCCTAATCATCCTAGATAATCAAATCACTTCCTCCACCACTGAACGTTGCCAAACACTATTGTTTATATGCAGTGAGAGTGGTGTCTAAAACCTGCCCTCACCACACTGCATCATTATGACAGAAGGTGTTTCACAATCTTCATTACTAGGTACAGTGGAACATATGCTTTCATCCCTTAACATAAAATACTATTTTTTGACAAAGAAAAGAATCACGAGGCTTGTAAGACAACAAATTACCATTGGTATTTGAAATTAAATTGTTATTGAGGGGTGCAGAAAACAACAAGTATACTGACAGTGAGTTCATGTGAGAAAGTAAATCAATAAACAGGATGCTTCTAATCAGCCTACAACCACAACTGGCTCTCACTTTAAAGCTAAAAGAGCCTAATGCTCAACAAAGATGCATGCTGACCTTCATTCAACCAATTTTATCCAAAGTATACTCTAAACACCATTTCTAATTTTTAATTTTTGTTGTGCTAATACACCGTGCACCTAAAGTCTAATTTTGTGAGCTATACAAAGGTTCAAAATTTGAATTTGATACATTCAACACAAGGAGTGCATGCAACTAACCTACCTGTTCTTATGAACAGCCTGAATACAAGCATAAGCTAGTTGTTTCACTCTGTAGTCCACCAGAGTATGTTTTGACGAATAATCCATGCCGGCGAAAAGGCTCACAATATCCCCTGATGCATGATCCAATTTTGTTAGTACTAGCAAAACTAATCATATAGATTGTACAATAAATTTATTTAACTTAAAGTAATGAAACTATGTAAGCAAATGCATTCAAAACAAGCTTTCCATAATTTTTTAGGATTTTCCTAGCAAAGAAAAGAAAATGACCATATCACACAAGTATCAATGCAATCATAGTTGCTGGCCTAACCAAAATCAAAACTTAAAATCATATTATATAGATTTGGTAACGATTATGATGCAAATGTCAACAGCAATAACTGATCATCATCACACTATATTCTTGCACAAACCAAGGCCCTCAGATCCCTTGCATATTAGATTTTTAATGTTTAGGAATATGCTCAAAGATAAAGGAAGTAGACATATACACAATTATGTTATTTATGGTAATAGAAATGAGTAGCTCATGCACACATGCACATCAAAACTGTTGGAAATGAAATTTCAACAATTGATATGTATTTGATAAGCCAATCAAGCAGCCCACATAACTATGATTAGATGTTCAAAAAGAATAGTCTACTAAGTTTACTAATTGGGCTCACAAAAATGGGCGGCCCAATTGACCCTTTAAAAGCATGGTCAAAGAAGCTCAATATAAGCTTAAAATGCTATACACAGTCGGGGTGAATGGGCTATAAATGGCCCAAGCAAAGAAGACCTCGAAAAGGAGCACAAACTGACATGAGAAGGTCCTCAAAGCCCACTGACAGAATCTGCCACGGATTAATATCCTATTAAAAAATACACTATCTCTTATTGTGCAAAAAAGGGATAAAGACCCTTCTTATCACAACTCGATAATCAATAAGAACGAGATTCAGGAGAATAATCCTTCTTATCACAACTTGGTAATTCATAAGAAAGAGATGTAGGAGAATAATCCTAAAAGAAGGTGGATCTTATCAAGACTGCCACACAAGAAAGGGGTTGGTTGATAAAGAGACCAGTTCATGACCCAATTCTTGAGGACCTCTCTCCAAAAATAGAGAACCTCCAGTCACTTCAAGAGGAGAAGAAACCCTTAAAAACAAAGGCTGATACTCTACCAGAAAGGAGGAAGAGAATACTTCAAGGCTTGCAAAGGAAGGATACACATGGTTTTAGCTATAGAGCACAAGTACTTATAAGTATAGAACTCCTTTCTTTCATCTTTCATTAGATTATACCAAAATGTAAAGCTCGAAATGCCCTATGTTCTCTTTAAATCAAATGTAATAATTCCTAAAGCGATTTTATGCATTAAAGAAGTTTCTTCCCTTTCTTACAACTACATTTTTCATTTTTAGTGCTTTTTCCTTTAGTTGAAGATCCTTTGGTAAGAAACATAGGTTTAATTAATAACTCATTTTGAATTGGTTGGAAACAGCGATCCCACTATTTAACAAAATAAAACCTGTTGTAATTAAACCCACCACTATCTCGAACAAACTGTTGAAGTAATCGGCATGTCTCCACGAGGGCTGAAAAATCACCGACATTTTGTGCATTAAAGAAAAAGAGTAACTGGCGGAGGAACTCTGAATCCAGTCCAAAACAAAGCCTGTATGCACAGAGAAATTTTGAACAAAATTAATAGAACGAGTGGAAGAAGAAACCATTCAGAATAATTATAAGCTTTATTTCACATCAATACCACTACAGAGAAAATAATATAGAGTTCAGGAGAAACAAAGAATAGGGAGGTTCAAAAGAAAAATAACAAAATGGATATGACAACAAGTTTTTTTTAACTAGAGGATAAAACCTATACTGCTACCTGTCAACATTTTGGCAGCGCTTCCCATATGCTATAAAGAACTGCTCTCGCACCTTAGAATGTTCAGCTTCCACTGCCCTTCTCCCTCTGAAGCATTTCTGTAACTAGTAATTAGTCAAGTTCCACACTTTGCAGGAAACACATCAATGATTTATTTAAATGGCCTTTGGAGAACAAAATCACACAGCCAACAGAAGCTGCTTATTTTTGGAGTCAAAATAAGTATCTAAAATAAAGGACACTTTTATAGATTACTATAAACTGATTGACAAAACGCCTATTCAAATTCCAACAGAGCCATGAGCATCTATAATGTAAGAATAACAACAATGCTTCGAAATTTGGAGCAGAAAATGAGTTGCGCAGAATAGGGAATACTAAACAGGTTTGGTTTTGTAGTATAGAGTTCTAATTACACTAAGCATTACCTACCCTTGGGTAGTCCAGGCGAACTTGTGATTGTGTGGTTAGGCGCATGGTCACAGGTTCAATTCCTCACTAGGACAACCCCAAATTTAAGTAGAGGGCCATGGCGGTGGGTTGATGCGCTAGTCTCCCCACGGGTTTAGCTTCCATGGGTGGGCCCAAAGGGCCCTATTGTGGGGTGGGGTGGTTTCCCCGTTATAATTATAAATAAATAAATAAAATAATTACACTAAGCCTTCTTTATTAATTGAAGAATTGATTAAATTGGTTTAATTAATTATTTTGTATTAGGAACTAAGATACTAATCCAAACTAACATTAGACTAGCAAAAATAAAATGAAAAACTAACATTAAATTATATTTAATAATTTGTTGTACAATCAAATTCAGGTACAAGGATAATCTCGAAGAATATGCTTATGTTTATCAAAGTGATGTTCGATGAATCTCAAATTTACTACTGTACCCTTCAATCCTAGGGTAGTTCTTCATAGTGAAGCACTTCCATGAAAGTACTTTTTTCTGGAAACCCATACACAAGCATCTAACTATCTAACTACTTTGATACATCTAATTAGGTCATAAGATAAATCTTACTCCGTTGATTTTGCTATGGTTCCTGTGTACTAGTCCATGTTAGAAGTCCCAAGTCTCAACCAAAATAGCTAAATGAATTAGATTTGGAAACTAGATCTACTATGGAAGTTTCAGCTCCATGAGAGGCTAAAGATGCTTCTTCTAAGAATTATAGAGAAAAAAATCCCACTAAATCACTTCCCCACATCAAATTTCATAACCGATATTAATTTCTGCCTATGCAATTCCACTTCAGAAAAAATCGCTCGTGTCGATTTCCCTTTTGTTAGAGCCCTATGGTTAAAGTATTTGATTGATTTTTTCATCTATCATTGGCAATGTGCCATTTGACAATTGGATAAGATTATGGTTTAGAACAATTTCCAGAACTTGCTCTATTAATCAATGACCTAGCTAATATTTCTTTCAATTGAGCAAACATAACAGCTGCTACTCAGAATGCAAGAAGTGGGAAAAATTTTCATGAGAACACATGCACAAATAGAAAGCACCTTTACAAGTTACAATGGAGCCATCAATGGGTTCCCTATACGTTGCAGGCTGCACTTGTATGTTCAGTCACAATACAAAAAGATCCTAATGAAGACATTGTAGAAGTGACTAATTGCAAAGTCAGTGTGTAAGTGAGACTTGAAGGATGCAAAATATATACATAAAAATTGACCACAATTCTATCACCTAGTCTAAGCAGAGTTGGAGTGGTTTTCAAAGGAGTTGTGGCCCTTGTCATAGATCCTCTAGGAATAATCAAGTGGAATTCCAAATGGAACACTTCTCCACAGATTCGGAAACTTGTCAGCTAGCTCATGAATTCAACCCTCCTTTCCTAAAGTGCATACTTTGACTAGGTTTTTTTTCCCTTTTGGTTGAATAATCTCACTATTTCGCAACGAAAGAACTGTGAGCAGTTAAATATGACCCAATAATACAGTATCGAGGATTACCAAAAGAAACAGGTGTGGGTATATCATTACATATTTACATCCCAAATCCCCCTCTAGTCCTTTGGGAATGAGAATTCTAACAAGGTAGAATTGTTTGCCCCCACTTTGGATTAAGAACTTGGTTTCTTATATCATCAAGGAAGGGGTGAGATACTCAAATGTAACCCTTGAGGATACTGAAATTCCAATGTGCATGGGACATAGTGATATACACTCACTTCATTAAAGAGACCAATATATCTTCATGGGAGATTAATAGCATACTCTCTGTTATTCTAAGGAATATAATTTAAAATGCCATCTTTCCAGACAAAAGAGGCACCACACTAATAGAAGTTTTTTGACAGAGACACATCAAAAAATTAGAGGCCGATACAAAATACATTAAATTTTTAATTAAAGCATATGACATAACTTGGATCTCATTGAAAAATTAATAAAAGAGCTCTCAAAACTCCAATATAAGAATTATGGAAAAAATGAACTTGGGGACAGTTTTCTACTTTTCTCCCAAAAATTCGCTTTTTAGATTTAACTAACAATTTGATTTTTTAATATAAGCGTTTTTTAAGGTCAATGCCATCATGAAACATCCCAAAAGCTGCGCCCAACACTACCCAAAACAGTCCCATTATGTTTTTCATTGAGAAGCTACTCATGTATAACTAATATTGTATTTAAACATCACCATCTTCAAAATATTTGTCATTACTAAGCATAAGACAGTGCTTTGACAATTGTGCACCATGAAACACTTGGAGTGGAAGCATCAAAGTCGAGTCATATTAATTACTTTTACCCTCTATTTTATCATCATCTCCTCTCTGATGAATTTTTGACACATATGGGGCCCAGCTATTCCTATATCCGGCTATAATTTACGTAAAAAATAATGTTCCTTCAATCCATTTAAATGCATCTAGAAGACGTAAAAAGAGAAAGTAGATTAATCCAACAATTGAACTCCAATATGTCCCATTAAACAGCTTTCCTTTCTCTGCGAGTTATTTGACACCAAAATTTATTATTTTTACACTTAAAGGGGACGTAAATCATCCTTATAAAACATAGTGCATGCCAATCATAAATAAAAATACATGACATGGACGCAACATGGACACCAAAAGCATTGACAAGGACAGAAAGTCTCCTTGCTTCTTCTTTCTATTGATTTGTTTCCTAAATTGAGCAAGTCCATGGCCCCAAGGATTGTAAACCTAATAGTTTAGTAACAAGCCTCTAACAAAATCACCTCTAAAGTTCTCTCATAAACAAAAAAATAAGACAAATTATTAATGATGTTCTTGACTAACAGGGACACGGACAAAGGAGTGTCGGACTTGTGTCCAACAAGTGTCAGTGTCCCCGTCGGGACACGGCCCCTCTTTAGAAGTGCCCGTTCTTCTTATTGTGGCAATACACCCATTGAAAAAAGGAAGTGTTCAAAGTTCAAACCAAGTATAAGCAACCTAATTAGCACGACGACGTCTCTGTTACATAATAATTTACATAAAATTACAGTTAGTCAAAAACCGAACCTGAATCTTCAGGGCGGCGGAATTCTGCTGCCGCAACCACAATCGCCGGTTCCGCTCCAACCGCGTCTGCTCCAAAAGCTTCTGCCTATCCCGTTCCTTCGAACTTCTCCCTCCTAAGTCGACTCGCTTCCGAGTTGACGAATCGCCGGAAAAGAACATTCTTTCACAAAAACGATTTTGCCCCAATTACTATACCCAATAACTCAAGAAAAAACCTAGAAATAAGTATAAAAAAAATTAAGACCTAACAATCGATCAAAGACTCCGAAAGATTCGATGCCTTTGATTCGAAGTTTTGCCCTAAAGAAATTCTGTTTGTTTCCCGATAAAAAAAGTTTTCGGGCGATGAGAATTACTTCAACGGAGGAATTTAGCCTAGATCAGGAAAAAGAAGAGGAAAAGTGAATGAATTGTGGGAGGAAAAAGGGAGTGTCGAAGCTTTCTCTCTCGCTCCGCCTCCTCTGGAAAACAAAGCAGCTTAGTGGAAAAAAAATAAAAGAGAGTTATAAAATGGCCGTGATTTTGCTCTTTGATGACGGCTCCCGGGAATTATTAACCCTTTTTTAATCTGACCAAAAGTTGACCCGGGAAAAGCCCGGCCGAGTCAGCCCAAGCGCAGAACAGAAAGAACTCGTCCTATGCTCCTGTCGGCCCTTGTACCTTAGCCCAAGAAAAGCAAGTCTTGGGCTGAATTATGTCCCACCCAGATAAAGTAGACCACGCATTATCCCCCAGTGCCTCTGAGACTCGTATTCTCGTTCCTTCTATTTCCTTTTTTTTTTTTTGGGTACATGACCTTAAATTCTTGTTGTTCAGCGGAAAACATGCAGCATTTTGTATGGGGTAGGCCTCAAGCTGAGCCAAGTATGGCCCAACCTCAGCCCGAACTTGTGCTAGGGCCTAGAAATTTGATCAAGCTAGGCTCGGCCCAAGTTCAGTCAACAAATTTAGGGTTTTGGGAGAGACTTATCAGAATGTCCAATTGAGACGGGGCGAGGCAGCACAGTGAAGTTTCCATAGTTAAAAGTTTTCCTTTTTTCTATTAGTACTTGTTTTCAAGGTTTAGGGTTACCTTTTTTTTTTTTTTTAATCTTTCTTCATTTGTCTAGCAAGTTTTTAGGTATTGATGCCAAAATAAATGAATACACATCTCAAAAGGAACTAACATTTGAGGAGGTAATGGTGTGTAAACGGATACTCATATCTGAATTGCTAATATAGTTGCCCTATAGATAATATATTTTTGCATTCAATGGGGTTAATTAGGTATTGATGCCAACCCGGACCCAAATTATAGGGCTTAGGTATTGAGATCAAGTTATAGAAAAAAATAATATAATTGAGGTGAATTCATAGTTGGATTCCTTGTCAGCTGCCTCCTTTTCATCTCCTTCTCTCTCTCTCTCTCTCTCTCTCTCTCTTGGTGGCTCTCTTTTATCAACTGCTGGCATACACAATCCCAAGCTACTTTATGGAAGATAAAGACACATGAGGCATCTCATGTGCCAGAATATACTGACACTGTGTTGACATACCTTGCTCGTGTAGTCGTGTTTGTGATTTTAAATGAGGTTTCCACTAGCCCACCAAGGGCCACGTTTCCTGTATTTGTAACTTTTTGAGACGCGTAATAGACTTCTGAGGACCAACGGGCTTAAATATTTTAACCCAATTCAATTTGTGGCCTGGCCTTGGAAACACAGTTCCATGTTTCCAACACAACCAAACTACGGTAACATGTTTTTCTTACTCTTGAGGATTGTGGCTTCTCAAGGGATTTTGAAACATAGTATGAATTGCTGGTGGTAAGCACATAAGTAGGTCCCAAAAAATAAATTTGGGTAAGGTCTCACCATCAAGATGTTTAAACTTTAAAGCACCCCCAAAGCCTACAAACATTTTCTTTTTCTTGTGATATACAGGCCCAGCCCATCCTACATTCCAACTTTTGTTTCAACCTGAATCCCACAAGCTCAACCCTGGTGGGTTCGTTGAGCACTTAAAATACTCAACCTACCAGACTATGAGAGAAACGTAAAATTGCAGATGACAAATGACCATGGCTCAAGAATCAGAAGTCTTGAATTTGAATCTTTGCTCCATAGACCCTCTTACTATTGGATGCCTGAACTTACAGGTAATGTGGGACTAGTATGGGCCTAGACCTCTAGGAGTAGGACTAGGCTGGAAATCAACATTGGCATTAAAATTTTAAAAAACCCTTGATGAAACTCATCTTGAAAAAGAAGGTCCATTTTTCCATACAAATTAAAAAGAAAAGAGAGAAAGTCTAACTACATGCAGAGTAAGAACGATTGGGCTTGTCTGACTCTGGGTCATGCCTTCCTCCCTAGTTTCTCCCCCCACCAACCACAACTCTCTTTGGGAAAAGCCTTCTCTCTGTATGGCCACTCGGCCAGTTCTAAAATGCAGAGGGTTTAAAGGGCCAGGAGAAAGCCCAGTACAGTCTAAATTCAGTCAAATTTAGGGAACGGCTATTGCAGCCCCCCATTCCTATAAGCCCACCCCCATCCTTTAGGTTTTTAAGGTTTTATACAAAATATAAAAAGTTTTTATGAAAACCGACCGTGAAGTCCACTAGAAAACATCATTTTGAAAAACTTTGTAGAATAAAGGTTTTCCTAAATCTATCGTTTAAATATACTTTTTAGCCATTTATAGCCTTTATTTCATTTTTTGCCAAAAAGTCTACCTAGATGATAGATTTTGTAAAAACTTTCTTCTACAAAGTTGTTCAAAATGATGTTTTCTAGTGAACCAAACGATCGGTTTTTGCAAAAACCTTTTATATTTTTCATGAAATCTTAAAAACCAAAAGAAAAGGGGTGGGCTTATAGGCATGGGGGGTTGCAATAGCCGTTCCCTCAAATTTATTGAATGCCAAGGTCAATCCAGGTGCATCGGGATTAATTACTAGGCCCCTGACAAATCAATAGATGGGCTGTAGGTTAGAGTCGTATTGTCACAAGACCACTCTCATGAAAATTGCGATCACAGAGATACTGAAATCTACGCATTTCGAAAAACGCAGAGATATGATCATATTCCAATGTACATTTAATCCAACGGGCAGAAGCGATAATGCAAGTTGCACCTATTTGTCAACTGTTATCATTTTGATTCAATGTACATTGGGCCGGGCTTCAACGGTCTCCCATATTGACTCTTGCTAGCCAATCCCAACACCTAGACTTGCCCTCGAAAGAACAAAAGAAGAAACAAATTTGAGATCATCCTTGCCAAGGATACTTCCCATAATGACGGTGGTCGATATAAGTCCACTCCCTCAATGTCAAAAGGAATTAGGCGTTACTGCAAACTCACACACACCAAGCCATTAAACAAATTTCCCCGTGTCCTATTCCAATTCTATGTGCAATACATATAACAATTCAACTGCTGAGATTGCTGGCTGGGCTGACCCTGCGGTGGCTGACACATTTGGGACTCTTCAAATTTTGTTTGTTTCGTCGACGATTCACACTCACTTTGTAACTTTGTTTTTGACTTGCAACTCCCGTTGAAATGCTCGGTAAACTCGTCAAAGTTGAATGCATTGATTCCAGTACCACGCACGAAGCTTTTCTCCTAGTTCATGATTAAAGAAATGGCATATTTCTTTTTCTCTGTCTTAACTAGAATTTGACAATAAGTCCATTTTGTTCTACCCGACCACATTCTTTATGTGCATTTGTTTGAATAATGAAGAGAGTAGCATAATGTTTTAGGGAAAATTTAAGAAGCAAGTTGGAATTTTCAATTAGGAGAAGCTTCTTTTGTTGACGAGTAAACGCACGAGTGGTATGGTCAACTACAATGAGCATGTTTTATGGCTTAATTAATAGACTTTATAATAGGGGTTGAAATTTTTGGTTTATTACTATACGAAAAGCACGCACGATGGCTTAAATAGCTTGATATATTCATTGGTTCTATAGTGCTTGGTTAAAATAATGGTCTTGTAGTACTAAAGAGACTTTTTTTTTGTTCTTTAGAAAAAAAAAAAAAAAAAAAAAAAAATGGTCTACAAAGCTGTAAACTGCTAGGCACTGTGGGCATGGAACATTCACATTTGATGTTTTCTTACTTTTGAATGTTATTTTAAGGGTTTAGAATGTGGTATGAGGATAAAATAATGGTAACTATAAGACCGTAAGCGAGTTTGATTCAACTTAATGAATCATAGTGTTAGGGCTTTCCCCAACCAAATGTCTCCGGTGGCAAGGATAGAACAAGAAAGTATGTTTGCAGTACTTTGCTGAGTTCATACTTGACAAACCTGTTTTTTTTTGGAACTTTTCTTTTCTTTGTTCTAATAATTGTTTTACTATGCATAAAGATGCCCACTAATTTAGCATTACCCCACCGATACGGGGCTACGTTAGCATTACCCCACCGATACGGTTTAATTCGCGGCTTGGTTAGGTTAATTTGTGGGTCGATGTGAATTTAAAATTAAAATAAGATTATCAAGTGGGTAATAAAAGGGAGAAAGGGTATTAATATTGATTAATAATAGGAAGGGAAAAAAAAAGTATAAATAAGATTATCTACTTGCTGTATATTCAAAGTCACCATTGAGTTTTATTTGCCACGGAAGTAATTTGAACTTTCAAGCCCGCGACCTCTATTTTGTAAAAAGAGAGAGATACCATTATATGACTCTGCGACAAGAGTCAGTATATATATTGTTTATCTTAATAACTGATAAAATTTAGAGTTTGCACCTAATCAACACCCAAAAGAATAATAATAGAGAGTAATAAAAATCTTTAGATTTTTCTCCCCTGGGTTGTAGTTTTTCAATGTTTCGTTTGCAAAGACATTTCTCCTGAGTGGGTGAAGTTTGGAATTCAAATGCTTGGCCTCCCCTTTTAGGGAAGTGGGTTGTTGGATCTTCTATACAATTACCAGCAAAAATAAAAATAATCATCCATAATGCATAATGGCCGGCATGGCTGATTCAAATTGTTAAACCAATATGTGGTGCTCGACAGGGTTCAAATGGCATGAATAAAGATTAAATCTTTTATACTAAATCAGTGTAAAGAGATATTAGCCAAAAAATAATAATAA
The DNA here is from genome assembly GCA_039720395.1 of Liquidambar formosana. Lineage (NCBI taxonomy): Eukaryota > Viridiplantae > Streptophyta > Magnoliopsida > Saxifragales > Altingiaceae > Liquidambar > Liquidambar formosana. The sequence continues at coordinate 3,594,261 of CM077822.1, read as the reverse complement.
TTAATTTGTGTAACGCCAGCTTAAGCTCTCAAAATATCTGTACTACATATAGGAAAAAAAATTATTCTTTCAGTATCTCTTATTAAATATTAAAATAATTCTTAGTAACACATGCTAGTAAGCTACCCTATAGTCATTATTTCTATTATATCAACCGATGAATCCGGTGATGATGCCGCATCCATATTTTAATGATTGCTCCTTTTTTTTCTTTTTCTGGGGTTAAAATGAGAAGCTTTATTTATTAACTAAGACTATTACATAAGCGAGCTATAACCATGTCACCGACATCCCATAAGACAAAGGTTCATTTTTTACTATGTAATTTAAATTTAAATTTTTAAAAGAAATGTGATTTTACTATATACGTAAAAATTAGCCGACAAATTTAGTAGTTTCTTTTTATGTTATTATTACCATAAAGAGTTAATACATTTTGAGGAATTACAGATTGGTCCGGCAATGGTTAGATAATTACAGATCAATATAAATGACTACTAGGTTTTAAAAAAATGACAACTAACTTAACAAAGAATGACTAACAACTGTAATTATTTACCCTTTGCAGCACCAATCTGCAAGTAACCATTTTTTTTTTTTTTTTTTTTTTTTTTTTTGAAGGTTAGACCAGCCCTGGGTTAAACCTTGGACAAGCTTGGCCTACATCATAAAAAGCACTTATTGAATTTACTCAGACCCTGCAATTTCTTCAAAATTTCCTGAAAAAGCAGTTAGTGGGTTTTGGTTAGATCGGGCAATTATGTCACGTAACATCACAAAACGTAACAAATGGGATCACCAAATGGGCACATCGCGCACGATGGGGGTGCACTTGAAATTTGATATCCTAGGAACTTAACTAATCACAGTAATGAGAGAATAACACTCGAGTTTTGAGACTTGATTCCCTTAAACCCATTTTTTTCCCTCTCTTAAAAAAGTCCAAAAGTAGAAGGCCTTTTCCAACGTGGACTTCATATTCCAACAGTTGCCATTGAATCTAGACCAATTCATCCCAATTCCTTCGATTTCTTGGTCTCATCTTTCTCACCATTAATTCATGTTTCATAACCATCTCAATCGGTCGTACTCGCTTTTCGTTGCCACTGTGCTTACCTATCCATTACCTTCAAAAATCCATCGTCACCTGCGTCATTCTCATCGTCATTCTCGTTGTCACCTTTTTTTCATTTTTCTTTTTTCTCGAAAGATCCAAAATTCAATCACTAGGAAATGACACGTCGATGTGTACGTGTGCGATTTTGCCTTGGATTGGAGGGTAAAAAAACATTGTATTATGATAGTGCGGCGGAGTAGCGGATAATTGGCTACCTAATCCCATGTGTCATAGTGATATTGGTTGACAGATGTGACTAGAAAGAATGACATACGACAGGTCCTTTGCAAGATGAAAACGTAAGTATATATGGGCGGTTTAAGCAAGAGATCATCGTATCTTGCTGTTTGGGATTTTCCCTCACTAATCCAAGGTGTGAAGATAATGATAATGATATATGCTATGATTATATACATATGGAATGCGAAAAAGCTGATGTGTTAGATTGTGATGGGGGTGCACTTGCTTAGGAATACTTAGGTTAGACAATCAAGAAGAGATGATTGCATTTTGCCTACTTGCTTATCAGTTTACGAATATGTGTATCAATAACTTCAGAGGAAAAGATTACAATAAGTTCTCCTTTCATTCCAACAGAAATCAGGGAAATAATAAAGAATTATAGCTTGGAATTCGAAACTACACCCCTTAATGATAGATATATATGGGTGGATACATAGGTTTTCAAATGAATTATGTATTACATGAGATAGTTTGATCTAAAACTTGGAGGACATTAAGCTTAAAAGAATATATATATATATATATATAACATGGCACAAATTGTGACATTATCTTAAATGTCCCTAAAAAGGGACTGAAAGATTTTCCTAACATATAAATTTCATGATCAAATAAAGATAGTACACAGGTTTCGGTCAAAGATTTGTATCATTTTTCATCTGGTTATGTTTAGGGGAAGACTTAGGAAAATCTTTTTGAGAACAAACAATGTTCACGTGTTAATTTTTTTTTTACAAAATTAATCAGTATTTTTTTGCTCTTTCTTAAAAAAAAAATAAAAATAGAATCACCAATTATTTCCAAATTCATGAATCCAGCACTAAGTTTGGACAACCCAATTTTTTTTTTCTTTTGGTTCTTAACCATTTGGCCAAACTGTATCAAAATCCTCACATTTATCTATCAAATTCTTAGTTAATATATATATATATATGAAAATTTTCAAAGTAATGTTAACTTAATATAAGTTATGTGAATTGGTGCATTATAATTTATGGGGTTATACCTCCTACATTTCTTTAATGCCTCCATTCTTGCCTATTGACCTAAATTGAGCACACCTAATGTGTTCTGAGATGAATTGTTTTTTGTCTGATTAATCGTCCAAGCGACATGACACTGAATGATTGTCACAAATGTAACAATGCAAGCCGCCAAAAAGGGCTTATAGGAAGGCTAAGAAGATGGTCTTACCATAGCCATACTCCAAGGCTACCCTTCAAAGACCCATCACACCCTCCAAAGGTCATCAATCCCTCCTAAAAAAAAAGAAAAAAAAAAAAAGGCAGCCCCTAAAGTGGGTTTCTACAGGCAAAAGACCCAACTGGTTTCCACCATGACCGTCAATCGACATGTGTCTAATTAAACTCTCTATACATACAAGACCAAGCCAATCCTTTTCATGGCCGGTACTGCCATGCCACGTCATCCACCGGATCATATCCCCTACTCCACAGGTGTGAATTCTGACTAATAAAGGCAATCAAGGGTCCCACAATGTCAGTCCAAGAACAATCAAATCAAATTAAATCATTAAACTATACAAACCTTATCATGGACTTGCCTTGCCTTGCCTTGTTGGTGCAAAAAACACGCTCGTCCAAAATGTAATGCTGTGAGCTAGGAAAAATGTGGCTATTATATTTTAAATGCGAATCTGCCATTTGGTGTAGAGTTTGAAACCAACATAGTTACGTATACTTAATGATAGATGGCAAAAAGATTAGAGGGAACATAAGCACATTTTTTAACATAAAGTTTTGGGGTTAAAGTAAAGGCGTGCCTCGGAGAGATGAGACATGGGTGGTCATCCCTTTCTTGCTGCTTTGGCGCCTCTCTTTCATACTTGGCTACATGAAACATGGCTGCCTTTTCCCATCCCATAGATATATATACTCAGCATGTTTGAATTCCTTGTAAGTTAGTATACTATATTTCTTGTTAAAAAAAAGTTCATTATAAAAAAAGTGCATTCTTAGGTGAGCATTTTGCTCAATCTGTCGTTTTTTTTTGTCAAAAAAGAAGGAAAGCTGACACGTTCTTATCCCGAAACAACATGTGCAATACGGAAGTGTGTTTTTCAAAAAGAAGAGATAATAATAATAAGACAATAAATATTGACACACATTCTCAATATGAAAGTGTAGAAGGCTCGTGAAGGAGTGCTACCAGTGCTACCCTTATGATAACAATGAATTTACTTCTTTCTTTCCCTCAATTGGTCTAGTAAAATATAATTTCAACCTAGTAGTATGAAAAACCTTCAAGTTTTTGTGATTTCGAGCCAAATCCAACTATGTAGCATGAACAATGCTAGCTAAATTGAGTGGATGTTGCATTGAGCTCATGATAGCTAAAGTCTATGGAATTGAACTCTTAGCACGTAACTTGAAATGAGATTTTTTTTTCCTTTTTTTTTGTTTTCAAAGAGATTATTGTGTATATAATGGCATTTTAGTGGGGTGTTTTTTGTTTTTTTCCAACACTCTTACATCAGAAAAATTTTATCATTATCCTTTTTGGAAACAATTTGTGGGTGCCATGCCAGATAAAAAGAAATATATATATATATATATATATATATATATATAATGTATTTATATAAGAGATATACGCTGGTCTTACCATCATACCTAACATGTACTGCTAGTGAAGAAAATACGCATGCCTAAAGAGGTCAAAAGAATTGTGAGAAAAAAGGGGTGAAACTCTATGTTTTGGTCAAAGACGCTTCAGAATATTAATGGGAGGGGGAGAGAGTTGTACTGTATATAGACAACTTCACCGTCCATTGGAAAGGTCAATGCTATACACCCAGAAAACCCGGCTTAGCTTTTGACAAAAGACCAGGAATTTATACGTTTGTGTCACTCTCCATCTGTTCCATCATTCCATTCCTTCCTTAATTTTTCTTTCCTCCTTCCCACGTTTCCAGTAGTGCACATTAATTCGTCTCAACACGATGATTATTTAAGTTAATTAAGATCAGTCTAAACTCAATCTTATAGAGATACTCCAAATTAATTACTGTTTTTACATCGGGTGCATGCTCATTAATTTGATTTAGGCCATCGGATTGAGAGCAAAACTCTGCGCTCCAGTTTAATTTTCTAACTAGTTACTTCTACCTATTAAATCGACCAATAGTGATAGCATTATCACCAAATTAACTATGCACGTGGTCATTGGAAAGAAAAAAAAAAAGAAGGTAGATAGAACATTAGTATAATTACTCAAGGAATCCAGTTGCCAATGACATGATAACATAGTAACAATCTCCTCGTTTGTTGATTGAATAATTTTCGATTCAAATTCACATATTTGTCAAGCTCATGGAAGAACATTGATTCCCACTTGTTTATTTCATAGGGTTTAGGGTTAGTTTCTCTAGATCGTAAAAGAATCAAACTAGTAATCATTTTTCAGAAAGTTAACACAGACGTTGTTGTCCAAGTGGTATCTCGATACCTTTGTAAGTGGGCAGTGAAGAGTACAACCTACAAACTCTAAAAAATAATGGGCAATATGTTTTTGAATAGGACCCAAAAAAGGTCTCAAATAGTTTTATGAGTGTGTTATATAGTGTGGTTTGATTGGAAACCTAAGCTATGGGTATAATATGGTGTAATGAAAAATACTTACATATTACAATAACATACTGTCATGCTAGTCAAACTCGAAAAATAATATGTTACCCGTTAATAACTGTCCTCGTTATGTTGGGATCGGGGCGGAAAAAAAGACCCAAAGAATAAAATAAAAATGAAAGTGGTCCCTTAATTATAGCTTGGAACTTAATAGAATAACGAATTTCCATGATAAACGACTATCCAAGAGTCCAAGACACTCATGGTTCCATGGATGTGGAAAAGCTAGAAGAGAAACAAGGAGCTGGTACCTAAAAATTTTGAAATGTTTACCAGCAAAACCCTAGACGGGTTTTGGTGAGGTGGTGACAGCCAGTTAGTGTTAGAGTCCCAGAAGAAAGGATTTCGTGTGGTGGGGCACGTGTCAAAAGATTGAGGGCTTTGCTCTTTAGACCTTTGTTTTGCTTTTCACCCTCCAGTCCCCTCTTGGGGAGTAAGGAACAGACTAGCTGCTAGAATCTCTCTGGAAGACACTATAATTCGATCCACTTCCTCAACCAAAGCTCTTTTCACAACCCACTACACATTCTGCCCCTTTTTATTATTTTTTTATTTTTGATACTTGATAAAAGAATAATTTTAACCGTGCAATACCCCTCAAAGGACAATAATTAGCTCAACTTTTAATTTAAAAGATTATCTGTAATGCATTGGGGTCCCAACAATTTTAATGTATCCGATGTTTCTAGCTAAAGATTACACTTAAGGCACGAAAACTTTGCAAAAGGAAACCTAGCTATTTTTTTCTTTGTCGAGTAATAAGTGGAGCTGAACATCGCACAAAAGCCAAAAAGAAAAAGGAAATATAAAATAAGGGAAAAAAAAAATTACTTCTTGTACCATATGTTGACGTGTTAGCATTTTATGCCTCGATCTTCACTTATAATTTATGAATTTTCTCTTCACGTCACTTTCCGAAAACAATTCTAGCATGCTGAGGTTAAAAATTGGTGAATGAGGAGGATTTCTTGAGCAACAACTATTTTTTATATAAAGCATTTTGAGTGATTTACGGGTGTGGGGGTGGGGGCCGGGTCATTTCACCTCCCACGGCCAAAAAGGAACCACTTCAAGCAACACTCTAGAAAATATCAACCCATAATCATCTTAGCATTTTCCTCCAAACTCGACCCTTCAATATTCCCCCAAACCAAACACGTTTTTTAGTGTAACTTGGGCATTTAGATTGTGCAAATTACCTCAAATTAATTTTTTACGAAACATTGAACCTAGCTAGAACCATAAATATCCTTTCACGTGATGTCTGGGGCTGGAGGTGCCAACTTAATTGGAATGCCACGTCTCTTTCTGATGCTTAAAGTCCTTTCCCGACAAAAAAAAATAATAAATAAATAAATAAATCTTTCCATGTGGTATCTTACCTGCTAAATACGCATTCCCCTTTGTTTATTGTACATCTCTTAGTGCCTGTTTGGGATAACTTCAGAGTAGAATCAGAAGTAAAATCAGAAGCTAAATCAGAAGCTGAATCAGAATCAGAGGGGAGGTAGCTTGAGCAAATTGGTCTCAAAATCTATTTTGGGCTTACAATCACTATTCTCATTTTTTATCCAAACACTCTTAAAAGTGATTATGGGCCATCAAAAGAGATTTTGGACCTCCCAGAATCTCATCCAAACAAACACTTAGACAATAGAGCCTCTTGTGAACATAGCTAGAACAAATCAAGAATCTAGCTCTATGCATAAAAGATTGCCTAGACAATGAGATCGATGAGGCCGTTTATTTACATGTACTAAAATAAAAGATCATCTATACCAAAATTTGTTGTACGTGATTAAAACGATTTTTTTTCTCATTTAAGCAATGAACTTCTCTAAAAAATTTCATAATGATTTGAAAAATTGAGTAGAGGCAGATGGATCTAGACTTATCTAATTACGTCAATTTGTTAATTGTCACATATATAGACACGACCTCTTATAAATTTGTCCCATCAAATCATCATTTTGAATGTATTTTACAAATTACACGAATGCTTTATGGATTAATCGACATAATGCTTAATGAAATGAAGAAATTAGCATGCACGTTGTAAGAGTTGCATATTCAAAATTGAGACAATTGGTCAAACTATTTTGTTTTCACTCTATAAAGATGCCTAATGGCACCATTAGCATCTTAACCATGATGGAATCTCTCCTAACCTGTTTGTAGAAATTAGTCATTTGAATCTCGATATCCCTCATTTATAAATATAAGATTTGTTTGGGTGGTTGTGAAGCATCGGTCCAATAGGATAGAGTGCAGGGTTGGTACTCAAAAAAAAAAAAAAAAAAAACCAAAAAAACCAAAAAGGATCAATGCCCATGTCAAAAGCAAGGGCAACTTTCGATAGAAAATTGAACTAATAGGCACTTTCAAAATACAAGCAACCGATAAGCAATATTATAATTCAAATTCTGTGGGTTCAGACAATTTTTTCCTCTTCAATTATTTCCCATCAATTTCAAACTATATTCCTGCATAAAAATTTCACGAGAATTGGCAGTGTAGTTCACACTGATTGCCTTCTTGAATGATTGAAAAGGGGTTCATTGGACCCACATACTTAAAGTCCAAAGGTGGCTTGAAGTATGTGGTGGGAGTTGGTAGGTCCCTTCCTTTTGCTTTACTAGAAGCATGCTCTCTTATAGTGGGCATTTTGATACTACGTACCATTTTCTTGTGAAAAATCTGGACATAAAAAAATTTTGGGAACGGGAAACACGGCCCCTACCATAAGAGACAAACAAAGGTATTGGATTATAAACAAGAACAAATTCTAAATCAAAGTGCATGCATATGCAGCAGGTTTTTTTTTATTTTTTTTATTTTTGTTCGATTTATTTATTTACACGTGATCTCCGTGCCAGGAGCCATTTCCTCTTTCCGTGTTTATCGTTTTTTTTTTAATTATTTATTATAAAAAAAATGAGCAGTAATTAAACAATGCAGCAAGCCATCAGATTATGATGTCGCAGCTTATAGAGAGGCAGTGTAAGATTAGAAAGCAAGTAGCGTGCAGAAAAAAACAAGGAATATTTCAAAACCAGTAATCATCAGGTGGTCCATGGAGGTCCAATATTATAAAGCCTTCAGATTTTTGTTGGCATCTGGAAATTATAAATTTTAAAAATAAAAAATAAAAAATAAAAAAGGCCTACGCGTCGCCGACAGGCAGAACCATTTTATTTGTAAGTTGAATTATTTTTAAGTAACAAAATCATAGCTGCCTCAAAGGTTAAATGTTATAAAAATAAGAGAATGTCACATGTGCACAGTTGGAATTCAATTAATTTTAAATGACCTGACATAAGATATGGTCTTCATGCCTTCATGGTGATGTGTTTATTATTATCGAAGAATAAAATCTTACGTGTAGTTTCTTATGATGTCGGGCAGGACGGCAGCTTGTACAGAGGAATGCTTGCGTATATTTATTTTTTATTTTTTTTGGGGTAATTAATTGTTTAATTGTTAGACATTACTTAGGAGGAATTACAAATAGGTTTGGTTACAATAAACCAATTATAGTTAGCAGTCATTCTTAGTTATGTTAGTAGTAATTTATTAGAAAGTTAGTAGTTTTTTTTTTGTAGTTAAGTCTAATTATTTGCTTGTAGCTGGACCTATCTGTAATTCAGAAAATAGTGATTATGATAACAAATGATGACAAAAATTTAAATTGGAGGCATTTCATGAAGTTCTAAATATTAATTTTTTTAATATCAACAGAAGTGATAACTCCAAGTTTTAATTTTTTAAAATTAATATCATTCAAGATATTAGATTTGTGTCTTCAATAAGATGTGAAATTCACTAATTGTTTAGAGTCTGTTTGGATGTTCAAATGGAAGCTAAACAATTTTAGTGATCGTACATAGTATTAAAAGCAAAAACTCCATCACCTTGAAGAGAGTGAAAGATACGTACTCTTAGACCGCATAATGTCATTTAGATTGTCCTTATACCGTTTGAAAATCAAGACTGTCTAATGTAGTAGGTACTACATAAATTCGTGTTGAAGAACTATAATGAGGGCTCGGCAGGGAGGGGGGACAAGCTGGTTAGTTAGGCATGTTGAATCACAGAGCTAGGAGGCACATGAAAAAGTCCCATATTCAATATAGGGACCGGATTCAATGCTGAGTTTAAAAAGCTTAGCACGGCGCTAAGATGATCTTGACTGTTCATCCCGATTTTAGACAGTTGAAATTGAAAGATGAAAAAATTGAAACTTTTTCATCTTTCAATTTCAACCATCCAAAATCGAAATCACCTTTGCAACGTGCTGAGCTTAGCATTGAATTCGAGTCCATTTAGTATATTTCAGCAAGGTACCACCTATATTGCATTGGGATGTGTTAATACGAAAGCAGCTACAAATAGGGTGCTATGAAATCGTCAAATGACCCATTTTTCTTCAGTGCTATGAGTTCTCCATTTTTGATCCAGGCATAATTGGCGTGGCATTCACGTTCATACCTCTTTGAGAGAGAGAAGCCTAATTTTCTTGTTGAACAGTGGAGATATTTAGTGCAATGGCATCTAACGATTTTACCGTTTTGAACCAACGTATTATCCGCAAACTAGTTTGGTACACGTGCATGTATCTATTCTCCACTTGGAGATTCAAGGGGACAAACCCATATGCAAGGTTGATCCTAAGGGCATTCAGGGTATGCAACCGTACAGGTTCCAAATTTATAAAAAATGATAGTCCCAAATCAATTCTTATATTTGTCGTGGGCCTTCCAAGAAAAATGGATTACTTTTCCTTTTTATTTTATTTTTAAATACCTAGATTAATGGGAGTTTCAAATCAAGTCAATTAAAGGGTAGCATTTTAGGAGTTGGCCTAGAGTCTCCAAAATCTTAAGAGTTAATCAACCCTGCCTTTCTGTCATTGGAAACCATACTTTGATCCAAACCAGAGAAAACACTTTGTGGAAAAATGTACGGTGATGAGCAGACATAAAAACGACAAAACAATGTTTACGTGTAGCCTCATGGACGGCTACGATTCATTATTTAGTATTTTAGTTTGCGGCGGCCACACGGTGCTATGAGCTCACCGGCCGGCTGCATATTTTATATTAACCGCTAACTGTTATAACTTGAATTGGGTAGAAAATGCATTGAAAGCTAGAGAACACATATCTTGAAGGTTTCGAGGGGAAAAAAAAAAAAAAAAAAAAAAGGCTATAAAAGCCAATTAAATTGGTTTTAATTAATATCTCCAACTATTAATAATACGGAAATGATAATACTCTTCTCAGCTTTTTTTTTTTGGGAACCATTTTCTTTTTCCTGATGGAAAATGATTTTTAAGACCACTACTGTTAATCCAATAGGTAAGATTATAGCATTTTTGTAAATATAACAATTAATGTATAACATTTTTCTATTCTCATTGGAATATCAACATTTTTCTTAAAAATGTAATAACATTTTTATGAAGAGTCCGATTTTGATAAAAATCATATTTTTGGATTGTACTCATCAAGAGCTTCAAAACAAAACCTATGTTGATTAGGAAATTTTATAAGTAAAAATTTGAAGTTAAATCATAAATCAAATCAAGTTTAATATATGTTGAAAATCAAGTTAAATTTACTTTGAAAATATTTCATACCTATCTCCGTTGAAAATCATTATTGACCAAAAGGTTTGAGACAGTTATAGGATAAGAGTATTTTGGTCAATTTAGTTAAGTGAGATAACGTTAACACTTGACGGAGGGTTATAATGTTAATCAATTAGGAGCCACCATCTCATTGGTCTAACAATGTCGGTGGACTCCATTGGTCCTATATAACACTACTATTTCTTAACTTATATGGAAGTCTATTTAATTATCCTTGAATTAATTTTTTTTTTTAATTTTAATGATGTCACTGTTAATGTATCAAGCATTTTAAAAAATTAATCTGATGTAGCTGTTGTTAAATCGTTCAGGAAAAAAATAAAAAATTACAATTACAGATGCATAGCACTACTCTATTATGACTACATTCATTGTCACGTCAAATGATTTGGTGATATAGTGATATATGTGTCAATTACCACTTTTGAAGGAGCTAACAAATGCTGAAAAACAAGTAGACAAGATGTTAGGTAGCCAAATCGATTAAGCAAAAGGAAAATACTATTTACACTTCCATAAATAAATTTCACAGTCCTCATTTAAGAATGCGGAGGAATGCGTGAGATATTCCTTGGAGTGGGAATGGCATCTCCCAAGAAAAATGGTTTGCGAAAATAATTGGGCGCAATAGACCCATTATGTGAATCCCCCGAAGAAAAAAAAAAAAAAACCTACTCATTTTATAGGAGTGCGGAAGTTTGTGGCGGCCAACGAAAGTAAAGTGAAAAATGGGACCAATCTCAATATCTCATCACGCCACTTCACCCAAAGCTAGCTATCAGCCATCGTATCAATGGAATACATGAAACGTTGATTACCAGAGTGACTCCTTTTTGGAGCCAGGCATAACTCCAAACTGCCATGGCCCTTTATACTACGTCCTTGTCTAATCCTCTTCAATAATAGAGAGTTTTTTCTTTCTTTTTTTCGTCAGAATAATGGGGAAGTTAGAATCAGTACGGATAGGAACCAAAGCACTTAGTGGAACTTTGATTCTGTTTATCATTTTTATTTTGTGCAGCATTTTTTGCTCTTCGGCTCATTCATTCATTCAATTATTTTATTTTATTTTATTTTCTGATGTCAAAAGATATGAACACACTAATTCATGTAAAATTAGAATCGAGATTTCTATAATTTTCGCACTTTTTATTGAGTTATGAGACGTCATTAGACCTAAGGACCATCCCACATCTTTGCTGAAATAGGACATACCATTAAATTTAAGGACCATTGAAAATTGCTCTTTTCTTTTAGATTTTGACATTTTACCTCATAAATCTTCGAAAGCTGAAAAATGCATGAGAGGGGTGGGGCGGCCCTTTGGTCAATAGCACTTTAAGTGTGTCGTACAAAACTTCTTGCAATAAATTCTAGGTTCAGAATCAAAAATTAAAGGTTGTGGGGGTGCAAAGAGTGCCATTAATTGATGTTAGTTGTCACGATATAGTTAGGGGTGACGTTGGAAGAGCACTAACCTATAAGCTATAAAAAAATAAAATTAAAAAATTAAAAGGGAGAAAGATCATCAAATTTCAACTATATATGGGCAACATTAAGAGTTTTACAATGAAACTTTGGGGCTAGTTGGGAATTTTAAAAATTTGAATAGCTAAACTAGGTCCAACTTCTAATTGTTTCTAAATTTTAAATAAATCAAATCATAGTGATTTTAACATATGTAAGTCTTCATGCCTTGTTTTGAATAGAATGGTAGACAAATTAGCAAAAAAAATGAAACTTATCAAATAGTGCATGTGAAATTAAGACTGATAAAACTTATCGTCAACTGACCAAGTTTTTGGATAACCCAATTAGCCCCTTAATCAGCGCTAGTAAAAGATGCCCTCATATGGTTTCCTCTTAAGGAACTCCATTCATTTCGCCCATTTTAGTGTAGAAAAATATATACCATATAAGGTAGGGTAAAATCAATTTGTTTGCCTGTTTTATAGTAATAAAAAAATTGTCAATCTGCCAAGACAATCGTGATAAACTAGAACTACTACAATGACTTTTGAGATAGATCCTAAAAATTTGAGCGTCAAATCCCTCTCCATATGCATGAGCTAAGAGGACGATGTTCTTGTTTATGCTCCCCAAATGGAAAATTAATTGACAACTAGAGGAAACAAATTTGAGTTGTAGAGATTGATACTTGACTTTCTTTTTTTTTTTTCAAAAATAAGGGTGTGATCATATCAATACTAATGTAGTGGATTTGTCCAAAATATATCCATAAACCATGGGGGAAAAAAATGCATATACAACACTTGATTATAGAGAAATCTTGTGATAAGCATTTGGGGCTTGAGGGCCTCACATTTTTTTTTTCTTGCCACGGGTAAGATAAGGAGGGAAAAAAGTCAAAGACAACACATCGGCATGATTGAATAGATATAAAGAAATTACAAATAAGATTGACAAGCATGTATGCCAAATTCCCTTCTATAGGGTTTTTCTTCTGTAAAAATCCCAATTCAAAAAATTAACTAAGGACCTGTTTGGAAATACCTCTTCAATTCTTATTTCTTAATTTCAAAAAAAAAAAAAAGGGTTTAGAGTATGAAAAATTTTAGAAATTACTTTTAAAAATTGATTTAGTAAGAAATTTGTGCTATCTCAAGGTTTAAAAGTCAACTATCAAAATTTTCCACCATAAAAAATTATCAAAATTTTTATCTTTTTTACTTTTAAAAATAATAACTAAGAAGTAAAAGTTTATCTAAATAGACCCTAAGAAATATAAAAGACTTGTTCTATTCTCATCGCCAACCGCACATCGCGCGTAAAAGTGAAATCCATGTGTGGGACTCACATAAATTAATCCCACATCCATATGATCGAAATGGCCGGTATCATAGCCGTCGGTTAGACAAGTATCTTTCATAACCAAAATGGCAACTCAATTTGGCAAAAACCATTTGCGTCCCAACTGCTAATCTCACTCCCTCACATGTGCGGGCGCGCACACACACACAAACAAACACAAGGAGGGAAAAGTCAAAGCGTCAAAGTTCAAAGCCTCTTACTAGCCATAATTACTAACATAGTTAAGTGTTAAATATAGTGATTAAACTCTATTTAATTAAAAATCGAAAGTCCCCATTGCGGCGTGGGTGTGCTACTCTCACATGCCACCTTTTTCCACCATTTTCAAACCTATCCATCTATAAAAGCAACCCCTTTTGTATCCTCCTGTATTAATCCAATCCTTCTCTCTCTCTCTCTCTCTCCCAAACAACAAAAAAAAAATCTCTCCATATCAGAGCCTTTTCCTTTCAATCAATCAGACTCTCCAATTAAAGGAATGGATGTTAATGGGAGAGGAACATGCAACTCCACCACTCCAAGCGATGAAGAGATGGACCTGAGGAGAGGACCATGGACGGTCGAAGAAGACGTCACGCTCATGAATTACATTGCTAACCATGGCGAAGGCCGCTGGAATTCCCTCGCTCGTTGCGCAGGTAATCAAAACTTCCTCAAATCCTTGATGAATAAGTTGAATACGGGAAACAAAATTCTCTTTCTTTTGCTTCTTTCTTGCTTTCTTGTAACTGATTCAATCGGGTTTTGGTTCCTTGTATGAAAATTTCCACTAGACAGAGCCTTCATGACCATAATCAAAACTGCAAATTCTCAGCTGTCCTTTCTTCTTTCCTTCTCTTTCTTTCACTATTTATTGGGAAAAAAAATATGTGGGTTTTTTTTTTCCCATATATCTGGATTCAATTGTCTGGAGATAGATACAGCGAAAGCTTTCACATCTTTCGGAAAATAAATGGATTAAAATAGATTTTGTAGGGTTTTATTCGAGATTTGGTAGGTGGGTTTCTTCCTTAGAATCATTTATAGATATCTTTATCCGTACACCGGAAATTAAAATTAGCAACAATAATAGAGATTATAGTATTAGATAAAATAAATATAATTCCTTGGATAATAATAAGAGATAATGACTCTTTTTTTCTGTTGTTTCTATCGATAACTTTACCAAAATTGCTTTGCATCTGAACCAAATTTGATGAAACAGGTCTCAAACGAACTGGAAAGAGCTGCAGATTAAGATGGCTCAACTATCTACGTCCAGATGTTCGACGTGGGAACATCACCCTCGAAGAACAACTTCTGATTCTCGAACTTCATTCTCGTTGGGGAAATCGGTAAGTCTGATCCATCATCTCATCTGTCTTCACAAGCAATTCTCATAAAATTTCCTCTTCTCTCTTTCGCGTTTGTTTATTTGTTTATGCAACCCTGATTTTGTTATGTTATTCAAATGAATCATATAGGTGGTCGAAAATCGCGCAACACTTGCCAGGAAGAACCGATAACGAGATAAAAAACTACTGGAGAACCCGAGTTCAAAAGCACGCCAAACAGCTCAAATGCGACGTCAACAGCAAGCAATTCAAAGACACCATGCGTTACCTATGGATGCCTCGTCTAGTGGAGAGAATTCAGGCGGCCGCAGCCTCCAATGGTCCTTCCTCCGGTGGCTCCACCGCCTCAACCACCACTCACCTGCTCAACAGCAACAATCCCAACCTCCCCACCGGCCATGTCATCCTCCCTCCGACCGGTATCGGCAGCAACTTTGGCGGTGCACAGGTCAACCACCCTAGTTACACTCCTGAGAATTCAAGCACCGCCGCCTCATCAGACTCATATGGTACCCATGTTTCGCCGGTATCAGACCTGACCGACAATTACAGTAATATTCCGGTTAATTATAATACTAATAATCCGGATTATTTCCAAGCTGGTCAGGTTGGCTATTCAGACTCGTTAATCAGTCCATCTGGTTACTATAATCCCGCAATGGATTTCCAATCTATGGAGATGAACAACCAGTGGTTGGACGGTGGGGCCGACGCGTCGGACAACTTATGGAATGTTGATGATATTTGGTTCTTGCAGCAACAATTCACCAACAACAACATCTAAGATGATTGATGGGGTGAACGTGAATATGTAGAGAGAAAAATAGAGAAGAATTATCACACATACTTAATTACTTAGGATACAGGTAGAATTTGTGAGAAGGATAGGTCTAATTGTGGATTAATTCTTCAGTTTGTGCTTTTTTTTCTTTTCTTTTTAATTTGTGGGGGGATTTGTAATTCGCAATCTTTGAGGTTGTTTAATCTCATTCTTTGAAATTTTTTCTTTTTATTTTTGCCTACTTCCATTTGGGTTTCGATTCAAACTGATCGACCTTCCATATGCAAACCCGTACACCTGTGAAGAAGCGGAGATTCAAACTCTGGAACTCTGATTTTTAAACCGTAGTTCTTTGTCATCTGTATTACTTACCATTTTGTTTCGTCAAATTTACTGTAACTTTTTTTTAATTACATTTTTAATTTCTCTACTAGTGCTTGAATTTTTTGAAGCATGTTTTAATGATAAGTTTTAATAATAGTAAACATGTGAATAATTGGTTCCACCATCTTTATATGGAAGTCATTGTTTAATGTTTTTTGTTCTCATTATTATAAGTCATGGAATTTTTGAAACCTAGTCCATAGGGACTGAACCCAGATTAAAGTTCCCCCCACCGCATGTTCTAGATTTGAAAAAAAAAAAGAAAAAAAAGGAAGCTCCACGCAATGATTTTCGAGACGTGGCATAATAAGATTCATATGTATATATCGTATATTGTCAGTCATTTTGGGACGGCTTCTGTGGAAACTTTTACAATGATCTTATCATGTTGATGATTGTCACGTGTTTGCTTTGTGAATCACGTGACATCGAACCGTTGGTCATATGATGATTGAACTTCCCTGTATTTTGTTTTGCATGACGTCGTACGGACAAAGGACTCGGAACCCATTTAATCAGACAAAGTGAATATGGGTTGAATCAAGATCCATATGATGCTTGTTGCGCTAGGGCTAACCATGTAATTCAATTTTCCTTGATATTTTTTCTTTCTTTGTACTAACCGGACAATTCTACCCGAACTTTCCTATTAACCACTTGGGCTAACCATGTAATTCAGTTTCCTTAATATTTTTTCTTGCTTTGTACTAACGGGTCAATTCTACCCCCAATTTCCAATTAATCACTGAAATTTTCTTACTTCTGATAGATAATTTGAAGGGTAAGGTAAATAAATTTTTTCACGTAATCTAAATGGGCAAGCTGATAGAATTTTTGGGTTCCATTTCTTATTTACTATTGAAATTAGTTAAATGTTAATTACTAAAAAATACTTGACTCCTTAATGTAGTGGTTGAACTCCTTATTATTTTATTCATACTTTGACGTGTCATGGATAATTTAGAATAATTATAAACGCAAAGATATAGATGAAAAACATGATGATATGATCAGGTAAGCACATACTGATATAACTTATATCAACACGCATATTGAGAATTATATCTTGTACATTAGTGGTTTAGTAAGATATGAGATATATTAGAGCAATGCAAAAGGTATAATCCCAATACAAGGTGTTGATATAACTTATATTAACACATAATGATGGGAACATAACTAAAAAACATAAATACTTAAACAGATACATATAAATACACATTTATCTTCATGTGAATATACAAATACACCAATATGAACCCGTAAACGTATTCTTTTTAATTTTCTTGAACATGTTTTAAACGATGGGCGATGAAAAGAGAAACCCCACCATAATAGGCAACTATTATATCCAAGTGACCAAATTTAATACGGAGTGGCTCAAACTCTATGTTCACGAGGGATTGGTCGAGTCCATGGTCCAAATGCTTGTTGGGCAAACAAGTGAGAGAGGGAGAGGAACTTTGGCACGTGCCAGTTGAGTAAAAGGTGAACGAAAACGTGATGGAATAGTAAAGGGTAAAAAGAGGTGCGGTATGGCGGCGGAATCTTTGTAGGCCGCGTGCCTTTTAAAGAAGCCACCACAGTGGTCCCATGCGGAAGAGGTGTTAATGAGCTTCCACGTGTAACCCATACATAAATTACTGTGCCTTCTTAGATATCTTTGTGTGTTTTGGGGGGTAGGCTTTTCTGGACTGAAGCACTGACAGCCGCAAGCCTTGAAACAACTTACGAGTAGTCCACGTGGAGACCCGCTAACAGAAATCGTCGAAACCGAAAAGAAAAAAAAAAAAAAAAAAAGAAAGAGAGAAGAGGAAAAATGGGAATGTACAACTGGCCTCCACCAAACCCAGAAGACTCTCATCTTTCCGACACGTTGATTTCTCATCAATCCCTCTTCCATTCAAGGTTTCTCTCTACAGTGGGGCCCACATGGACATGGACAGTCCCGAACGACTTCGCGTCAATGTGTGGGACCTAGATTTAGTACCACGTGGGAATTATGGGGGGTGCATCAGATGCTATCTGTGAATTTGTGGGACCCTGGTTTTGAATAGGGGTCCCACAAAAAAAAAAAAAACAAAGTAGGTGGACGGTTATTGCTAGAAAGGTGCCCTTACATTGGATCTGGCCGGCCTCTCCCATGGTGCGTGCCTTAAATAATCAAATACTTAATACTGTATAATCTTTAACATCATATCTCAAACCAGATTACTTGTGGGTGATTTCAAGCTCTAATCCCATCTTTTTATCATGGGATGCATAGACTTATAAGTGAATTATATATTAGGTGAGATTAGTCTAAATTCAAACTTAATTAAAATAGATCTGAAATGCAAATATTTTACATAAAACAATTTTTTTTTATTTATATAAAGAAATAAATTCAAAAGAGAGATACCATCTGTACCCTATACTATGGGATGGTTCTTTTAATATATATTTTTGAAAAACCCAAATGTGGGTTAAGTTTCGAATTCATGATATTTCTCGTACACGAGGAGGAAAGATATCATTGCAATTATAAGATTGTTTATACTTTTATCGGGTGTAGGGGTTTTTTAGGCTTGAACTTCCCACTCTTCATGAATCATGAATATGGATTAATGGGGCCCAATGTCATTCGAAGGTGAGTTACCCAAGACTTTTGAGGCTTTTGGCCCTACCTCTTCCTTAATTCATGGCTTGGGATTTGTGAGAAGATTATTTAAAATTTATTGAAGTGACCATATATGGTTCAAAGAAAATGGAGTTTGGAGGTTAGGACTTGATATCACACCTTTTGATCGAGGCCCTGAACTTTTTACCTTTTTAATAAAAATTTTGAATCGATTTAGTTCCATATGCTTTGAATTTGTGCAGAATTGTTTGCTTTCCGATAGTAGAAGGCTTTCAAACTGTCTGGTAGGTACCGTAGCTACATCTGAGTTTGAGAGGTTGAAGACATGCAGGATTTATCCAAGATGGTTTCCACAATGCCATGCACAGTTGGACATCGATTAAATTCGTGGCCCTTGATAATATTCAAAATTAGCGCACAACTATCTCCACGATTATGCCCTAATGCATGTCAAATGTAATCCTTGATTTGATTTGAAATTAATTTATTTTAATATATTTAAACCAGAGAGAGAGATGATTGCTTAAATGGTCATTCATTGATTTCGTTATTTATATAGGGCTGTTAACGAGCCATGCCAAGCCAAGTAGGTTATTCAAACTTGGCTCGTTGGATTATAAACAAGTACAAAATAAGATTTGAGCTTGACTTGTTTGTGTTACAAGTAAGTTTGAATGAACATTTACCAAGTCAATTTGGAGACAAGCTAAAGTTTTTTTATATTATTTGGATTACTAATGAGTTTAACCAGTCAAATACGTAGCACTCTACTCGAGCAGGGGTCAATAATTAACAAACTCAAAAATAAGGTTTGAGTTTGACTCGTTTATCGTATAAGCATGTTCAAATGAGTATTTTATCAAACTAATCTTGAGCTAAACCCAAATAGCTCGGCTCATCCTATGGCACTGGATATCAATTCCTCGTGCTGTAAAATCCATTTGATCAAGTAATTAATGGTGGATATGATGAGTTTACTTCTGCAGCTAATTATAAGTAATACTAGACAATGAGGCTGCATTAGCTAGGTTTTATAGAGTGAAATAAACATCTTTTCAAATATTCTCCTGCTGAAACCATTTGGAAAGGCGTGTTAATTATTAAAGCTAAGTGATTACATACTACTACATGGTGAACAGTTCAGATTCTCTAAAGCGTACAGAAAATGAAAGGATGAGCACACCTGGGTTCCAACGAGACCACCCCCATACACATCAAAAAACATATGTGGTAAAGGTAAACGCTATACGACATATATGTGATGATATCGACTTTAAAGATTATTGATGTTCACTCTCACTTTTCCCTTTCATTCTCAGATAATCACTTGCGTGAAGGTTTTGTACTGAAAGCGAAGTTACGATGGCGGCAACTTTAGGTTTTCAAACCATATCTCAGCCACAAGTTCAAGGGTTTAACAAAAGTTAATGGTGTCATGTCCTTCAATTTCTAGGTCTTGATTCATGACTTCAAACGGGTAGAAGATCTTTCCTACCCGTAATGAACGAAAGAAATGCTCATGTTCGAATTCCACTATAAGTATATACATAATTATTTATTAGGTCATGCTTATCCAACTCTAGAAAACTCGACAAGACCCTTTTACGTGCGCGATGATGTTTTTGGTAGTCTCTGGCCGCAAATAGGGTTAGGGTTTTGGACTCTATATGAGAGAAGTCTTTAATCTTCATCCATTTCAAGGAATTTTGAACGGGGAAGAAGAGGCACATGGATGATGGATATATGTGAATTGAAGACTTCCCTTGAAGCTTATCGCCAAACTTATGTTTGTAATGTCTTCTGTTGAAACAAAAGTTCGAGTTAATGCAAGTAAAACTTAAAGGAAATACCATGGGTAGACAAATTGTCATGCTATAAAAGAAAATTTGACTTTTGATTGGATGAACTCTAACTCATTAGTGAAAAGGGAAAAAAAAAAAAAAAAAAAAAAGAAAGAAAAAAAGAGAGAGAGAGAGAGAGAACAATTACTCCATATTTTCACCTTCTCAACTTTCACCCATAACTTTGTCTCTCTCATTTTTGGATAGGTGTCGGTATGCATCTCTTTGTCTTTATCTCTCTGTCAGTTAGCCGGCCTTTAGAGTTTTGGATGGTAAATGGTCACGTAAGTTGTAGGGTGAACCACTCATTTCAAATTTTTTTTTTTTTTTTTGGAACGAAAATGCTTCTATAAAATGGAGACAATTTTGACATTTAACAACATATGATAAGGGTAAATAACCTACTCGATCATTGCATTTTTAGGACAAAAATGATTCTACATAGTGAGGACAATTTAGACATTTCACCAAGGTCTAATACCGGTAAATCCATGAAAGTTGTTTGAAAAATAGAATATGAGGAGATCAAAGTGTTTGAAAATAGAACAACGAGTACGATGCATTTTGTGAAAGTTGAGGGGGTGAAAAAAAAAAAAAAAAGAAAAAAAGAAGAAGAAGAAGAAGAAAAAAGAAAGAAAGAACTACGTACTTTAATACGTAACGACTGATACAGTTTTTTGCTTGGTTACGCTAACGCGAAAGTTGGACAAGAGATTTTGTGAACCATAATTTTGAAATTTCCTTATCCATTTAGTATGCTTGATGATGGATTATTTGATGTTTCTGCTTCCTAATATTTGTAACCTAAAATGGAAAAGAAATAATTATTCAGAAAGCATACACAACAGTGCCCCTAAGCTCCTCGATCGTCTGGATTCATGGATTGAGCAAAGGTATATGTGGGAGTGTAGAACTGTGCAACATCATGGTTAGGCATCGAAAGAGACTCATTGGAGTGCTATGATTCAGCACGATAGCAACCAAACAAGTTAACAAATGAGATTTGATTGGAAAAAAAATAATCAGTGTGAACAAGATTCATAAAATTTAAAAATCATGAATAGGCCAGTATAATCCAAAGTCAGATCTTTCATCTTCACCAAGTCGGGGAAAAAAAATTATATTTTGCCACGTGCACTGCATGAATAAGAATAATCCAAATGCCAAGTTTTTAATTTAATGATTTGAGCTATTTGAAAGTGATTTGTTTAAATTAGCTAGCCAAAATCCAATTTTTCTAGGAAGATGATTTTTGTATGTAGTTAATTTTTTTTCTTTTTGATGATGAGAAAATCCTTCAAGAAACACTAGGTCCATATAGGACCCGACAATCTATATGAACCAAATAAATCCTAAGCCGATGAGAACCATATAACCTTATATGTAGGGAGGCCTCTATTGGCACCCAAAGACTTGCTTTTCATCCGTCACTTATTTTACACTTTAAGATTTTATAAAAAAATATATAAGATTTTCATAAAAACCATTCGAACTGTCTATTAGAAAACATCATTTTGAACAACTTTTTAGAAAAAAATATTTCCAAAATTTATCATTTAAGTGGACTTTTTAGTCATTTATGAAGCAAAAACTATAAATGGAAAAAAAAAATCTACTTAAACAATAGATTTTGGAAAAAATGTCTCCTAAAATGTTGTTCAAAATGATGTTTGCTAATACAATATGTCATCAGTTTTTACAAAATCTTCTATATTTTTCATAAAACCTTAAAATGTAAAATAAATAGGGGATGATACATAACTTACCACTAGCCATTGTGGCCCAATTGTGGTACCCTCACAGGTTAGGGTTTGAGTAACTTTATTTTTGTCCAAGTCTACTCACCCAATTGCATGATCTAATAGTAGGCATGGCAAATCTTAAATGAGCAGAGTTACATTACCCGACTCATTTGCCCTAATTTGCTGGTCTAATTTATATGGAATCCGTTGTGGCAATCTACAGTCATGTGGATTGATATGGAACCCCACAGCAAGTCAGCAACCGCACTTGCAAATTAGAGAAACCCGGAAGGAGGGTCCATTATATTCAATATTTCCCACAAAGATTACCATAATCCTCGCAGAGTTCCCACATTTATCCACAAAGTTTCTCCTCAATTGAAAATTTCCATGTATATGAGGTTTCTCCCACATTTATTTTGAATTTTCATTGATTCTCCCTAATCACACCAAGGTGCCGACACATGGAGGCTAAGATTCCTTCATGATTTTGCCGTGCAGATTCCTGAGAAAGAATGATTTTGGTGTGTAGAATTGGTTAACTCGACTGTTACGTCATTTTGTCGGCACAAAATTAGGGCATGTAAAAGTGGTTACTTGCCTGACAACATCACAAGGAAAATGGTAAAATACTTAGATTTGATCAATCTATACTCTTCTGATTACCCCAAAAAAAAAATAAATAAATAAATAAATCCCAGCCATGAAATTAGTGAGGTCTTCTCCTACATATAGGCAAACCAAATTCAGCAGAATTTTTATCAGCCACACTACAACAATATGCAGAAAGCTTTACCAATGCTGGTTTTCTTCGTAATTGTCCTATTGTTCATCACAGCTGGTAAGTCTCTCTCCCTCTCAGTCTCAGCTGTCTCTCCTGTAATTATGAGTAATTAATGGAAACTATGCTTTGTTTTAGGTTTGCAATTGGCAGGTGCAGAGGGGGAGACAGACTTCAAGCCATGCCGAAGTATCAACGACTGCTTAGACATGTGCATTAGTTTTTGTCAAGGGGTCAAAGGTATCAAGTCTTGCCGGTGCGAGAATAGCTGGTGTCAATGCGAGTGCTTTGTGCCACACCCCACTTCCGGACACAATTGAAGTAACTCATCGTTTGCCTTAAAAATAAGTGTCCCCTTGTGGGTGCATCAAACGAACAGATATATGTGTCAATGGCTGGTGTGCCTGTGATTGCTAAAGCCATGATATTAATTTCTTCTTTCCTTGTGGGTTGGAAGGATTGAGTCAATATAAAATGGTGGTTGTCTAATTTATATATATATTGGTATTATCATGGTTCAAAATTTTGGCTAGGGCATATTTGTTTGGCATCTTACTTTATTCCATTTTGATTCCCCTAATTCTAACCAAACAAATGCGCCTTTAGAGTTCACAAGCTTTATTAACAAAATTTTTCGGAAGCCCCAATTAAGTAACGCTTTGTGATCATGACAACTTGGTAGTCAGCTCATTGCATATTTAAATCCAAAAAGAAAAATGTTTGAGTGCCCTAAATTTCTTACCTTATTTGCTTTAGCGAAATTATATGGCCGCTACCACATTAATCCATTATGAATGGTTATCTTTTTCATGAAATTTTTAGTGGTTTAACTTAACAGTAATGTTATTTGGGAAAAGAGAACTTAAGGAAATTATTTTAGCAATAATAAAAAGACCTTTGCTGCCACTAGGGCTAGCCTAGTGATGAGGAGTGAGTCTTCCATGTAACTGTGACACGGCCACATGGTATCACAGGCTAATAAGAGAGGAGAAAAGTGGGATTGTGGGGTCAAAAAGTACTTTGACAATTCCACTTTCTTCATCTTCTATTGACTTGTGACACCACGTCAACCGTGTCACAGTTATATACAAGTTTTTCTCAGTGGTAAGGGAGGGTAGGGTAAATGATAGGAGTAAGATAAGTTAGAAGGTTCGAACCCCTCCTATTGTACCTCCAAAAAAAAAAAAAAAAAAAAAAAAAAAAAAAGAAAGGACAATGCTAGCATGACCACACATGGGTATTGATTCTCTTTTTAAAAAAAATTATGATATATTATTTTTTGTGATCATGATTTGATTGTTATTGCTTCTTATGCCATCTATTGGCTTAGATTGTAGGGGTTGCAGGACTAGGGTTAGCATCATGCCAGTTGAAATTACTCGAACTGCAGTACTTGGTTACTACGTTGTCCTTTAAAAGACTTGAGAGTGCCTCTCTTGACACCAGCTGGTTTTAGGTGAAAAGGTTAACACTCAGTCCTATAATTGGTATAAGAGTAAGGTCACTAGCTCAAGTCACTAGGAGGCCAGCAGCACGACATGCACAGAGAGGTTGATTGTTGGTCTAGATTGCAGGGGTTGCAGGGTTAGGGTTAGCATCATACTGGTTGAAACTACTCAAACCAGGGTACTTGCCTACTACGCTACCTTTAAAAGATTTGAAAATGCCTCCCTGACACCAGTTGATTTTAGCTAAAATGATTAGCACTCAGTTCTACACCATCATTTCCCCCTTCCCCCCCCCCCACCCCCCAAAAAAAAAAAAAAAAAAAGGAGGTGCGATTTTTCAGCCTTATGTGCAAGGCTTAATAGCCAATGACGAACATGTGAGAAGCTTACCCTCTTAAGAGAGTCTAGAGCTTCAAATTTAATGTCATCAATTATTAGACCCATGAAAGGGTTGTCCTCCTCTCCTTTGCCATTCACGGCATTGATAAGCTCCAAATTGTCCCCTTCGAAAACCAACGGAAAAAAAAAAAAAAGACCCACATTTTGTAAAATTTAACGCCAAATCTGAGCGCGATAGCTTCAATAAACATGGCCTGCGGAGGGGAGGATGCCCCTTGGACCCGATGCGATGCGTAACCTGAAATATATTTAAATGCCGAAAAGATTAAACTGAAAAACCCTTAATATGCTTTAAGTCCTATTTTTGAGAATTATGCTAGCAGAAGTCCAATTTAAATTTTTTTGTAAAAAAATTTACTTTATAAAGTACACTACAATATTGCGAGATAAAATTGCCCTTGCCATGAAGTCGTTTAAGGATTTAATTGTTTAAGCATATAATTGTATGATTTGAAGATTTACATCCCGTAAATCTATAATAATTATTTATCAAATTTGATTATTATTACATTTAGACCAGGATTTTGTTTGTTAAGGCATTAGATTGCATATTGGAGCAGATAGTTACATAATTGTGATAATATGTAACTATTTACAATAAAATTAGGAAATTAACTAATATTTGCATCCGACGCGATGGTGGTTTTAGGCTTGCCATTGGGAGCTGAAGCGATGACGCCAATTCCAACGACACAGCCATGCCATGAATTCAAAGATTGTTATTCCTACTGTTTGGATCTTTGCAAAGTTCTCGATGGTGCCAGGTGCGTTAACGCCATCTGTGAATGCAATTGCGACTGGCCGGAGTTTGGCGGATGACCCCCATTTTCCAACGGCAACTATGTCCAATAAAATTTGGTTTCTTCAATCTGTATTGGTATTATGTTAGTTTAGAAAATTTTGGCCTCCAGCACTGTTGAGGTGGTCACAAGCTTACTTTAAAAATGTTTGAAAGCCCACATTTTCCTCCATTTTTTATTTTATTTTATTTTTTTTTAATAATAACGCGAAAACCTTTCTCGTAAGTTCCGGATCCATAAAGTATCTCACAACTCATATGAATCAAGTTAGTTTAAAATCCATGAGAACCATGAAATCTTGTGTGAGCGGCACTAGGGGATTTTAAAAGGGTTGAACTCGTGATATCCATTTTTTGAGACAAAATCCCTTATTAACTGAGCTACCCCTAGGGGTTAAAATTAAGCTCGCTTAAGGTGAGCCTTGCAAGATAGCATGACAACTCAACATATTATGTTTTCTAATCCAAAAAATTCAATTGGTCATATTCCTTATCCTCTCTTCTTCTTTTTTCACTCTCCCCTTCGAGGGGTAGGATTTACAATCACGTGAGACTTATGTAGACTCATCTCATGCTGGAGAGTTGAAACCGTCAACAATAAATTCTATGAAAAGTAAGTTTTAATACATAAAATATAACAAGAATAAAGTATTCAATGTGCTTTCAATAATTTATTATATACAAATACCGAAGTAGCCAATGGGGTTAGTCGTTGAAGTCATCAAACACCCAAAATGTCTAAAGTCATAGATTAAATTGAGAACCCCAAATGTGCTTTCAATTAATAATTGCTTGCAACAGGATTACCCAATCGTCATTAGGGAAAAACCCCATGAGCAATGGAGTGTAGTGTTGGATTTTTCTTCACAGGTCGACTGACGGAAAGTGCAAGAGTCCAAGAAGGGGCTAAGAATGAAGAATTGGATGAGGATGAGAGAAAGAGAGAGAGAGAGAGAGATTAATATTAAGAAAAATGGTTGGATTAGGGTGATGACAATGACAATACGAGTGCATTAGATTAATATTTGAGTCAATGGTAAAACTAGGGTGACGACTACCATTGCATCATCAAACATTGTTCTAGAGACAGCGAGAGTAGCAGCCTAATGCCATGACTGCGAACTCACATTGAAGATTATATTATGTAACACAAAAAACACGGGTCAACACTCTATTTAATCTATTTTAAGTAAAGGGTTTAATGGCATGCTAAGTGCGGAGTATCCAAACTGGCTTCCACGAGCAGCAGCCGTGTTAATTGTGAAGAATTCTGACTCAAAAAACTTTGAACATCCTCGAGTGGGTGCACTATAGTGGATAAAGAATAACTACGTGGTTTAACTTAAGGAGCTTGGTTAAAAAAATTAGCGATATAATCCATCTCAAGCTGAAATTATCTTGCATGGAAGATTCTTAATTACCGGATAAATTCACCTACTTCTTATGTAATTAATTGAAAACCTAAGTGAAATTCCGGTTTTACCAAGCCTACAATATCTAGAAGGGGGGTTGAATAGGTATTTAAATTTATTTTACCCAATTTTTATTATCAACACTCAAAATCCAAATTATCACAATCAATTCAATTGCATAGCAAGTATAAAAGTATGTAAGAGATTGCACAAGAGATTTTTTACGTGGAAAACCCTAGATGGGAAAAACCACGGGACCTCGTCCAGTTGAAGCAAATCCACTATGAAATAAACGAGTACAAGACACACAGACCAAACATGGACTCATGTAGTTGTCTTCACTCCCACGATCACACACGATCGATCTCCGTTGTCACGGCTTTGGTCGCAACCAACCTCTTTCACAGCGATGCCTTCAATCACGAACTCGCAAGCTCGATCACCGTCGCAACGGCCTCACAAACACTCAAGGTTGTGAATGGTGTGTGGTTTGATAATCTCTAGAGCATATCAATGAAAACCTAGGTTAAAGTGCTCTACAGAGGTTTTAAAAAGATGAACAATGAAAACCCTAATAGGGAGAGGTTTGCTTCACTTTCTCTATTGTAATAGCCTCTATATGTAGAGACTAAGAAACCCCAAAAGACTAGGATTCGTTTTAGGATCAAATAGGAAGGTTTTAAATGCTTTAAAAACTTATTTTTACGAGCTAGGATCGATCCTCCAGGACCCTAGGATCGATCCTAAAAAACAGTGGCAAAATGTCATTTCTGGGTACCCTAGGATTGATCCTCCAGACCTTAGGATCGATCCTAGAAAACAGTAGCAAAATTTTTTTAACAAAACTTCTCCAATCGATTGGTTATCAACCCCAATCAATTGGGAATGTCACCAAAACCTTAAAAACCACTCTTCCTTTGATGAAAACATTAAAAATGATGTTTAATGAATTAAACACCTATGAAATGGGCAACTATGGTCACTTACCTTCCTAGAGAATGAGTGAGAGTCGCATAGCTTTGAGCCTTTGTTTTTTAACGCATCTTTGAAGTTTCACATATCTTCAATCAACCCAAGACTCAACCATACTTTGGCACGGAATATAACAACATTGAAAACATGGACTTTACAATCTCCCCCTTTGGCAATTCCGTGACAAAACCAACCTAAATCTCGACATGAGATATAAGACCTATTCCCAAACCACAAAACTGAACAAGTTCTAAACTCATTATGAGAATTACAACTTAATAAAGAGATATTACATGTAAAGAACCAAAAACAATACTAACTCTCACACTCAACTTATCAACCTGTGATCTGCAAACAAGAACAAACAATACCCAAGCATAATATCACAGAAATAGATTAAAAACTCAACGAAATTCTATTCTCCTCCAAGCATACAAACTCAAAGATATTCTCCGCCAAGCATAGAAATATTCTCCCTCAAGCATACAAACTCAAACTCAAAACTATTCTCCCCCTTTTTGTCATGAATTGACAAAGGAAAGCACACATATAAAAGAATGAAACCATATCATAGGGAAATCAAAGAATAGTAAGAAAAACCAAGTGATTTCATAAACCAAGCTTTAAGAATAGCATATCATAGAGATGAAAACATCAAAGAAACACTAAGAGTCCTAAACTAGGATCCAATCTCAATACCACCAGCATCACCATCCTCACATCAAGAGATAAAAAGATATATAAAAAAAATGTACTCAAGATGAGGACACAAGGAATAACAACTCATATCCACTCTGACAAGCACTCTTAACTCCCCCTCAAGTAAGGCACAAAAATAAATTAAAAAAAAATAAACAAAACATGTGCACTTGACAATACGAGGATATGTTAGGGTGTTCCACAAATATAGAAAAAGAACTAAAATTGAGGCACCATTCCACAATATAGAAGCACATGAGTCATCAAAGACATAATTGTAAATTTTCAATAAAGTCCAACACACTTATGCACGATTAGAAAAGTTATTCAAGAAATTTCACATGCTAAGTGTATAACGCACTGACAACGCCAACGGGGTTGGTTGGCAAAACTACTCATGCTAACCAAAGTCTAACAATTCCAAAGAAATAAAGAAAAAGAATTCAAACCATGTTAGAATTGAAAAGATTGCTTTTCACCCTTTTTTATTGTTTCTTTTTCTTTTTCTATGAGCTTTGGGAATAATGTTGTAGGTATCAAGTTTTCGTACCTTTCCCATATGTCTCAATTTTTTAAACATACATTCATTTTTTTTCTTTATAAAAGCTCACCATCAATATTTTTTTATTATCAATATGATGGCTTTCACACTTTCACGCAACCAGCCCTCTCCATAAATTACCTCAAGTTAGCTTCGGACAACACGAAGGTAGCCCTCTTCATGAGACATAGGGATGTGCATAACATATAGGTCATTCAAATTCTAGCATTCCAAGAATTTTCAGAACTAGATTTAACAATTCATAGAATTAGCCTAAAAACTCCCCAAAGTCATATGTCAGTGGTGCAGTGTAAAGTGTATAGCATGTAAATTCAGAACTACTCCACTA
This sequence comes from Liquidambar formosana, assembly GCA_039720395.1. NCBI lineage: Eukaryota > Viridiplantae > Streptophyta > Magnoliopsida > Saxifragales > Altingiaceae > Liquidambar > Liquidambar formosana. Next base: position 3,564,670 of record CM077822.1, on the reverse strand, counting down.
AGTGTGCTTAAGAAAGTGAGACTAAATATCAAATTTATCGATTTATAAAATTTCAACTCAATATGACAATCATAAAGGATATAGTCTCAACATCTTAGTGCAAATCATATATAAGTAAAACACACAACTAACCAAGAATAGCAAATCACACAAGAAAATCTTTTTGGTTTTTCTGAATTTTTCATTTTTTTTTTAATACCAATGAAAAAATAAAAACAAATAAACTCCAAAAAAAAACAAAAACACACACAAAAGCAATAAATCCTAAATACTCCATAACTCTAGGAACAACAAGAATGATATAGATAAAAGATCACACCTAGAGTACTATGGATAGTTTAAGGTCTTTGCGGACCATAGGTAGTTTAATGTCATTTCGGACAAGCCAACTCAACTAGAATCTAGCACAATGCCTTTGCCCTTATCCTTTTGCACAACACTAACAAGTGGGGTAAGACAATCAGAATCCTTTTTCTTCACCCATTCTTTCCTAACAATGAATTTCTCTCTAGGAAAACTCACAGCTGGTATAGAATTATTCACAGGATCACAAGAAGAAGTGCCTAATCCTCTATGGGCAATTTGTCTCAAATCAACAACCTCTTGACATAACTTCCTAAGACAATCACTTACATTGTCCCAACTCAAGATAGGATTTCTAGAAGACCTAGAAGAACCATTCCTAAGATGAAAACAGTTAGGGCGAATGTGACCCATCTTACCACAATAATGACACACGGGAATACTCCTAGGAGAAGATTTATTCCAAACATAAGGAATATCATATCCATTAGACCTCTTCACTTGCCTATGGAAGTCACTATCTACCTTCTTAGGTGGATTCTTCCTAGGTAACTCTTGATTCTCCCTAAGGACTGGGCATCTAGGTCTAATATGTCCTTTCAAGCCACAATGAACACAAATAGGGACTCGCTTTGAAGGCACAATAGGAGGAGGAATGACAGACTTAATCACTTGAGACTCTTGAGCCTTGACAAACATGGTATTAGGTGAACTAGGAGTAACCCTATCACTAAAAAAACCTAAACCACGCCTATCACTAGAACTCTGTCCTACACCTAACAACTTGTCTAAGGTCTCTTTACCTTTTGACATTTTCTCAAGATCTCCTATCTTAGTCTTCAAGTCTTTCTCAATATTTACTACTTTCAGCTCAAGACTTTTCTTGGACTCAGACAATTCAAACTTCTCCTTTTCAAGTCGAACCACCTCATTAACAAGAAGTGCTTTTTGAGTGCTCAACTGACTCTCATGACCCTTAGATTCAGACAATTCCAACTTTAAAGTCTCTATCTCTTTTTCAAAAGTTTTAACCTTAATGTATAGAGATTTATTAACCTTTTTGGTTTTTAGACATTCTTTGTCACGACCCAAATTAATTAAGCCGTGATCAATAGTAATAAAACAAGTTTTATTTTAATAAATCTTTTGATAAAACGTGGATGACAGATGTCAAAATCTCAACCATTTTAAAACTTTTTCCCTTTTTGGACATGACCCATCCATAGATAGGACATACCATCATAATACCTGTTATAAAAATCCATTAATAAAAATTTCGATGTCATCCATGAGAGTGGTATCATCCCATGCATCGCATTCCACGTATACACAACATTAAATAATTACAATTACAACCCCGATTAATTTCACATTTACATTGGCCCAATAAAACGAATTAATACATATTCATCCCATGAAGATTCATCAATAATTAACATAGGCCATTTTTTTCGTTAAGAGCATCCCCGTGTAAAGCATAAATCCACCTGATAATAATCTCTGAAAAACATGAAAATAAATAGGCGTGAGTCCGACGACTCAGTAGATACAATTTAACATAGTAAACTAGAGCAATGATATAAATAAAACCCATTATATCATTTAAAGCAAAATATGCTAACCAAGTATATTACAAATCCCCAAAATAAGTTATAACCCATAACTTAAAATAAATAATGCATAATGCCCAATGCATGTGACTCATGTCCAATTTACATTGATTCTATTAATTACCGACCACTCCCGCAGGAGTCTTCGCGCGGAAACGGAGGATTTTAAACCCACCTCCAAGAGGACAACACAAGGGTTCCTACCTGGAACCGGAAAGTAGCCTCTGATTCGGGAACACAAGGGTTCCTACCTGGAACCGGAAAGTACCCCAGGACCAAAGGAATGGAAAACACCGCAAAGTCCCATTGACTGCAAGTAGTCCAATTCCAATGACCTTTTTTTATGCAATACTTTTACCCAGTATTCATTAAGTCCATTTAATGCATGATTATGCCCAACATGCAATGAAATTAACCATAAAAATGATTTTAAACCAAAATCATCTCCCAATTTATACCATATAACCCATAATCAAATATCTTCATAATTATACCAAAATTATGATAAACAACATAAATTTCCATTATGATTATAGTCTCAAAATCATAATCAAAACATCACTTAAATATGGAAATTAACAAAAAAATCCATACATCTATATTCCATAGAATGTATAAAATAAACCCAATTTCATAAAGAACATAATTCCCAAATTAGATTATCAAATACCCATAATCTAATTCCAAGATTTATTCCATAAATCATTCATATGCATATTCTAGGCCCAAGAATACCAAATACTATGATAATATATACCATATTATCATGTCAATAGTTTAAACCTATGTAAATTGCACCTACCTCCATGAAACGTGTATAAAAATGCAATCTTGATGTTGTGGGTGTGTAGATCCAAGCCTAGGATGCACATGCAAGCTCCCCAAAGTAAGCCCTAACTTCAAAATGCCATGGATGATGAAAAGAATGGAGATTCCAACTCCAAGATGCAGCCAAACCTCACGAACACCATGAATAAACACAAAATATGAGGATATGATAAATAAATCCCAAAGGAAATGCAAACCCTAGCCTTATACATGAGAAATTACCTCTTAAATCCGAAATAGAGGTAATCCATGGGTGAATCCAAGCTAGAAGTGTTGAAATGCAAGCCCTAAAGCATGAAATCGAAGCAAAAGTAGAGAAAGAACTCCCTCTCTCTCCTTCGTACACCCCAAGAGCTCTCCCAAGCTCACTCTTCCTCTCTCTCACTCTAAAATGCAGGAATGAGGGTTACAAGTCGGGGTTGAGGGGTTTTATAACCTCAGAGGGCACATGCGTTATTTCAGCAAAAATAAGCCTTCAGACCTAATTCAGTCGACTCATTTAGCAATTCAGTCGACTGAAATGACAATTCAGTCGACTGAATTGAGGATTCAATCAACTGAAAATCCCAGAATTGGAACTCCTCAGCTTCTGTGTAATTCAGTCGACTCAAACAGGCAGAATACACTCCACAGTCTTATTTTCATTCAAAACATTTAAGTAATCTTCTCCAATTTTACTTTATCCTTTTACTTTAAGTTATTTAATGAAAATAAGCAAATAACCCCCCATTTGAATCCAAATAAAATATCAGAAAAGTCAAATTCCCATCATATCAAAATCTCATTTCCAAGTTTTAGTACAAAATCCGTCTCCCGACAGATTTTCCTAAAACAAACATGCGTGGAACCCAATCCAAACATGCTAATAAAATCCCATAAAATCACCAATGTCTTATAATATTATAAACTCCCATTACCGCCAAAAATTATCCTTTAAAACGAAAATTTACGAAAATTCACTTTTTTCCCAACACTTAGCCAAATTTTAGCAACTTAAACCCTTAAGTTGCAAATAAGGCTAAACGCACCCGAAAGATATTCAATGCACCAAAACAAGCATCAAAACACATCCAACATCATAATATCATACACATGCATTACCCATGCATGAAGTCATCCGACAAATCAAGGGATTAGCTACATTAACCATAGATTAAACCCTTAATACCCTATTTAAAAATTACGGGTATTACATTCTTCAAACAAGTTGTCATAAGCTAATTGAAGGTCTTCTTCTTCTTCATCAGATTCAATCATATTTTCAGAATTTTCAGAATTAATCTCATCTTTTTCAGACTCCCCCTGACTCTCAGAATCAATAACACTTGATGAGATTTTATCATTAAGCTGATGAATAGAAGTAAAGGCCATGAAATTGGAGTTATCCTCTTCTCCTTGAGAGGAATCCTCAGAATCCGACTCAGTCTCACTATCACTCAAAGTAGCATTATATCCCTTTCCATTATTCAGACCACTACTTTGTTTCTTTTTAATATTAGCACATTCAGGAGCAATATGACCGAAACCATGACATTCATAACATTGAATTTTATCTTTCTCATCATTCATATCATTTGGTCTCTCCCCCTGAGTTCTAAACTGAGATCTAGACCTATTTCTATCCCTCCTATCCTTATAGGAACTAGAACCACTACCTTTGCTAGAGTTAGATCCATTGTTCCTACTAGAGCTAGCACCATTACTATTTCTAGAATTAGAAACACTACCTCTAGGATTTCTGAAGAATTTCTTAAATTTTTTAACAAAGTAGGCAATGTCCTCCTCGGAAATATCAAATTCAGAATTAGTCCTAGAATCATATCTTCTAGACCTCTCACTCACAGTACTCAAGGCAATTCCAATGTTCTTAGATTCTTTCTTAGGTTTGCAAAACTTCATCTAATAATTCTGAATTTCACCAACCAAGTCTTCCTTTTTCATGGTATCTAAATCTTTATTATCTTCAATGGAAGTAATCTTAGGAAGAAACCTAATAGGTAAAGATCTAAGAATTTTCCTATTGATTGTAGCATCAGACATAACATCACCTAAGGAAAACCTAGAATTGACAATATCACTCAATCTTGCATTAAACTCATCAAACACTTCATTCTCTTTCATAGTCTCTTGTTCATACAAAGCAGTAAGCATTTGAATTTTAGTGTTTTTAACAGATATGGTACCTTCATGAGTTTTCTCAAGGAGATTCCAAGCTTCTTTTGCATATTCACAATGGGCTACCCTTCGAAATTCATCTCGGGATATTCCACTGAAAATAGCATTGATTTCTTTGGAATTCCATTTAAGTCCTTTATAATCTTCTTTAGTCCATTGAACTTTAGGCTTATCAATAGATACACTTTCCACAACCACCTTGGGTGGAGTATATCCATCAATCACAGCAAGCCACACTCTCTCATCAATTGATTTGAAATATGCTCGCATAAGAGCCTTCCAGTACCCATAATCATTACCATTAAAATATGGTATTGAAAGTTTGACAGGCTCCATACTACCGGAATCGAATGAAAAGATCAACACTCAGGTGTTAACACCCCATTTTGTACCGTCTAAATATTTCAAATCCACCCTTTTAAGCCCGGTGATGAAGGGTAGCCCAACTTGAAATGACTAACAAGTGATCTCCAAAGAGCTGATGTGGTCGCAGCTGCAGCCTGGCCCAAAGAAGCCCAGCCCATTCCCTTGTGCGTACGCACCTTTAATTTGTGCGTACGCACCTTAAATTTATGCGTACGCATGTTAATATTCCAGTATTCAAATTTTTCCCCCCATTTCCCCTGTTGCCTTATATGGATGGAGCCTACTGCACATCCAGCCTGTGACGGCTGAGAACCAGAAAAACCCTAGTTCCTTACCCCGAAACCCTAATTCTTCGCCTATAAAAGGACCACTTCCGCATCAAATGAAGGGATCTTCTTTTTTATCACCACCATTTTGGAAAGCTCCACAAAACCCCAAAGACTCTTAACCTAAAGTTGAAAAGGCGGCGGCTGCGATTGCGGAGGCTCGAAGGAGAGATTCTTGTTAGTGCATTCATTGGGATTCACCCAAACCTGAGGGTAACGTCTTTTATGATTCAGTTCTTTGAATAATCACTAATTATTCTTCCAAGCATATTTTCCATCATGCGTATTTTCATTGAATGCCGTGATTTCGAGTGCTTTCAATCAAATGTTGCATGACCGGATCTACACTTTATATTATGTTCTAGCATGTTTAGCATCATTTAAATATGTCTTTGCATGATTAATCGGTGTAGTGTTTAAAGTGCATCAATTCACGGTTAGATTTAGGGTGTAATAATGACATGATAAGATATCTGCATGCAATTAGGGTTCTGTAATTTGGAGTAAAATAGCATGTGCAATTCCAGCATGTTTTCTGTTATTTTCGAATCTGCCATGAAATGTGCGTACGTATAAATTAAGGGTGCGTACGCACCTTGTGTTTGTACGTACGCATATCTGTGATGCTGTGCTAACCCATTTTTGCAGGCAGTGACGAACCCTTCTCCTTTTTCTCCTTTCATAGCTACTGTTTATTCTGTCTGTTAACTTTTATCTTCTGTTTAGTTATTTATTTGCATATTTTTATTCATATAATGTCATCCTGTGTGCCATAGTCGCTTGATATATTTGTCGCATGAATAGGGTTAAACTCAATTAATATTTCTCATTAATTAAAGCCAACAAAATGCGTGTGGAGGCCGGATTTAGCCGGACGTTGTCGGGCGCCTAACACCTTCCCAACAACGTACCTTAACTCCGAACCTTGATTCTTTGGGTAATGACGAGTGGGCCTCTTGCTAGGGGTCAATCGGTTCCCGGGGCCCAACCGGGTGGCGACTCCCTCTCCGCCCTAATCACACCCGTGGTTAGCGGCGTACTCCCGAGCCGGCGTGGTTCAGGACGCGGCGCTCACATTGGCGACTCCGCTGGGGATAGAGAGTTAGACTCCGAAGTATTTTGTTGGCTTTAATCAATAAGAAATTTTAATTGGGTGAAACCACAATTGCACACACGCACGACCTTGGCACCTCATTGCCCCTCGATGGAAGTCTGATTAGAGACCCGGGATCCACTCGATCTTATGGGCAACTCGGCTCAGCACCATCAGCCCACGGCCTGTGCCACTAACCTGTGATAAGTTAGTGAGTACGTTAACGGGTTGCTCTTTGAGCACCCTAGCCTGGGTAACCCTTGAAGGAGACACCCCACTCTGACCCACCACACTAGTAACCCCCGAGGCTCTTACCTAACCTTGTGTGAATGTGTGTTGCATCGCATGTCATGTTGCATTCATTTCTTAGCACGGGTATGGGACGAGGCCCACTTTAATGTGGATTTTCTAAGTTCGAGCTCATTTGAGGGAAGATTGTGCGACAATGTAATTGGACCTAGGCCCGCAAAAAAAAAAAAAAAAAAAAAAAAAAAAAAAAAAAAAAAAAAAAAAAAGGGGGTCTGTTAGGTCTATGGTCCAAGAGAGTGGTAAGATGTGTGTCTTGGGTTCGAACAAAGGAAATTTACATGCGAGGTGGACCTACTGGTAGTAAAGGGCTAGGACCTATACGGAATGTCCATAACCTTCTAAACTGGGCCGAAGTCCAAGCACCATTGTGTCCAAAGCCCAGCGAGAGGAAAGTGAGATAAATCTGTAATGGGACCAAATCCTCAAAAAAAAAAAAAAAAAAAAAAAAAAAAAAAAAAAAAAAAAAAAAAAGAAAGAAAAAAGAGGAGAGGTTTGGATCCCAAATGAGAGCATTGTAATGGGCCAAGGACGAGATGGTGCTTTTGACTTCACAAGAGAGGTCTACCTGTCATCGAACCTTTGAAGATTTAGTAAACATGATAGGGTTTGGTGATAAGGTATGACGTGGGTAAAAGACTTGAAAAAGGAAACTTTAAAGTTGGGGGAAATACTCATGCGCGCTCATTCTCCTTTCAGCAAGATTGATTCGACACCAAGGACGGCATTTGGTTGTGTTTGGGCTCGATCTCCGACCACCAACAGACTTAGGAGGGTTGCAATAAGCAGAATGGCAGAGCAAGTGACTTTAGCTGATATCCTTGAACAGATGAGAAGCGACAAGGTCGAGATGAGGGGCTTCATGAATGAGATGAGGGATCGTGTTACCAAGCTGGAAAAGGGGAAAGGAAAGTCAGGAGAAGAAGAACAACCTGAGACTGAGGAGAAAGGGGAACCTAAGGGAACTGAAGAGGAACACCCGAGATGGGAAGATGACGACTACGAGGATTACCTAAAGAGGAAAGAGGCCAAAGAAAAGGACGCCCGGGTGGAGAAACTGGTAGCAGAGAATGTTGACATGAAGGCCCGGATGGACCGAATGCAGACGGCATGGCAAAAATCGCAAGGCATGGATGACTACATGTACTCCATGGCAGGAATCACAACTGAGTCGAAGGTGCAGCTTCCCCCGAAATTCAAGATAGCTGATTATGAGAAGTTTGATGGCACTGGCGACCCCAAACAGCACTTGCGCCAGTACCTGAGCATCGCTAAGATGAGGGGGTTAACCCCCGACCAAGTTTTGTACGCATTCCCTTTGTCTCTCTCGTCAGATGCTTCGAAATGGTACTACGCCCTTGACCCAAAGGTCTCAGACTCTTGGGAACAACTCGCTTCGGAATTCGCCAACAAGTACGCTTACAACACTATGCTGGATGTCACCTTGAGGGACCTGGAGATGACAAGGCAGAAATCAGACGAGACGTTTTCTGAGTTTTTGACCCGCTGGAGAGCTAAAGCCGTCAAAATGGTAAATAGACCCACGGAAATCGACCAGATAAACATTATCCTGAGGAATTTGACGCCCGTTTACTTCGACCGCATGCTAACCTCTTCGGTTATGAACTTTGAACAGTTATATCAGTGTGGGACTCGCATCGAAGACGCCATTCATCGTGGTCAGGTGGACAGGCAAAAGAAGACATATGGTTCCGGTACCAGCAGCGGAAACGGAGGTAACCGGATGGGCGGTGGGACCCCAATACAGGCCACGGTAGGGGCCGTCCAACAAGCCCAAGCAGCACAGAAACCTCCGAGAGTGTACCATGACCTGGGAGTCCCATTGTCAAAGGCTTTGGCCAATCTGAACAAAAGAGGGCATTTAAAGCCATTGGAACCTAGGACGCTACCCAACCCTATTCCCCCGCACTGGAGACAGAACGAGTTTTGCGATTTCCACCAGCGCATCGGCCACAGGACCGATAATTGCATGCGTCTGAAAAATGAAATCCAGGATTTAATTGATTCAGGGAAGCTACCACCGCCAAGTAACGACAAGCCAAACATACAGAATAACCCGCTCCCGGATTTCAGAAATACACCGCCCCCGGCATTTATGAATTTGATCAATTGTGCGGATAAGGTCAAGGACCCGTCCGAGTTTATTCTAATGATCAGTACAAAGAAAGCTCCCTGGGAAGATTATGATAGTGAAGAAGAGGATATATGGGCAGAGATGAAGAAAGATTCCATGCACCTGACTCGCTCCGGGAGACATTTCAAGCCCGGATTTCTGGAAGCAGATCACCCGGGCCGAGAAATGAGCCAAGAAGCAGACATCGAGAAAGTAAGAGAGAGAATGGGGCGTCTGGGAGAAGAAGAAGAGGAGGATCGGGTCTTGAAACAGCTAAAAAAGACGCAGGCAAGCATAAGCATTTGGGGTTTGATTACTGCCTCAAAGAAGCATCGTCAAGCTCTGCTGGACGCCTTAGCGCAAAAGGAGGTGCCAATGGAAACTACCCCTGAACAAGTGTTGTCCCTCATGGGGGTAAGCTCAATGAACAAAGCCGTGATGACCTTCTCCCAAGAGGATTTGCCAGTTGAAGGGTTCGAGCATGCGAAGCCGCTGTATATCACTGTAGAGTGTAAAGACCTAAAGATACCGGTAGTTCTGGTTGATAATGGGTCGGCGTTGAATGTCTGCCCAATGCGTACTGCAACAAAATTGGGAATAACAGAGGAAAATCTCTCACCATCCGCAGTCACAGTCAGAGGATATGATAATGGTTGCAGGAGTGTGATGGGGACTTTCAAGATAATATGCAAGGTGGGACCAGTGGAATCGACAGTGGAATTTTGTGTCATGGACATCCCTGCCAACTATAACTTGCTGTTAGGAAGGACCTGGCTACACCCTCTACAGGCAGTCCCTTCCACTGTACACCAGAAAATCAAGTTGCCTTGGGGTGGAGGCGTTCTGGTAATTCACGGGGACAAGGAAATCACCGAGCAGGTCTTGGGAATAAAAGAGGAAAGCAATGAGATAGAATGGAGGGGCTTCGAATTCATACAAGCGATTGACAGAGCAGATGCAGGAAAGGAGAAAGTATCCCCAGATTTTGGGGAAAACATTAATCACATCGTGGCCCACATCATGAAGAAATTTGGATACATGCCTGGCATGGGGTTAGGAAAAAGAGGAGATGGCATCACGGAATTCCCAGAATTTCATATGCAGAACAATCGTAGGGGACTCGGGTACACAAGAGAGAACAAGGAACATTTTCCCAAAAATGCTTATACGCTTAACGGAAATTTCATAAAGGAGGGAGAGGATTTCCCTTATTGTGGATTCTCTGAACCGTGGGTGAATCGGAAGAGTGGGAAAAGGGAGATGGGACTGGAAGTGTTCTTCCAAGAGAAATTAACCCTCAGAGACACACGCTCAGAGACTGTTAAGACCTCTGAAGAACGCGATTGGGTTGAAAATGTGGATCAGGCAAGCTGGGATCTCTTATTGTCAGCTAGAAGCAATGAAGGCGTGCTGGTTTTAAGTAAGAATGCTGGGACTGCTAACCCCTCCGAGTTCATCTCTGCGGCTGATGGGAACACCAGTGCTTGGGTCTGGGAACACGAGGCTGAAATCACTTATAATGTCAAAATAAATAAGAAGTCTGTCCCTTCTAAAGTCAAGCTAGGATCTGGGAATGAGTCTGTTGCAAAAAAAATCCACCGATGTAACCCAAATTTCTGATGATGCAATAAAATCTGATTTTGCTTATTCGAATGAGTTCCCCAATGACGAGGCTAATCCAATGCATGACCTTCTAAATCCAAATGAATTAGCTAATAAGAACCAAGATGGGAAAATTGAACCTATCAAAGAAGAAACTATTATCATTAATATAGGCACCACAGAAAATCAAAAAAATATACAAATTGGCTCTACCCTAAATATGCATGAACAGGCAAGCCTATCGGCTCTTTTACGGGAATTTCAAGACGTGTTCGCATGGTCATATGAGGACATGCCTGGCATAGACCCAGAAATCGCTCAGCATCACATTCCCATTCGAGATGGAGCAAAACCAGTAAAGCAGAGATTGAGGAGAATGTCACCAGAATGGTCATTGAAGGTCAAGGAGGAGGTTACGAAGTTACTAAAGGTAGGGTTTATAAAAGCCGTGGACCAAGCCGACTGGATAGCAAACATAGTACCTGTGCCAAAGAAGGACGGACGGGTGCGAGTCTGCATAGACTATCGGGATTTAAATAAAGCTTGTCCAAAAGACGATTTTCCATTACCACACATAGATGTTCTGGTAGACAATACCGCAGGGAGTGCATTAATGTCATTTATGGACGGTTTCTCGGGATATAATCAGATACGGATGGCACCAGCAGATATGGGCAAAACGACCTTTACCACCGGATGGGGCACTTATTGCTACACGGTCATGCCGTTTGGGTTGAAGAACGCTGGAGCCACCTACCAAAGGATGGCCACTACTTTATTGCATGACATGATGCACCAAGAGGTTGAGGTGTACGTGGATGATATGATTGTAAAAGCAGAAACTCGAGACGGACATCTGGAAAACCTGAGAAAGTTCTTCAAGCGGATACGAACATACAGTTTAAGGTTGAATCCCCAGAAATGTACTTTTGGGGTCACATCGGGGAAGTTACTGGGGTATATCGTAAGCAACAGAGGTATCGAAGTAGATCCGCTCAAGGTAAAGGCGATTTTAGAGATGCCACCCCCTAGTACCGAAAAGGAAGTCAGAGGGTTCTTAGGAAAATTGCAATACATAAGCCGGTTTATCGCAAAACTCACCCCAACATGCGAACCAATCTTTAAGTTACTCAGGAAGGGGGAACCGAAGGAGTGGAATGAACAATGCCAGGAAGCCTTTGACGCCATCAAAAGGTATTTATTAAACCCACCAGTATTGGTCCCCCCTCGCCCTGGGAGGCCTTTACTATTATACTTGTATCTTTTGAGGAAGCTTTGGGGAGTATGTTAGCGCAGGAGGACGACCAAAACTGCGAACGAGCCATATACTACTTAAGCAAGAAGCTGCAGGGGTATGAGGCAAGATATAACGCCATAGAAAAATCTTGTTTCGCCTTGGTTTGGGCCGTGCAAAGATTGAGACACATCTTGTCGAGTTTCGAGGTTTGGGTTATAGCCAGGATGGATCCGCTCAAGTATCTGTTCGAAAAGCCCGTGCTGAACGGGCGGTTGTCGCGATGGTTGGCTCTACTGGCCCAGTTTGAACTAACATATGTCACGCAAAAATCCATCAAAGGGAGGGCCATCTCGGAGTATTGCGCTGAGAATCCAGTCCCGGGGCAGGCATTGAACGACGAATTTCCTGATGAAGATCTCTTTGTTATAGATTGCATTGGACCTTGGAAGATGTACTTCGATGGAGCCTCTAATCAATATGGAGATGGAGTGGGAGTTCTTTTAATTACCCCGGATGGGTCTCATATGCCACTGTCGTTTAAATTAAACTTCCCAAACTCAAATAACACAGCAGAGTACGAAGCATGCATTGCAGGTCTAGAGGCACTATTGGTACTAGGGGCAGAGGAGGTAGAAGTGTATGGGGATTCAGCTTTAGTAATTTCCCAAGTTCAGAGAATTTGGAAGACCCGAGAAGAGCATTTAAAACCCTATCAGAGTTACTTGGAGAAGTTGTCACAGAAATTCCGAAGGATAACGTTTACCCCGCTTCCCCGAATCCACAACCAGTTCGCGGATGCATTGGCCACCCTAGCTTCGCTTATTCGAATACCCTGCGGGACCCAGATAGAACCATTGGTCGTCCAGCAAAAGTCTAGGCCAGCGCACGAGGAAATGATTGCATTGATTGACGGGGAGCCAGATGACGGATATCCTTGGTACCATGATGTATGGAACCTCTTAGAAAAAGGGGAATACCCAGTAGGGGCCGACAAGAAAGGACGTAGGGCATTACGATTGTTCGCTACACAGTTCATCATTTGCGGGGGGAAATTGTTCAAAAGATCTTATGACGGAATTCATCTGTTGTGTGTTGATCAGAATATCGGGGAGACCTTAATGAAAGAGATTCACGAGGGGGAATGCGGGACGCACATGAACGGAAGAATGTTAGCCAAAAAACTTATGAGGCTGGGATACTATTGGAGTACCATGGAGAACGATTGCGTAAGGTATGTTCGGAGATGTCATCAGTGCCAGGTATATTCCAGTTCCAACTACATGCCACCGGTTGCGTTACATCAGTTGAGCGCTCCTTGGCCATTCTCTGCCTGGGGCATAGATATTATCGGAGAAATCAAACCAGCTGCCACGGGAGGATACAAGTACATCTTAGTGGCTATTGATTATTTCACCAAGTGGGTAGAAGCGGCTGCCTACACAGAATTGAAATCCAAGCAAGTGGCTAAGTTCATAGAGGCCAATATTATCTGTCGTTATGGGGTACCGCATGAGATCATCTCAGATCACGGCACACAATTCGAGGATGAGGTCAAGCGCATGTTTGAGAAATACAAAATCCAGCACCATCAGTCTTCCCCTTATAGGCCACAAACCAATGGAGCTGTCGAAGCCGCCAACAAGAACGTTAAGACCATCTTGGAAAAGACGGCCGTGACTTACAAAGATTGGGCTGAAAAATTGCCATATGCATTGTGGGGATACAGGACATCCATAAGAACCTCCACGGGAGCAACCCCATACTCACTGGTGTACGGGATGGAGGCCGTTTTGCCTGTAGAAATGGAAGTGCAGTCGCTACGTGTGGCGATAGAAAGTGAAATTCCAGAAGTGGACTGGATACGGGAAAGGTATGAGCAGTTGGCATTTTTAGAAGAGAAGAGGTTAAAGGCGTCCTATCATGTGCAAGGTTACCAACGCCGCGTGGCCCGAACTTTTAACAAAAGAGTTAGACCACGGAACCTGAAAGAAGGAGATCTGGTACTTAAGGAATTTCGGGCACCAGTATTTGACCCCCGCGGAAAATTCAAGCCAAACTGGATGGGGCCTTACATCATTAAGACAATCCTTCCCGGAGGTGCTGTTAAGCTCATGGACAGTGATAGTAATGAGTTCACTCATCCAATCAACATGGATAGGCTTCGCAAGTATTATGTGTAGGGAGGAGTGCCAATTTTGTATAATGCGGTGCTCATATTAATATAATAATTCTTCATTGATAATGGTAAAGACCAGTACATCTTTTGATGCTTATTCTTTAATTCATAAGGAAAAAAAAAAAAGAGGGGAAATGCATAAATGAAACCAAGTCATCCGGGCTCATTCACTAAGTAGAATCATCCTTCGCCCTCTTGCTTGCCCCCTCTTCATCTTCAGCATCCCTTTTCCGCTTGTATGTCTCTTCAGCCTCCACTTCCCTCTCCATGTCAGCAGCTAACCATGTGTAGTAACTTCCTGACGGGCTGATCACTTTGGGGGCTGAGATACGCCAATATACGGCTTGGTTGTGCCACTCATCCTCAATACGCTCCACTACCCTAGGGGACCATGGACAAGTATACCCAAGATGCCAATACTTGATAGGTTCTTGCTTTTCCCCATACTGGCGATGGATACGGAGGGGGGAGTAAAAAGAGACTTCTTTAAGACCAACCATCATGACACAGTAAGAGAGCACGAGCTTCTTCACAGCGTAAGTGACTCGCCACCAGGGGCAGTACCATAAGATCGCGTGGCAAGGAATGGTATCCAGCATCTCTCGGGACTCCTCGACAGACGGGAAAGGGGCTTGCAACTTTCGGTAACGATAGTGCTGGGGATGATAAGTCCAGATGCTCATCTTTGGCTCAGCAATTAACCGCAGGCGTTCATACAGCCAGATCTGCGAAAAGGAGAGAAGCAGGAGTTATAAATATGCGTACGCACATTTAAAATATGCGCACGCACATTTATTATGTACGTACGCACATTTAGGCAAATTCCAGTAAAAGGAAAAAATGATAACAGGCGGGAAAGACGGGGGATCTCTCGGGAACCTGCAGTAAGAGGGGACTGCCATCGAAGGAGAAGCTCTCGGTGCGCACTACTCGATCCAGACCATTGAGGGTACCGGCAAGAATCATCATACTCGGATTGAAATTTTGTATCTCAGTGAGAGAACGAACAATGAAGGTCTCTATCTTGTTCTGCTCCTCCAAAAAGAAAAGGGTGGCCAAGGCACAAATGCACGCGGCACGCAGGTAAAAGACGCGAGCCTCCCCGGTGGGCATTGGGCGGTTGATAAAATACTGTGACAAGGAAAGGACGTCGATGCGAAAATCCTTCACCCATTGCTTCACCAGCCTCGTAGAGAGTCCGAGAAACCGAGCAACCTCATCCGCAGCGACCTTTTCCGTAACCGGCACGAGCAAACCATTGAAGGCAGTACGACCGAGTATCCCGCCAAAATCCTCGATGGTCGGGCACAGCTCGTTACAGTTGAACCGGAACACATGGCGAGACGGGTGCCAAAATTCAGCAGCCACGTGAAGAAAAGGATAGTTAACGTCCACCTGACAGTAATGAAAGATGCACGACAGGCCAAAGAGTTCGTTGAATTCGGCCTTGGCCGAATCACTGAAGGACGTTAGCCATCGGGTAATCGTTTTGCCAAGCTGAGAGGCCTCCATGAATTCTAACTCGTGAAGAAAGAGGCGCAAGGTCGGGCTTGGGTTTATAGGCGGTACCAGGGTTTCCTGGTTTCATTTTTGGAAAGTATGAAAATAGGGAAGTAGGGTAAATATGCGTACGCATATTTCAAAGATACGTACGCACATACTATTGGTGCGTACGCATGTTTAATACCAGCGCTGGTACGTGCTTACGCACATGTGTTTTATGCGTACGCACATTTGAAGGGGTTTTGGTGCAGTTTCTAGCTCTTCGGGTACTTAACACATCGGTTGCTTCGCAATATTGATGACACAATCAAAACACAACAAAAACAAGGATATGAGTGTTTAAGTTGTCCACGCAAGAAAGGGAAGGTGAAATGAGTAAACATGAGTATACAACCCCAAATGTAAAGTTTAAAACAAGTCTGATCCAAGAAATAAAAGAAAAAAAAAAGAAACAACACAGTCAAGAGTCCGAGGCAGCATCGCTACCCTCGCCACCATCATCATCATCGCCGCTCTCGGCATCCTCCCCATGACCCTCCGCCTCCTCCCGAGCTATGACTAGCTGAAGGGACAGATCCGTCACCATCAGCTTCAGGCTGCCCACCAAATGGATCAGGTCTGACACCTCCGGGATAGTAGGCTGTCCAAAATAAACAAGGATGGGATCGCGTTAGGACATGCATAGCATTTTAACGTGTTTTCAAATACAGGTAGGATGTTGCATACCGCACGGACACCCTCCGGCATGGGATAGCCGAGACAGGAAGACGCCCTAGGAACCATCCGCTCCCCTGGAACGCCCCTCGTCTCGTGAAAGGGCACATACCACCCCGGGTACACAGGGTCCACGGCTCCGGAAGATGACGCATGTGGGTCCTACAGCAACGCAGGTCATCAGATCAGATAACAGGATTAAAGTGAAGAAAGAGCAAGATATTGACCCACCGTCGAGGGCGTGGAAAGGCTCGGCATGAGCTGCTCTCTGGCAAAAAGCTCGTAGTCAAAATCCTCCCCCATCAGTCTGTCTGTATACGCAATCCCACCCCGCCAGACGGCCAAATCCTCATCACTGCACTGGTAAGGGAATGCAATATACGGGGGAGGATCCAACGGCACACGAGGGATCACGCCCATGTCGGCATCAAACTGCCAAGCTACCCTCTCAGCCAGATAGAACGAACGGGCGCCGGCGTACTCGAACACCTGCGACACTGAGGTGAGCTCCCACGCCGCAGTGTCGTGCTCAACTGGGGGCAAAGGTGCCTCATCCTCCCAGGGGCGGGGAACGATCTGCGAACACATAAGAAATCAAGAAGAGGAATGAAAGAAAACAAAGAAGCGCAGGATTGTGTAGTGATTCTTACCCTCTCGACCACCATCTCGTCGAGGAACCTGCGGGAGCTCAGATGCTGCCGCATACTCACTGCGGGGACTCCCTCCTCCTCAACCTCCTTCCGGAGGTACCTATGAACCCATAGCTGTGGCACAATGGAAAACACAAGTGAGCTGATAGAAATAAAACATCATGAGCAAAGAAGTTACACAAACAAGAGAAGATAAATCTTACCACCCACACTCTCCAATAACTAAGCATGGAGTTGATAGCACCCCTGCTCAGTGAATCCATGGCGGAGATCAGATGGGCATAGATGGCGGCACCCCAACAGAAACGATCGGCTGTCTCCAGATCCTCCAAGGCCAGCAGCCACCCAAAAGAGACGGTCTGTGAAGAGTTGGGGACCAGATAGGCCCCCAAGAGAAACATGATGTAAGCTCGCGCCATGTGGGCTCGGTGCTCAGGGGTATCCTGCGGGTAGGAGAGGTACGCATCATATAGGCCGGGGCAGTAAATGGAAGAACCAGTAAAGGCTATGCCCAGCAGCCGCACCGAAATCTCTGCTCGCTCGTCCGCATCATGATCAAAGGAGAAAGGCTCTCCAGTCATGCGCAGCCCGGACAACCGATAGAAATCGTAAGGGGTCATCGTCAACTCTCGCCCTCCGATGTGCAATGTATGTGTAGTGTCCCACCACCTCTCAGCTAGGCAATGGACTATCGCCCTGGGAGTGCGCGCGTTCACGTCGGCCGTGATCGCAGAAAAACCGACGGCATTGACCAGAGCTCTGGTCTCGCCGGAGAGCCGATTCCACCAAGCACCTGTCTTGGTGAAACTGCCCCTCGTCACAAGCTCAGGTGGAAGCTGCCATAAGAAGAGTCACAGGTAAGTACACAGCACAGGTACGCATTACACATATTCTGAATAATAAACGTACGTACATTTAAAATGTGCGTACGCATCCTTGGATATGCGTACGCACTTATAGGAGGCCAAAACAGCACCTAAAAAAAAAAAACGTACGCACATTTACATTTTCAGGATTTGTAAATGCGCGTACGCTCCAACTAAATGTGCGTACGTGTGTTTTGGAAGCCCGTGTTTGTTCATTACAGGAATGTGCGTACGCTCCAACTAAATGTGCGTACGTATGTTTTGGAAGCCCGTGTTTTTTTCATTACAGGAATGCGCGTACGCGTAAATGAAAATAGCGTACGCTCTTTAATCAGTTGCAATTCTACGCTTCCTACACATACGTACGCGTGAAACAAAAGCACGTACGCACATTTTGTGTTCAAAGTTTGTCATCGTCCCCATCGTTTCCCGCCCCCATCACAGTCAGTCAAGGTCGTGTTTTTCTACCCCAAACCACTTAGGCCATTCGTCAGTGGTATGTTTCATTCATTGGCAGCAGGTTTCACAGCCCTAATCTAGACTAAACGGCGAAAGAGGAAACGAACACAAAATGCGAAAAGGGGTGAAGGTCGTACCATTCCTTGGCGTGCGTAGTGGGAGAGGTGCTCTTTGGGACGATGCACGATCCTCATCACCTCGTTCACGATGCGCTTCGGAGCCCATCGCTTCACCGCCGGCTTGCCCTCCTCGCCGCCTTGCGCGCCCTCACGCCGTGCTCGTTTGGGAGCCATTCCTCGGTCACGGGTATCGAAGGATGAAAAGGAGTAAGGTTTGATAGGAGGAAAAGAGGGGGATGTAGGGTTTTATGCGAGGGAAGAGAGAGAGAGAGAGAGAATCGTGGGTGAGGAGTTTCCGGAGAAAATGGAGGAGAGGGTGTCGGGTTCATAGAGAAGAAGAACAGTCCAGGCGAAACGGCGTCGTTCTGTTTTTATTTTTCTGACATCAAGTAAATATGCGTACGCACATTTACTTTGTGCGTACGTGTGTTTAGGTCACACGTACGCGCTTTAGTTTTATACGTACGCGCTTTTTGTGACAGACCCCCTGTTGCTACTCAAGGCATGTGAACCATGCCACGTACAAATCACTCGACCATACCTCGAGTGTTCAGTGCCGCATTTCAAAATTCGGCTCATCAGGTCATGATCAGAAATTTCACCCACGAATTTTCCGTTATCAATTCAACCCACGGATTGTCCGTTACCAATTCAACCCGCGAATTGTCCATTATCGGAAATTCAACCCGTGAATCTCTCAATTCAATCCGCGAATTGTCCGTTATCAGAAATTTCACCCGCGAATTTCTCAATTCCACCCGCGAATTATCCGTCATCAGGAATTCCACCCGCGAATTTCCCAGTTCCACCCGCGAATTGTCCATTATCAATTCAACCCGCGAATTGTCCGTTATCTGAAATTCCACCCGCGAATTTCCCAATTCCACCCGCGAATTGTCCGTTATCAATTCAACCCGCGAATTGTCCATTATCTGAAATTCCACCCGCGAATTTCCCAATTCCACCTGCGAATTGTCCGTTATCAGGACAACCCGCGAGTTGTCCATTATCAGAAATTCAACCCGTGAATCTCTCAATTCAACCCGCGAATTATCCTTTATCAGAAATTCCACCCGCGAATTTCTCAATTCCACCCGCGAATTGTCCGTTATCGGGAATTCAGCCCGTGAATTTCTCGATTCCGTCCCCGAATCATTTAATCTGCAGCGTCAATTCAGCTCATTACTGTTTTTACGGACTTTCTCGTGCCCCGGAAAGTCAATACCACGCATAAGAACTACGTTAGGTCTGATCCCTGAAAAGAGTACGTAGGAAAGCAGGCTCACTGTCTGATTCGACCTCATCTCACCTTATGCATATCTCAGCATTTGTTCCAAGGACTTGGAATATCGGACGGCCAAAATGGATTGTTTCTAGTCTTTCAGTTCTATTCACTCTGCGAATAAAGCTGAAAGAAGGGGCAACTGTTAACACCCCATTTTGTACCGTCTAAATATTTCAAATCCACCCTTTTAAGCCCGGTGATGAAGGGTAGCCCAACTTGAAATGACTAACAAGTGATCTCCAAAGAGCTGATGTGGTCGCAGCTGCAGCCTGGCCCAAAGAAGCCCAGCCCATTCCCTTGTGCGTACGCACCTTTAATTTGTGCGTACGCACCTTAAATTTATGCGTACGCATGTTAATATTCCAGTATTCAAATTTTTCCCCCCATTTCCCCTGTTGCCTTATATGGATGGAGCCTACTGCACATCCAGCCTGTGACGGCTGAGAACCAGAAAAACCCTAGTTCCTTACCCCGAAACCCTAATTCTTCGCCTATAAAAGGACCACTTCCGCATCAAATGAAGGGATCTTCTTTTTTATCACCACCATTTTGGAAAGCTCCACAAAACCCCAAAGACTCTTAACCTAAAGTTGAAAAGGCGGCGGCTGCGATTGCGGAGGCTCGAAGGAGAGATTCTTGTTAGTGCATTCATTGGGATTCACCCAAACCTGAGGGTAACGTCTTTTATGATTCAGTTCTTTGAATAATCACTAATTATTCTTCCAAGCATATTTTCCATCATGCGTATTTTCATTGAATGCCGTGATTTCGAGTGCTTTCAATCAAATGTTGCATGACCGGATCTACACTTTATATTATGTTCTAGCATGTTTAGCATCATTTAAATATGTCTTTGCATGATTAATCGGTGTAGTGTTTAAAGTGCATCAATTCACGGTTAGATTTAGGGTGTAATAATGACATGATAAGATATCTGCATGCAATTAGGGTTCTGTAATTTGGAGTAAAATAGCATGTGCAATTCCAGCATGTTTTCTGTTATTTTCGAATCTGCCATGAAATGTGCGTACGTATAAATTAAGGGTGCGTACGCACCTTGTGTTTGTACGTACGCATATCTGTGATGCTGTGCTAACCCATTTTTGCAGGCAGTGACGAACCCTTCTCCTTTTTCTCCTTTCATAGCTACTGTTTATTCTGTCTGTTAACTTTTATCTTCTGTTTAGTTATTTATTTGCATATTTTTATTCATATAATGTCATCCTGTGTGCCATAGTCGCTTGATATATTTGTCGCATGAATAGGGTTAAACTCAATTAATATTTCTCATTAATTAAAGCCAACAAAATGCGTGTGGAGGCCGGATTTAGCCGGACGTTGTCGGGCGCCTAACACCTTCCCAACAACGTACCTTAACTCCGAACCTTGATTCTTTGGGTAATGACGAGTGGGCCTCTTGCTAGGGGTCAATCGGTTCCCGGGGCCCAACCGGGTGGCGACTCCCTCTCCGCCCTAATCACACCCGTGGTTAGCGGCGTACTCCCGAGCCGGCGTGGTTCAGGACGCGGCGCTCACATCAGGCTGTTAAACCTTAAGAGTGAACCTACGCTCTGATACCAATTGAAATTCCGGTTTTACCAAGCCTACAATACCTAGAAGGGGGGTTGAATAGGTATTTAAATTTATTTTACCCAATTTTTATTATCAACACTCAAAATCCAAATTATCACAATCAATTCAATTGCATAGCAAGTATAAAAGTATGTAAGAGATTGCACAAGAGATTTTTTACGTGGAAAACCCTAGATGGGAAAAACCACGGGACCTCGTCCAGTTGAAGCAAATCCACTATGAAATAAACGAGTACAAGACACACTTACAGACCACACATGGACTCATGTAGTTGTCTTCACTCCCACGATCACACACGATCGATCTCCGTTGTCACGGCTTTGGTCGCAACCAACCTCTTTCACAGCGATGCCTTCAATCATGAACTCGCAAGCTCGATCACCGTCGCAACGGCCTCACAAACACTCAAGGTTGTGAATGGTGTGTGGTTTGATAATCTCTAGAGCATATCAATGAAAACCTAGGTTAAAGTGCTCTACAGAGGTTTTAAAAAGATGAACAATGAAAACCCTAATAGGGAGAGGCTTGCTTCACTTTCTCTATTGTAATAGCCTCTATATATAGAGACTAAGAAACCCCAAAAGACTAGGATTCGTTTTAGGATCAAATAGGAAGGTTTTAAATGCTTTAAAAACTGATTTTTACGAGCTAGGATCGATCCTCCAGGACCCTAGGATCGATCCTAAAAAACAGTGGCAAAATGTCATTTCTGGGTACCCTAGGATTGATCCTCCAGACCTTAGGATCGATCCTAGAAAACAGTAGCAAAATTTTTTTAACAAAACTTCTCCAATCGATTGGTTATCAACCCCAATCGATTGGGAATGTCACCAAAACCTTAAAAATCACTCTTCCTTTGATGAAAACATTAAAAATGATGTTTAATGAATTAAACACCTATGAAATGGGCAACTATGGTCACTTACCTTCCTAGAGAATGAGTGAGAGTCGCATAGCTTTGAACCTTTGTTATTTAACGCATCTTTGAAGTTTCACATATCTTCAATCAACCCAAGACTCAACCATACTTTGGCACGGAATATGACAACATTGAAAACATGGACTTTACACTAAGTCCTTGTGTTTTGAGAGGAGAGGGGGCCGCGGGGGGGGGGGGGGGGGGGGACCTGTCCAAGTTTGCAGTTTGGCTTAACTAGTGAATTTATATAGTATACTTGACAACACTCGTTTGCACTTAGAAAGAGAGCGAGAGGGAAGGAAAAAAAAAAAATCTCATTAATCCATTTTGGTAGGTGCTTGTGACTACTAAGGGGACTCAACATGTTGATAACAAGATGGGCCCATGCATGGGTCTTTCAATCATCTTTCGATGGACCTAGGTTTGGTTTACAATACTTAAAAGAGGGTTTCTATTGGCATCCCAAAACTTGTTTTTCATCCCTCATTTACTTTATATTTTAAGGTTTTATGAAAAATATAAAAGGTTTTCTTTAAAATTGATAACATATTTTATTAAAATACATCATTTTGAACAAATTTGTATAAAAAAGTTATTCCAAAATCTATCGTTTAAATGGACTTTGTATCCATTTATATAATAAAGACTGTAAAAAACCAAAAATTCCACTTAAACAATAGATTTTGGAAAAAACTTTTCTACAAAGTTGCTCAAAATAATGTTTTTTAATAGATAATGTGTTTGGTTTTTATAAAAACCTTTTATATTTTTTAAAAAATCTTAAAGTATAAAATAAGTGGGGGATAAAAAGCAAATTCTCGGGAGCCTACCCCTAATTGAAATGTTAGTAGAAGCCCAAATTTGAATAGGAAAGGTGACAAGGATTGGACAATTAATTTGGAAATAGGGCCCTGGCCGAATTCACTATGAATTCACTATGATATGGCGACATAATTGGGCCTAGTCTGTTAACATCTTATCCTGACGAGCTGATTGTAATAGGCCCAAGAACAAGATGCAGAAAACAGCCAGAACATCCAAGCTGGACACCAGCGGTCCAGCTCCACAAGTTGGGCCCATGCATAGTCTTTTCATCCAATGATGGCTTTTGGCTGCTCACTTTCTTTTTCTTTTTCTTTTTTTTGCCGGTCAGGGTGTCCGGATCAGCTTGCGCGCACCTTAACTAAATTCCTTTCTGGGAGATCTCAAGGATGCACTCCCCCACATCAGCCTGGTGCATTCAGGAATTAGTTTCTAGAGTGCTCCCTAGAAGAATTGAACCCCGGTTAATAGAATAAAGGGTTTTCCTCCTATCAACTAGACTAACTCCCTTGGGTGGCTACTCACTTTCTCTTAGGACTGGTTCCCACTTAAATTTATGGGGAATTTTAGATTGGTTGGGCTAAGGGAAAATAATTACAGTTCAATACAAATTACTGCTAACTTACTAGATTACTAACTTAACTACAAATGACTAGTAACTAATTATTTTCCCATAGCCTCCCTAAAATTTATTCTGGGTATCAAATAGGGAAAGTAGATAGTGATCTTATTCATGTCAGGATATTAATTGGGCCAAAGATCTGAACGATCTTATTAGCAAAGCAGGAAAAGGGGAAAAAAGAAAGTATTATTTTTGGGAAATTTTTCACTTAAAAAAAAATTATCATGTGTTGTCGTGTTTCATGATCTATTATGACCCATAATGACTTGTAATGACATGTGTTGTCTCATTATCTTGATCAGTCATAGACCCATCATGATCCGTCATGGCATGTCATAAATTTACCAAATTGATAAATTAAGGTATGCTATTGAAATTGTGTGTTACCGCATCATCATAACTTTAATACATGTTATCATCAATATCCTTACTCATTTTGACTCAATGTGTGAATAATTATCATGTGTTTTCACTCTGTCATGATATATTTTCTAAACCACATATAAGAACTTCAACCATAGTTGCACCAATAGCCCTCACAACATTTTTTTCTTCTACCAGCCTAAAATTCACTATTTCTATAGCATGTGCCTACCAAACAAAATCAGTACGCTAAGATGGACGCAATCATCATTCATTAGAATTGAGACATTCAATATCTTTCTTGTTTTGATAAGTAAAAAATTATCATGTGTTGTTGCGTTGTCATGATCAGTCATCAGTTGTCATGATCAATCATGAGCTATCATGATCCGTCATGACATGTTGTCGCATTGTCGTGATTCGTCATGAGCCATCATATATATAATGACATGTACGTGTTATTACATTGTCATGACCCATCATAATTTGTCGTGATATATCACAAATTTTCCAAACCGATAAATTAAGATAATCTTTCAAAGTTGTGTGTGTTGCTAAACTGTCATGACTTTAAAACATGTTATAGTCAATATTCTTAGTCATTTTGACTCAACGTATGAAAATTTATCATGTGTTCTGCACCATCATAACTCGTCATGATCCATGCATTATCATACATCATGACATGTCATTATATTATTTTCATAATTATAGGTTCGTTTTCTCATTTAACCTCTCAGCATTATTTCACTTTATTTATAGTGTATATCTAGTCAGACCACTTATGTGCATAATTGGACGTCAGTATTTTTTTTTTCCATATCAGTAGCCTACCATTCCGAGAGTACAAACAATAACATACAAATTGGTCCAGCGAACGGAATCATGGCTTTGTTGGTGGATCTCGTTCGTTGAGCTTCTACAGATCTGGACCGTTGATCAGTCTAAGAAAGGCAACCCGTGAAGACAAAGTAAATGCAAAAATAGATCACATAAGATATTAATCTTTCCTGTATGATTAGTAGGTCGGATGGATGGATATTTTGGTTTCATATGAAATAAGATAAGTAAAAAAAAATAAAAATAAAAAATACCATTGAGAAAATATAAGAGCAATATGGCAATTTTAAATTTTCTTTAAAAAAAAAAAAAAAAAAATTTCTTTGTGCTGGGATAGAAATCAATGTTTTACGTCAAACTTACCTTTTGGCTTTTATAAAAGTCTAAATACTTGAATTTTGAGACTATCTTCATTAGTTTAAGTATAATCCAAAAAAAAAAATTAAATTAAATTAAAATTTTAAATCCCGGGAAAAAAAAATGAAAAATGAAAAAGTTCTGAAAAGTCTTGAATTTTGAGAAAGGTCTACTGTTTATAGGGCTCTTCTTTGGTAAAAAAAAAAAAAAAAAAAAAAAAATCAGAGACCTCTCTTTCTCTCACGTT
The DNA here is from genome assembly GCA_039720395.1 of Liquidambar formosana. NCBI lineage: Eukaryota > Viridiplantae > Streptophyta > Magnoliopsida > Saxifragales > Altingiaceae > Liquidambar > Liquidambar formosana. The sequence continues at coordinate 3,539,155 of CM077822.1, read as the reverse complement.
AAGATGGAAATATGAGTAATGGATCACACCCCTCTTCATTAGTCTCCAATTAAATGGCAATTTTGCAAAGCAAAAGCTATTATCACAACAAAGAAAAGACCCTTTTAAGGAATGAATTAAATGCACATCACATGCACTCCATCGATCACAATTGAGAGAGAGAAAGAGATTCACAAAATTTTGTTTGGTTGAGATGTTCTTTTCTTTCTTCCTTTTGTGCGAATCCTATGCAGCACTTCAAGTTTGCAACGCCCATAATAACCATGCAAAATGGTCCCCCCAAAATACTGCTAGCGTTTACACTCTTTTTCCTTGTTGCTCATGCCTACATTCCCATAGAGAGACACACATAGAGCAAGGGTCAGTTAATATTAACTGCCTCTTTCTTGTTTGAAAGGATGTCCCTAACCCAAACACCAAATGGTCAGTTAATAAGCACTGTTAGTTTTTTTTTTTTTTTTTTCCCTCCTTGGGGTTGAAAGGAAATCGCCCAGAAGCTATGAACGAAAAAAGAGAGCTACATTCTCGTAAAGACCGAAGTACTGAAGGCCTCTACTCTATTAAAATGGAATACCATAAAGACTCCACTAGGATAAGGACATGAAGTGTATTTAAAAATATAAAAAAAATAAATAAATATTAATATAGAAATCTGATCAAATAAGACTACTAATGAAATCTCATTCTATTCTGGTTCAGATTCCATCCAAACAAAAGTACCATTAAAATATAATTTTACATGTTATCGCATAGGAGGAGACGAAATAATTTTTTAAAGTTCTACTTAGCAAAGAATATGCCAGGTTAAGTCCCAAAGAAAAACAATATGCCAGGCCAAATTTAGGCCCAAGTTACTTAACGATAGCCTGGCTGACGTATAGTGGGCCAGCCGATAGGCCCACAAATTGAGCTCAAATTTGGCGGGCCACAACTAGGGCCGAGGCATGCACTCCAATTACTCCTTTCGTACAAAATTGGCTTATTTTACAATGGGGGCTTCAATCAATCAAGATTAGTGACTACCTTATAAATCCCTTTTTGAAAGAACAAAATTAAAAATTAGATCTTTAGGTTATATTGGAGACCCTAGACTACTCCCATGATCCCATCCCACCCCCATCCTAGGCAACAAAGCCAGTGCTCTCATAAATCGATTTGGCATGTCTAGTGAAAAGACCACCTATTGCAGCAAACTTTCTTGGGAGAAGTTCCCTCTTTAGAGTCTAACAGTACTTCGAAGGATTAGTCTTGGACGAAACTTGGGGACACCTTAGGAAACCAAAAAAATAAAAAGAAAATGCCACCTATCCCGTCGAACCTAGACTTAGGTTTGAATCCCTGTCAGGCAATCCATTTTCATCCTATCAACCTAATGACTTTGGAATAACTGTATATTGTGTTTCTTATCTGGTACCCCTTGACCCAAAACAAAAAAGACAAAAAAAAAAAAAAAAAAAAAAGGAAAAGAAAAGGAAAGAAAAGGGGGTGATCACAATACTATTGCATTAGATGGTAAAACCAAGGTGACAAGTACCATTGCGTCATTAGGCATTGTTCTAGACACTGAACAAATAGTTGTTAGCGAGATTAACAGCCTAATGCCTTGACTGCAACTCATATTTAAGATTATATTAACACATAAACACACAAGTCAAGCGTTTTAATCTAATCTATTTTAAGTAAAGGATTTAGTAGCATGCCAAGTGCGGATTATCCAAAATGGCTTACACTTGGCATTGGTTACTATCTATAAGATTGAATCTGAGATCACTCACTTGACTAATGAAACAAATGCCACTGAATTACAATGCCGTTGGCGAAAAAAGAAAGCTCATTCTTGCTTACACAAAGACAAAAAAAAGGGCCCATTGTTACAATGGCTAGCAACGAAGCCCAAACTACTTCAATTGTTGCTCTCATATTGTATGTTTGTGTTTGGTTGGGCCTTTCGGTGGGTATTAATCGATGGAGAGTGGATGTTGATCCAACGCGTGTTGGGTATTCCAAATGTTTGAACAACCTTATTGGCAAAATAGGAAGGGAGAAAAAAAAATAAAGGAGTATTATCCGCACAAAGGCAAAGTTTTAAATTTAAAGATTTGAATCATTTATTTCTCCATTTTATCTAATTATTATACTACTTTTTATTTGGTAATGTAAGAAAATCCCATGTAATTAATTTATAATCCACTGGTTAGCCCGGCCTATTACCCAACAAAAAAAAAAAGAGAGAGAGAGAGGAGGAGGAAAGTGCTACTCCACCGTTTTTCACCCACTTTGATCACCCACCCTTACGTGCCAACCACCCACTCTTACATGGCAACTGATGTGGCTGCCACGTGCGTGCTTCGTGGCATGCTTTGTTGGAGGCAGGAGGCATGCTTCGTTGGAGAAAGAGAACGGCATGGTTCCGATCCTGCAGATCTGCCTACAACCCCTCACTCACCGGCGAACTTCCTCACGAAGGCAGATTCCCACCGACCCAAAGGAAGCTCGTTGGCATCAGAAGCATGATTTGCAACAGGGAACAAAGTTTCCTGTAACCGTGGTCACAATATATAAACCCAAGAACAAATAAAAGAAAACCAAAAAAAAAAAACGAAGAGACAAACGCCTTCAAGACCACCGGCGAACCAGATGGTGGGAGAGAGCAGATCAGAGGGAAGGAAGGGGAGGGAGAGAGAGTCAGCAGAGGAAAAGAAAAAGGATTAAAACAAAAAGGGGGGTGGGGAAGAGAAGAAGGAAGCGATCTGATTTTTTTGGGTTGAAACGCCAGCGACGGCGACTTATATTTGGAGAAGGTGACCTGACCCTTCCCCCCCCCCCCCCCCCCCCCAAAAAAAAAAAATCAGATTTCATTTCTCCCTGTATGGAGAAAGGCGCCACTGTGATCTAGATCTCATATTCTCCATGTTTTTTTTCTCAGATCTGATGCAGATCCACCACCCCCTGTCTCGCCGGCGAACTTACCTCATTCCCGTCGGCGAATTGACCTCACTTCAGCAGGTACGTCTATCTCTCTCCATATTTTCCGGTGAAAAGCTTTAGATCCGGCGAAGGATCGGTACCCTCCATTCCCAATCAGATCCGGAGCTTTTTTTTTTCTTTTCACAGGGTAAAAAAAGAAAAGGGGGTTGCCGCAACTTCAATTAATTCGGTTTATGTTGATGGGGTTGCCGGCGAGGCTGAGGAGATCAAAAGGGGGAGAACGGTGGCGGACGACGGCGGCCATGGGTGCTTCTAAATAGAGCATCAGCAAAAAAATTAATAATAATAAAAGCCAAAAAATAACCAGAGTGAAAAGGAAAGAGAGATTGACGTGGCTGCCACGTCCGCCGCCTAATAAGGTGGGTGTCAGAACATGGTGATAAACACGGAAGTGGATTTGGTGCATTTAACCACTTTAAATGCACCATGAAGTTATCTTGCGATAAGTAATACAAAAAGAGAGTTGAAATTGAAAGACTGAAATTAGAGATAATCATTTTATACCCAACTAATTTTAACCCTCTAATCTCAATTCTCTTCACGTATCACTTATCACACATTAATTTTACAATGCATTTAAAATTACTAATAATTTTACAGTGCATTTAAGGTGATTAAATGCACCAAATCCAAATCCAATAAACACAGGTGAAATAGCACGGTTCACAAGGGAGAAAAATCTTCTGGATACTATCCAGAAGATTTTTACAGCCTGGAAATTAATGAGGTCTTCTGTCATCTATTATATATATACTAAAACGGAGGAAAGTTGCCTCCTTTAACGCCACGTGTAAATTTTGTGTTTTTTCTTTTTTTTTTTTTTTTCCTCTTTTGTTAGAGATCTGATTGGTTCCACCCACTGCCTGCACCGTCTCTCTCTCTCTTAAGGAACTATTGCTCCTCTTCTCACTCTGAGACCCTATATACTGACAGTACCTATCCACCCACTCCACTGCACCATCTCTCCCCCTTTTTTTTTTTTTTTTTTTTTTTTTTTTTTTTTTTCCTGAGACCCTCTCTATACTGCCAATACCTATCTACTCCACTGTACCCCTCCCTGTGTCTCTCTTTCTCTCTCTCTCTCCCCTTCATTCACTGAATTTAGAGTTCCGTTTCCAACTCCAACTCAGGAAAATAAAAAATAAAAAATGCCCTTAGATTCATGGCTCACTCTCTCTCCCCTTCATTCACAGGAAAATAAAAAATAAAAAATGCCCTTAGATTCATGGCTCACTCTCTCTCCCCTTCATTCACTGAATTTTTTAGAGTTCCGTTTCCAACTCCAACTCAGGAAAATAAAAAATAAAAAATGCCCTTAGATTCATGGCTCAAAACAAGAAAAAATTAAGAATAAAATAAAAAAATTTCACCCAACTACACAGAAATAAGAAGCATGATCCCCTCTCTCTCTCTCTCAATTTAGAGTTCCGTTTCCAACTCCAACTCGGGAAAATAAAAAAATAAAAAATGCCCTTACATCCATAGCTCAAAACAAGAAAAAATTAAGAATAAAATAAAAAAATTTCACCCAACTATACAGAAATAAGAAGCCTGATTAAAAAAAAAAAAAAACCCACGAAGAGGAGTGAGCATTCACAAAAACTTGGCTGCTACATGTCACCATTTCCAATAGCTTCAGTATTTGTTCCCGTTTCTTTGACTCCATCAAAGCAAAATCTTCCTGCCTTTTTCTATCTCTCTCACACACACCTGCAAAAATATATATATATATTTTAACAATTTTCTGAAACATTGAGCTAATCTTAAACAGTGAGCCATAGGAAAAAAAGAGAGCCATAATACAAAAATGGGAAAAAAAGAAATCATTACGCCTTTTGAACGCAGGCCCAGTCAACCTGAACATCAACATCAAATCTCTCTTTGCATCTCTCTTTGCATCTCTCTTTGCATAGAGATCTTCTTTCTTCCTTCTCCCCCCCCCTCCTTCGTCCTCTCTCTCTCTCTCTCTCTCACATACCCGGGCTAATAAATGCATACACATTTCAAGAAATAGTGAGCCATAGAAAAAAAGAGAGAGCTAAAATACAGAAATGACCAAAAAATAAAAATAAAATAGAGAAATCATTACAGCTTTGAACTAAGGCCCAGTCAACCTGAACATCAAATCTCTCTTTGCATAGAGATCTGCTTTCTTCCCTCTCCCCCTCCCTTCGTCCTCTCTCTCAAAGAACTCTCCAGAAGATAGAGCTAAAATACAGAAATGAAATAAATAAATAAATAAAAAAAAGAGAGAGAGAAATCATTACAGCTTTTGAACTAAGGCCCAGTCAACACCAAATCTCTCTCAAATCTCTCTCTGCATATGCTGTCTTCCCTCTTCCTACCTTCGTCCTCTCTCTCACTCCCCCACACACACATATACCTGCTCTAATAAATGCTTACACATTGTTAAAAAGAACTCTTCAGAAATCTAAACATCCAAAGACACCATAAAAGAAAGAAAAGGAAAAAAAAGAGAAAAAATGGACAGATATCTTCTTCTCTCTTACTCTCTCTTAATAAATGCCCAGACATTCTTATTCTTTCTTAATAAATGCCCAGACATTCTCACCAAATACACATATATTTTATCTCATCTTTTAATAAATATAAAAATATTCTCACCAAATACAGCTATTCAATCTTCTCCCCTAATAAATGCACAAATTTTTTGTCTTTCTCTTAATAAATGCACACACGTTCTCACCACAGAAGAAGGAACTCTCCAGAAATCTAAAGAAAATAGCCAGCTCTATTTAATGCCCCATTTACACCATTTATACTCCAGACTCTTCACTTCTTTTTTTCTCGGCATTTACTCTTTCCATCAACTAGCTTGGATTGGATACTGACAGCAGAATTGGTGTTATTCAACTCATCAGGTATTAATCATCAGGTTTTAATCTCTTGGCCACTTTCAAATATTTCAAATATTTTATAACATTTGGTCAATAAATCTCACATTCAATATTTGTTTCAATTAGTTAATCTAGCATCCTCAAACTCAAATAGCATTAGAATTTGGTTTTCTTCAATATATGTATATGTATGTATATATATATATATATATATATATATTACTTAACTTTCTTAGCAATAAAAAAAACCCAATTCAGAAGTAAACATTCATATGCAAGATAATTTCAGGTCTTTCTCTATTTGATTTTAAAACCTTATTTGTGTGAATGCATGCAAATTAATGATTCTAGATCATGTTCTGATTTCTAACATAGAATATAATACAAGATTCAAAGTTAAAAGAGGCAAACTATGTATCTAGGCAACCAAATAAGAGCATAACAAAAAACAACAACAATAACGCCCCAGTTAAGCAAAAAATATATGCAAGAGGGGGCGAAGAAAAGCTCACCAAAAGAAAAAACCAAAGGAAAAAGCCAGCAACTTTACATTTTCTATGCAACCAAACAAGTAAATAATAAATGTACGGAAAAAATAAAAAACAAAAAACTCTCCATACATACATATAGAACCAATTATAGCCAAAATTATCCAAAAGTTCAAATCAAGATCTCTCTGAAAACCTCAAACTGCACACATATACAAACACACACAAACATATAAAATTGAAATTAAATTAAAACGGAAAAAAAGGACATTTACCATGGCGTTCGTCTAAGGAACCAATGAAGTTAGGAGAATCCTGCTCCTTGAACCCGATCCCAGTCCCAATCGGTTGATCCGAAACGTGGGCGACCGGTGACGCTAGCGGCGTTGAAGACGTGTGTGGGCTTGACGGCGGCGAGGTCAGCTTCTAAGGAGCCGCGGCTCTCGAGGCGGTCGGAGCCATAAGCTACCTATCCAGGCTGTACGGCCGTAGATCAGGAACCTGAATGGCTTCCCTGATGCTAATGAGCCGTTTGCTGGCAAAACCCATAACGGATAGGTAGAGAGAGAGGAGAGAGGATAGAGGAATTGAGTCTTCGTCTGTGCTGAGAGGGGAAAATGGGGTAAACAAAGGCTGTGAGGGGTCGTCGAGGGATGAGGGGATGTAGCTAGGGTGGGTTCTTGGTATATATTGATGGGGGGTTTTGGGTTGCAGAGACTGTTAGAGAGAAAGAAAGAGAGAAAAGTGTGTTTGAAAGAGAGAGAGAGAGAGAGGAGACGTGGGTAAATGGGTGAGAGAGATGTGTTTGGAAGATCTACACTCTTACATGAAAATATCTGATTCGGTTTGTTTGGTTGCAAGTTTTATAATAAATCGGTCAAGGTATAAATTGCTATGCTAAATGGCCAAATTGCTAAACCATTTAAACACGGGTTTGAGCTGGTCCGTTGAGGAAGCCCAAGGAGACTCCTTCCTTACTCTAATGAGTCGTAATTAAGGAGCCCCTTAATAATGAGTTAAGTGAGTTAAGCCCAACTTCACATGTAGATAGTGTTATAAGATCTTTTTCACAAAATAAAATAGCCGAAAATAGTGGTGCGTTTGAATGAGAGATTTTCAAGAGAGATTTGGACTAGGATGAAATTTCAACATCATTCACTAATATTGCTACCATCATAATTCGTCCTTTGTAACTACAGTAAGTGCTATTTTCAAAGGCCAACACCAGCAGCATGAATTGTTTGGACATGCTAAGAGTCATACAAAAAGCGAATTTTAGCACAATGACTGAGAGAGAAACAAACCTTCGACTGCAAATTTAGAATTCTATTTTGGATAAAACTATCATGATCGAATTTGAAGAGTTTTTAAATTCAAAAAATAAATAACTTAATAATTTATTCTTCGGATTATAATGCAAATTACCGAATGATTGTCTTTGAGCAAATTTAGAATTCTATTTTGGAAAAAACTATCATGGTTGAATTTGAAGAGTTTTTAAATTCAAAAAATAAATAACTTAATAATTTATTCATCGAATTATAATGCAAATTACTGAATGATTGTCTTTGAGCAATTTATTGTTAATGTTAAATATAGCTTTTGTTAATTCGTTACACTAATGCCATTTTAAACTTGCACAATTACAATTCAATGACATGCATTTTATTTCTTCATCATCCCGTGCGTAGCACGGGTTTGACACTAGTATATACGTAACCCTAAGTCCTCCCACTCCATCACAGAGAAAAAGTATCCAAAAAAAAAATTCAGCGCAATTTCTAGTAGCCACACTGTCAACAATATGGAGAAAGTTTCACCAAAGTTGGCTTTGATTGTAGTCCTATTGTTTATTTCATCTGGTAAGGGCTTGTTTGGGTGTTTAATTTAATTCTACAAATTTTATAGTCTCAAATGTCACTATTGGCTCTCTCTCTCTCTCTCTCCTTTTTTTTTTTTTTTTTTTTTTTTTTTTTTTTTTTTTTTTTTTTTTTTGGTACAAAGGAATTAGTATTGATGAGTAATGGAACTTATTTTTAGGCTTGCCATTGGGAGCTGAAGGGCGATCAACGGGAATCCCATGCCGTGATATAATCCCCTGCATCCCCGAGTGTACACGTGTTTGCCAACATGTCAAGGGTGTCAATTGCACTAGTGGCCAGTGTGAGTGCACGTGCGGCTAGTAGGAGCTGGGAGCACCGGCCGATAAAGGGGAGTGCGCCCTTAAGATCCATCAAGAAGAAATTTAATCGAAGTGCCAAAAAAAGGCAAACAAGTTATCTCTGTGCTATTAATTTGTAATTAAATAAGTGTCCTCTTGTAGGTGCATCATCACCCAAAATTAAATAATAATAAAGAAAAATGGCAATTTTCTAAATATTACATCTTGGATCAACAGTAATAAAAGGATGGTTGTTTCAGTCCGTATTGATTGATATTATCTTGGTTTTAGAATTTTGGGCAAGAGCACTGTTGACTGTCGAAACCACAAGTTTGTTATTCAAAAAAAATTTGGAAGCCCAATTAAGAATAGCCATGTAAAACATTATAATTTTAAGGGTAAACTATAAGAAACTTTCTATTGTTTAATAATTTTTCACGTAATTACTTTAAAAAAAAAGAAAAATGGTTGTGATGTCTCTTTAGACAATTTATAAGTTTAACAATTAAAGTTACCATTAGTCACCATTTGTGTAATTAATGGAGATCACATGACGTTTTTTCGTTTGATTCAAAAAACCAATATAGTAATGATGGTGTAAGTCCAAATTTGAGTAGAAAAGGTCACAAGAATTGGACAATTAATTTGTAAGTAGGGCGCTGGCCGAATTCATTCTAATTTGTGGACGTGATTGGGCCTAGGCAGTTGGTATGAAACATCTAGGGTCGACACCAGCAATCAATCTTATGTTAGGAGTGTAAAGGCCAAGGTTTACACTCCAAGGTTTTATGAAAAATTTAAAAAAATTTCTTAAAAATTAGTCCCGTTGCCCATTAGAAAATATCATGTAAGTGGATTTTTTTGCCATTTACAGTTTCTGTTTCATAAATGGCTAAAAGGTCCACTTGAATGATAAATTTTCTTAAAACTTTCTTCTACAAAATTGTTCAAAATAATTGGACTTAGGTCAGTTTTCACGAAAACTTTTTATATTTTTCATAAAACCTCAAAATGTAAAATAAGTTGTGAATAAAAAACAAGTCAATCCCCTGAAAATAAATTGTAATATGCCCAAGACCAAAGTGCATAAAACATCAAGGCTGCGATCAAGCACCATATTAGTTGATTCTCCAAAATCATATTTGGGCTTGATGCTATGAGTTTGCATCCAATGATGGCTTTTGACTTCTCACTCTCTTTTGATGTCGATCACCACTCGAATTTATATTGGGTATTAACCATGCGAAGTACATGGTAGCTTTACTCGTGTTGGGATATTAGATGAAATTATCTTTATTTTAAGTTTTACAATATTTATTATTATGCCACTCAAAATTCGTATTTCTTTCTTCTTGCTGTAAAATCTAAGATTACCATTCTAGAAATCATCACCAAGATTGTCACTTGAATAAACCCATACTTTGACGGAAAACCAAAAAAATAATACCATTTAAGTTTTATAGCAAATAATAGTATATTGTTACTGATTGGAATGTTTTTTCATTAAGTGTTTTTTTTTAAAAAAATGAAAAACAATAACTAAGAGTAAAAAAAAAAAAAAAAGGCGTTATGAGGTTAATATTTGAGTGTGGTTGTAAATATTGTGAAATTTAAAATAAAGGTAATTGCGTCTGTTTGGAATCAAAAGAGGCTATGACATTAATATTTTTGTTTGTGGTTCCATTTCAAAAGAAATATTATATTATAATGCTGTGGCAAAAAATCTCTAATTACAATTATATAGTGTTTGTTAGTTTTTTGTATTAATAAGCTTTGTGTTAGGAAATAGCATGTGCAATACACGTGCTAAGAATGAGCTCTTTTCAATATCTTGATGTTTTATGTATTACGTAAGTTCTTCGCATAGTATATACTAGGTAAACAAGCTTATCAACAAAAAAAAAAAAAATACTAGGTAAACAAATTTATATGAGTTTCAAAAGTCTTCTTCTTATCTTACAAAAAAGAGTTTCAAAAGAAGAAATATATGAGTTATATGTGAACACGTCTTCTTCATGACTTCTTCTTACCAAAACAAAAGTTAGAGTTTTCTTTGACGCACACACATGGGCCAATCAAGTACTGACACGTGGAGCTGACATACAAGTGCACATCCTTTATTTCTTTGAGGCTCGCCTATCCCTTTTAGCATATCCAGAAGAAGGTCAACAAGCGCCAAAGCCAAGTCCAGCGCCATCGCCCTTTTGAACGCTCAAGATGCATTGCACCCAGTAAGCAAATGTTTTTGAATAGTGGGGTCATACTTTAACGAGAGAATGTATGTCTATTTAAGTTTTGAGTTACAGAGTTTTCCCTATATACTGTATGGTGAGTTGCAGAATCTGAAAACCCCAGGAATGGAAAATAATTCACGTGGGAAAGGGAACACTCATTTGTAGACGTCTTTACGAGAAACCGGTGAATAATTCATTTGCAGTGCTCCTGATTCATTTGCAGGCTTGTACTCTTTTGCCACCTTCACCAACTAATCCACTAGATTTTCTCGCATAACCGCATAATTTATTTGACATGTTGTATATTGACACATGTAAAGCTACTACTACAAGGAGAGGAACATATTGTTCTGATGTACCATTGAAGCAACCTAAATATATGGATTTGGATTTAGTACAGTAAACGTCAGATCGATGACACGTGGTAAGGCAGAGAAATGGAGGGTTGAAATTTGAGAGATGTATTTGATACTCAACGCATAACAGCCCTCCATTTCTTCTCCTTACCCATATGCCATCGATCCTATGTTTACTACACCATGCAGTAAAAGTGGCCAACTTCACCAAATCCGAGTCCCAAATATTATACATCAACATGAGACTTCCAAGTCCAAGGAAGGAGGTCCGTAACTTCCTAAATTGTGTAAATTGGTTAGTAATTCATTTGCAGTCGTCCAACCTTTTTTATTTTTTATTTTAATTTTTAGAAAGGCTTGGAGTCAATAACATTGAATCCCTTTGTTTTTAGAAATGCTTGGAGTCAATATCATTGAATGGAGTCAATAACATTGAATCATGCTTGTGCGGGGATATCATTTCTAAAAACATAAGAGGATTATTTGCTGACTTTCTTATACTCTAGGAGTTTATCTATAATTTATTTTTTATTTTTTCAATGTTTTGTAACTTAAGATCAAAATTGGAGTATCGAAACAAATATATTAATGTAAAAACATTTTAATAGGATTTTATAAATAAAAAAAGATGTGATTTCTTAAAATGAGACAATTGATTAAAAAACATGCTCAAATCTAGAGAGGGAATAGAATCCCTCCCAGAAAAAAACAAAACAAAAAAAAAAAAAAAAAATTCTTACCCGTCCAAATCAATCGTTTTTTCACCAATAAAAATATCCCACGTGTAACATACATTAACAATACGTATCCACCTGCCGTGTAAGTATTTAAACAGCAAAAGTGGAGAAGGGTGGTTGCTTTTTTCAGATTTAGAAAGAGCCAAAGACTGCGCTTTTCTTCATTTCCGCACATTTTTTTACACAATCACAACCGACTTATCCGAAACCGCGGATCACTTGGACAATTATACCCCCCTTTATCTTCACATTATCAACTCGGGGGCTCGCCTTAGTTTGTCTTATTTTTTTGAATTGCCTATATTAGTCTTATATGAGGCTTACCACAAACAGGCGTAGAAAGCATTTGTAGAAGCAAGCAAAAAAAGTGTAGAACAGACCCCAAAAAAAAAGTGTAGAAATTAAACATATTTGCATTTTTTTTTTTCGTAACTTGTTAATTGTTATTGACAAAAAAAAAGTGTAGAAATTAAAAGTGTAGAACAGACCCCAAACAAGGCGTAGTTAGTTGTTATTCAATTTTGATATATTTGTAACTTGTTAATTGAATTCAAATTTGGACAAGATGTCTAAAAAATAATGAGATTGCTTTTAGAACTATGTTTAGAAAATGAAATGAAAGACTTCACTCATTCAATGTGTTTCGTTAATTGAAAAATTAAAATACAAGATTGAGTGAAACTCAAGAAACTTTTCATTGTTGGTATAATATTATGCCTACACTTTATACCTGAGGTTTTGGATTCAAATTTAATATATTTATAGTTTAGGGTTGAAAAAGGCGTGATCATATATACTCTACATCCAAAAGAATATAAGATGGTAAAAAAAGCATATGTGAAAAGATATAATAAAGTTTATCCCTAAATAGAGTTGAATGAAAAGAATAATTAATATATTTTAATTCCAATTAATTGGGATTAAAGTTTTGTTGCGTTATATAGCTTTAGTAAAGTTTTTATTTTTATTTTTATTTTCGTATAATATCAAAAATTTGACAAAATGCAATAATGCGTAAGCGATATTTGAAAAGAATCTAAATTTGTAGCTGGATTATGCGTACTGTGATCGTGCATGGTTTTATACCACAACATATTAAGCATGGAATTTAGACTTATTTGAAAAACCCATCCTCTTCCCATTGAAATGTAAATTTAAAAATTCAAACAAACCATCCTCTTCTCAATGAATTTCCTCGATACTTTTCCAAATTGAAAAAATCTATTTTGGTCATACTCAGCAATTCAAGGGTGTTTTTGTAAATCAACTTTTGCCTCGTATTAAAATGAACTTTCCACGTGCGTGGGTACAAATGTAATCTCAACCTTTTGAATTCATTATTCCAACCGCACCCACCGTCAAGGAACCTTCCCCTCTCTCCCTCTATAAAACCCCAACCTTGCTTCCTCCACCCACCTCCCAAAATCTTCAGACACAATCTCTCTCTCTCATCTCTCATCTCTCATTCAAACCTCTTGGTTTGATCAACATCTCTTTAATTGTAAGTACATAGATTTCTATATATTTTGATTTTGATTTCCATTGTTGTTTGTATATTTAACTCTGTTCATTGACTTTTCAAGATTAACAGAGCTGTATATACAAATATATATATCTATATACACAAAAATTTGTAATTTTTATCATATTGAATCTGTCTTCATACAGAAATTTGATTATTAGTCTTAGCAAGGATGAACACTAGTAGCTGTCTAGGAATATCCACAATGAAACCCTGTTGTAGAATCCTAATTAGCTCTAAAAATTCCTCCATTTTTGGGGTCAAACCCTTGAAATTTAATCATTCCATTTTAGATAATTTGTCGAAATCACAATCAAATCCGGCCCATCGTGGTCAATTATACTGTTATAAATCTCAGATTTTAGGGTATAGGTGTGGGGTCGATCCGAACCGGAGAGCTTTTTGTGTTTCTGATTCGAATTGGGGCCAAACTAGGGTTTTTAGGTATTCTTGTTGTGTGGGTAGAGGTAGGGCTGTTTCGTTTATAGCCAATGTTGCGTCGGATTTTAGGAACCATTCAACGTCTGTTGAGGCTCATGTTAATGAGAAGAGCTTCGAGAGGATTTACATTCAGGGCGGCTTGAATGTAAAGCCTTTGGTGATTGAGAGAATCGAAAAGGATCCTGATGTAGGGAAAGAAGAAGAGTCTAGGGTAGAGGTTAATGGGTTTAATGTAAATATAGATAATTTAAAGGGTTTGAATAATGAGGTTAAGATTGAGAGGGAGGTGTCTGAAATTGAAAAGGAGGCATGGCAGTTGCTTCGAGGTGCAGTCCTGAACTATTGTGGTAACCCGGTGGGGACTGTCGCAGCTAATGATCCAGCCGATAAGCAACCGCTTAATTATGATCAGGTTTTCATTCGTGATTTTGTCCCATCTGCGCTTGCATTCTTGCTTAATGGAGAAGGGGAGATCGTGAAGAATTTTCTCCTTCATACACTGCAGTTACAGGTGGGTTTTTTCTTTGCTTCATCTTCTTTTGATCAAAAAGTGAATTTCAATCTAATGCCAATAATTTGTTTCTACTTTCTGCATTCAATAAGGCACGTCTGAATGACCCTTGAAAATTGAACTATGCTCCATCGTGTTTTACATAGCATTTGAAGTTTGCAAAATCATCACCTGGAATAGTGAAAGTAAAGAAATTCGGAGCTATTACCACATCTAGTGATATAGGATCAATGAGATTCGGAGCCATTATCACAGATTCACATATAATGATATAGGATCAGTTTAAGGATTTCATGAATTAGTGCCGATTTATTATTTTACTTGGTGGCTGTGTTTTTCTCTTGTAACCCAATTATGATAATGGATTTGTCCATTAAATGACACACCTTTGAGTTATCCAATTTCAATGGGACATCCAATTGTGCCCTAAGTGAATTTTGGTGTACTTGTAAGCTGATTGTTTCCATCAATTTCTAGTGAGAAGATTCTTCTTGCGAAGGCTCTGTTTGGGTGTTGGATAAGTTGAGGGAAGGGTTAGAAATTTTTTTATTTATTAAAAATTCTTAAGAAAGGAAGCCATTGTTAAGCATTTTCCTTTCATTTCTCCTTCTTTTTAAGAACCAAAGGGAGCGTCAATGTCTCTCAGAAACTAAATGGGAAAATTTTGGAAACAGTATTTGGTCAGATGCATTTGCATGCACCCAATTTGTCAGTACAAAGGGTGCTATCGAAATTTTGAATCCTTTATAAGTTACAAAAGAGTTCCTTGCTTTTAATTACATACTATTGTTGTGGGGATAGCATATTGATGAAACCTTTTGAGGGCCCTGTGTTTAAAATTGCTCGTGCAATGTGGTGTTTTTATAAGCTTTGAAACTTCTTTGATTCTTAAATATGAACTAAATGTTTTCTTGTTTGTTGCTAAAGAGTTGGGAGAAAACCGTGGACTGCTACAGCCCTGGTCAGGGGTTGATGCCGGCAAGTTTTAAGGTTAGAACTGTGGCACTTGATGGAAGTAATGGAGATTTTGAGGAAGTTTTAGATCCAGATTTTGGTGAATCAGCCATCGGGCGTGTTGCACCTGTTGATTCTGGTAAGATAATTCTTGCTCCAGGTGCTGTTCCATATATAAACTGGTAGTTCTTCCCTTAAAGTTTACCGCACTTGTCATTGTTGTTGCTCTGTGTTCCGTTCCTAAATACTTGATGATCATTCAGTTGATCATTTTTTTTTTTCTTTTCATTGAACAATGCCTTTCCAAAACTTTCAACATAGCATTTTAACAGTAAGCTTCTATTGAGATCCGAGGCTTTGTTTATATGTATGTTGATCAATTTTACAGGGTTGTGGTGGATTATTTTGTTGAGAGCTTATGGAAAGATCACAGGCGACTATGCACTGCAAGAGAGGGTGGATGTCCAAACTGGGATAAGATTGATTCTGAATTTGTGCTTAACTGATGGGTTTGATATGTTCCCATCACTGTTAGTCACTGATGGTTCCTGCATGATTGATAGACGGATGGGTATTCATGGCCACCCTCTTGAAATCCAAGTATGTTGAGTATACTTAGTATAACTCTAGACTTATTCCCTTCTATAATAGATTTCAGCAAGATTTTGGTGGTCTATTCTGAGCACTGGTGCAAGTTCAACAAGATGAGATTTATAGTTTGCATGAGTTTGTTGTTAATATTTGTCCCACATGGCATTTGCTGGTGGCAATTATGTTGCAATACCTGATCCTAATATTTATCTTTTAATATTGGTTAATTCCTTTTGTCTGCTCTACATAGCTGACTTCCTGAGTATTTGTATTGTTACCTTCTTTTGTTGGATAGAGTCACAGGTGCGATTACTTGACTAGTTGAATGGCTTTGTGGTTCAGTCTTCCTTTATTAACCAAATTCAGACCTATTTGTTTGGGTTGGGCTCCTCTGAAATTATGATTAGCAAGCTTCATAAATAATAGGGTAAAATATGAGACCCCGAATCATTGCCAGTCGACAGAAGTGCTGTACTAGTTTTAATGATTTATATGTTCCAGACTTTACAGTCAGTTCCAAAGCAGTGCTTTGGGGAACTTCTATTTCTTTTAATGGAAGTGCTGCATCCTATTTTTTTAAGTCCCATTCGTTTTTGCAATTACTCTAAAATCTACAATCAGCCCCCTAATAAAATATGTCAATCTATCATCCTAAAATTTCAGATTCTAGCAAGCCACCGACATCACTATGTCTGTGCACCATTGTAGATCATATAACATCGATCATCTTCAAGCATAATCTTTCTGAAGCAGCAATAATTGAGTTTCCGAGATTAGAGGGAATCCAATTTTGTCTGTCACCGACTCACAGGTTGTCACCACTCACCACCTACAACCACCAGCATTATCATCACCCCAAAAATTCTATTCGTCTAGAAGAAAAACAAATATAATGTTATGGATTTTGCTATAGCACTTCTAAGAAAGAGCAAGAAAGTGCTTGGGACAGCTGGTAAAATATTGGGGCATTGGTTTGTAAAATTGACTCCTCTATACGGAAAAATGAATTTCTTGAGCCTTCCTCCTCCCCCTCCTCCTTTATGCTGTTCTTTTTCTTCCTTGACTGTTTGTTGCTTTCTTTACACTTCTTTTCAATGTGTTCCTCATCTTTGGTCTAGTTGCTTGACAAATCTGATTTTTCAGGCCTTGTTTTACTCTGCTTTGCGCTGCTCTCGTGAGATGCTCACCATCAATGATGCAACCAAGAATTTGGTAGCGGCCATTAATAACCGACTCAGTGCACTGTCATTTCATATCAGAGAGTATTATTGGGTGGATATGAAGAAAATTAATGAGATATATCGTTACAAGACAGAGGAATACTCTACAGATGCCATCAACAAGTTCAACATTTATCCAGATCAAATTCCTACTTGGCTAGTTGATTGGATTCCAGAGAAAGGCGGTTATATGATTGGCAATTTACAACCTGCTCATATGGATTTTAGGTTCTTCACACTTGGAAATCTTTGGACCATCATTTCATCATTGGGTACCACCAAACAGAATGAGGGTATTCTGAATTTGATTGAAGCCAAATGGGATGATCTTGTGGCACAAATGCCTCTTAAGATATGCTACCCTGCTCTGGAGCAGGAGGAATGGCGGATAATTACAGGCAGTGACCCAAAGAATACGTGAGGCTCTTTATGTTTTATGTTCTTTCATCTCCCTCATCTTTCTTTTAGTTAATGGCATGGCAGATTTCAGCGATATATTTTACTGAATCTTTCTGCTTATGTGCAGCCCATGGTCATATCATAATGGTGGATCTTGGCCAACACTCCTATGGCAGGTATGCTTGGTAGAGGTTAAATTATGAGTTTCATAGACTTCTTTTACTACAGCCTCTTGAAGGATTATGGCATAGCCACAGCTATAGAGTAGGCTCAGTATGTTACATTTGCTTGAAGGTTTTTTTGTCAGCATTATTATCACGTTCTTCTTGGTGTGTCCCTATTTGTTGGGAAATTAGGATAGGCCATCATGTCTGTCAAGCATTACAAATTTGTACAATTAGAACTTGGTCACGTAATGTTATTTTGATCTTGTTCATATCATGATGATCTGAGTTGATTAACTGTTATGTTCACTATCTCTGCATTATATTTCAGTTCACATTGGCCTGCATTAAGATGGGGAGGCCAGAATTAGCGAAAAAGGCAGTCACTTTAGCGGAGAAGAGGCTTTTGGTGGATCGGTGGCCTGAATATTATGACACACGAAATGGTAAGTTCATAGGCAAACAATCCCGGCTTAACCAAACATGGACAATTGCGGGGTTCCTGACCTCAAAGATGCTCTTGGAGAACCCGGAGATGGCATCCTTGTTGTTCTGGGAGGAGGACTACGAGCTTCTTGAGATTTGTGTCTGTGCACTTAGCAAAACAGGAAGGAAGAAGTGTTCCCGTGGTGCTGCAAGATCTCAGATTCTCGTCTAGGGTGATTCTCATCAATGCTCCCACATTTTAACTTGAAAAGATAATGTGGAGATGACTCCATTTTATACAGGAAGTGACCATTGTATACTTCAGATACTAGCAGATGGAGTTAGTCCTGTATATTTTCTAATGGCCCACATGGCCACATTACTTTAAAATATTTATTTCATGTAAGATTAGACAAAGTTGACTAACCGATTCAAAATTGGATGGCTGATATTTTTGAAGAGCCTCTGAACCTATTGTTATGGTTGAACGATCAGATGTATGTTCTTGAAGTTGTAATACATTTTAACATTACCTTTTATCCTTTTATTTTGGGATTATTATCATTTTTGCTGGTTCTGGTTATAATCATAAATTTTTGTTTTTGCCCTCGATGGCTCAGCTTATTTTTACTTTGGAGAAATTGATTTTCAATTCTTAACACGAAGCCAAGGTAGGGAAATTTAAATTTCCATTGATGATTAGATTACACTAGCGTTTACCCATTTACCCCACCAACTAGAACTCCCAGTAAACCAGAAAACTGAAAGGATTGATAGCAAGCAAAATTTCCCTTCGGGATACAAAAAACCATAAACCCTGAGCTGAGCTAGCTGAGCACCGTGACTATTCATGAAGCAATTTCCTCGTCATTGCGTGCTCTGAAAAGCTCCAGCCGGTTATCTCCCAGCCGTAGAGAGTACATAGCTTTCTTGTATTCAGCCCAGGTGAAGGGTCTGTAAAGAGAGGGCCTGTGGGGTGTGGCCATCTCTGGAGGAGAAGTGATCCACGCATGGAGGGGTGGAGCTGCAAAATAGGCCATTGACAATCTAGACTTGCATGAGTTGGTCAAAGCTCTGTGACGCACGCTCACAAACCTTCCATTTGTCATAGCCTTCAAAATTAGCAGAAAAATATTTTAAGGAAAAAAAAAAAAGAGATTAGTATATGGTATTTACATTAATTTCAAATTTAATTGCCAAAAATTTGCTAAGGAAGAACGCTTTCGAAATTAATCTCCCAACTGTTGTACCAATAACCACAACCTGATATGAGGTTCCAAGATTCCATCCCTCTTTTTCACCCAAAAGTCTCAAACCCACATTCTCTCACACATCCATGTTTGATAATTTTTCTTTATTCCATACTAGATCCCACGTGATTGTTTTTACCTATATACTCTTGACATATAAGGTGAAAGATAAAAATGGAGAGCAAAGCATGAGTGAAGTAACATTTTCTTTACAAATATTTCTTACCGTTTGAAGGTAGAGGTTAGCATTCAAATCTCCATCACGTATTAGATTAAAGGATCTATTTTATGGGATGGGTCGTATAATTGTATATGCTTGTTATTTTTTATTTATTTTCAATAATTATAGAGAAAAAAGAAATAGAAGAATAAGCTAAGATATACCCCGTATAAATATAAGTAAAATCATAATGCTCCTTTCTCTTTTGGGTAAAAGATTCAATGCTACTTTTGATTGACAAGAACTACTCGGAAAGTGCAACAAAGAAATCGCCAGTAGCCGTTAGAAATGTTCTCTCTCTTATTTTGAAGTTGCTCCCACACACCCACTAAAAAAAAAATAATAATAATAATAAAAAAACAAATGAAGAAGAAATAAGGCATTGCTGACCAAAACAGAGCACTTCCTCCTGTGCATGTACTTAACATAGTCGACTCATTGGATAGAAACTGATGTAGGGGTCCAGGGATCATCCATCAATCCAGTGCTTCTGTGCTGTGAAATTGCAGTGATTCCCCTTACCCATTTTCAGTTTCTATCAATCATTTCACCCCTTAGGAGGATTTTTCTGATCATCATGTGAGAGAGAGAGAATTTTATATATATATATATATAGAGAGAGAGAGAGAGAGAGAGAGAGAGAGAGATTGTTGACCAACCTGTAGGACATCTCCCACATTGACACAAAAGGCAGTGGGGTCGGGAGGGACTGGGATCCACACCCCATCCTCAATAGAAATTTGGAGGCCACCCACATCGTTGGATCGCAAGAGGGTCAAGATCTGAGGGTCACAATGCTCCCCAAATCCAATCTTATTGCTGTTACCGTTACTGTTACAGTTCTGATGATGCTGCTGCTGCTGATGATGATGTGGCTGCAATGAGGATGGTGACGTGTCCCTATCCCTGCAGTCCTTAAGGGGTGGATAGTGATTGAGCCTCAAGAGTGAGTCACTGTCAACGTCTGTGATGAGCCTACTCAACACTGAAGTGTCTGTGATCCACAGGCCCTCTGCCATCAGTTCCAAAATCTCACATGCCAGCTCCCTAACTGCTTCAATGTAACTACTCACAGCAGAGCTGTCATACACCAGAGTTGTAGGTTAAAAAAATTCACCATCCTTATAGGTTTCTTTTTTTTTTGAAATTGTTCAAATGATAGATCAAAATAAATATTCTAAATATCAAACCTTTCTCATTTTATTTAAAATGATAATAATAAATTTTAATTTTCCAAAAAAGAAATATGCCATATGTCAGTTTTTAATAATCATTCTATCTTTTTTTATTTTTTTATTTTTTCATCCCACCTAAATACTTTTTTTACATTAAACTCATTTTTTCTCTCCTAATTAAAATATGAAAAATTCGTATTTTTTTTTATTTTTATTTTAGCAGCTACGTTAATTAAATTTAAATCATGTTTTTCAATAAGCAATGAAACAAAAACAAAAACAAAGAGAATAACATTTTTGTTTCTTTTTCTGAACACATAGGAGAAAATATTAGTTAAGTTTTGTTTAATAAACAAGAGATAAAAACAATCTAACAGGATTTGTGTAGGATAAATTTTTTCTACTTAAATTTTTTTTTTAAATTAAAATTTATTATTTTCACTTTAAAAAAATATGAGAATTTTACCCTTCTTCTAAAAATTACTTTTATTTAGCCTGATTTGGTAAAAGAAGTCACCACTCCTTTCTCTCTTTTTTATTTATTTTTTTCTCTCTCTCCAATTCTGGAAGTTTCCCCATCTTGCCTGTTTTTTTCTAATTTTTCCTTTTTTAAAAAAATAAAAAATAAAACTATGTATGAATTGATTGGACCTTCTTGATGTATTTCTGACTTGTCATTCTGTTTTTCTAAAAAGTGGAAGTAGTACATGTACAGTGTACTACGTTATTCTCTCAGAGTTTTTCTTTAGTTTAATGGGAGAAGCAAGTCTTTTGGTCACAGCCTAGCTAGGGGTTGAGAAAGTCCCTCCGCAGAAAGGTTTCCCATCTCATTCATTTTGTACTTCCGACTCCACCTTATAGGAGAACACTATGCCTTCCATACTTTCATGTGACTTGGAGTATTTTCAAAATTCAATGATACATGAAGGCACGTGACCATAAGATTGATAGCAATTGAAACCTAATGTTATTGTCTTTCCCAGTTACTATTTATTCTTATCATACAAATGCCCCCACACAATAATTACAGATTTTAAGCCATCTGAAGTCAAACACGTGGAGGGTAAAATGTTTTTTTTATCAAATGGGATATTATTTTTTACTATATAATTTTAGTGATATCTTTCTCATCTTTCCTAAGATGAGTATGTTATAAGACCTTAGGAAAAGAAATTTTAGGAAAAAGGAAAACATAACTTAGGCGCCTTACAACTTGCAGTTGTAAACAAATAATTGTCATTCACTCTGTCCCATAATTATAGTCCCATTTGAAGAATCATAAAATTAAAGAAAAATGCATTTAAGCCATGTTTGTTTAGTTGGAATGAAATTGATAGAATGAAATTTCATTCCACTTCATTCTAAACAACATATTTAGATGAGATAATTTGAATGGGAATAAAATTAAACAGCTTGTTTATAAATCCATTTCAAATAACTTTTTATTTCATACAAATTTAAACATGAAATCAGATTCCATTTCCATCTATTCCATTCTAACTAAACAAACATAGTCTTAATGCATTCAAATTCACTAATATATTTTAGTATTCTAGTTTTGCCTATAATGACAAGTGTTACTCTTCTATTTCACCATATTTGAAAAATCACATACTTTCAGGAGTTCGTTTTAAATGCTTTCACATTTACTTTTATTTGCTATCAATCCAATTTTTTTTTTTGCCATCAAGTATAATACAATCATTAATTGAGTTTGTTTTGTCTATGTAATTAGTACCATAAATATAGGTATTTCGGGAAATTAGTAGAACAATAATTTTAAAATAGTCTAAAATAAAAATATATACAATTAATATGAAACGGAGGAAGTATTATATTGTCTTTATTGTGTAATTTATATCATGGGAAATCTAGGGTATAATAAATAAATGATGTAATAAAGAGGGCAAAGGTCAACCATCCAAAATTGAAGCCATAACAGGAATGTAGCTATACTCATAAATGATGAAAGAAAGTGAAGCAATGCCACCTCATAAAATTCCAAAGATGATCCTACACTTGGTCCGATACATGCAAGAAAATAGACCATCCTTTAATGCAACAAAAAACCATATTGACTACTAATAAATGCTATATATAACACCCTGGGCTCATTGCGTAACAATTCCTTTAATATCAATTCACTCACCAATCATGTGTGTGTGTGTGTGTGTGTGTGTATATATATATATATATGTGTGTGTGTGTGTATGAAAATGCAATACCTTTATTTTTATCATTAATATTATTATTTTTTTTACTAGGGTTCTTCAGTTGGTGATGTCTAAACTCCAAATATGGAAAAAAAAAATTGAGGGAGAGAGAACGAACTTAATATGAGCTAGCACCATTCATGTGTGTGTGTGTGTGTGTGTCTAGAGAGAGAGAGAGAGAGAGAGAGAGAGAGTAAACAAACTGTAATTAAGATGAATAATAATGGAGAATTTAAGGTAGAATATGAGTGGAAAATACCTGAATTTTTCTGGGTCATTGGAGATGGTTTTGGATCTTTGAGAAATGGACAAAGGGTTGGTGTTAAGGAGAAGATACTCAACCTCGCCCGTATCACCTTTGAACCCTATGTTCTTGCATCCATACCCAAAAGGGTTAGCCGGCCCGGCCCGCTGTTTTTCGGATACCGGTTTGGCAAAGAAGCTAAAACTCTCTTCTTCCATTCTTTCAATGATATCCTGAGGGACACCATGGTTGATAACCATGAAGAAGCCATACTCTTCACAGGCTTTCACAATGAGCTTTGGTGCCTCTGATCTCTTTGATGAGAGATCAATGACAGGAAGTTCAACGGCTTGGATCTTTTCATTTGGAATTGGTGTAGGAGAAGCCACCACCATATTTATATTTTCCTATGAAAGGAGAAGAAGAAAGGAGGAGTAGTACTTTGAAGAGCTAGCTATATAGCTGGAGTTGATGGTCTATATATACACGCACAAACATATATATATATATATATATATATATATATATATATACACAGAGAGAGAGAGAGAGAGAGATAGAGAGAGAGAGAGAGAGAATCTAAAAAAGGAATGGGATTAAAGAAATCATGGGGATTCAGGAATCGAAGACTTTGGGTGAAGTACAACTTGCAAATTTTCCTGCCATATAAAATCGTTGACTTATTTACTCTTTCTTGACTGGATTAATTTTTGTTTAAATTACCTTTATTTATCACCTTTTTGACTTAATTTTTCCTTAGTTACTTTTATAATGACCTTTTTGACTTGAAACTTTTCTAATTACCTCTTTCCCCCCACACCCCGGCCCCTACCCCCATCTTATATTCCCTAACTTCATCTTCAAGCAAGCATGTTCAGTAGTTCTAGCTAGGCTCACCCATATATATACCTCTCTAATTACTCTAATCCCAAATATAATTAAGTATGTGTGTGTGCAATTTCATTCAAAATGTATTTGTTTATAAAGCTTTTCTCATCCACTTCTATCTACTATACTTAAAATTTTTTGACAAAATAAATAATTACCGTATATGATATTTCTTAGCAAATTAGAAGTTGGGTATGTTGTGACTTTACGGAAATATTTTGGGAGAGGAGCCAAGTGAAGGTGAGCCAAGCGAAGGTGATAGCATGATAAATAATAACTGTTACCGCCTTGACTATCCATTAATTATTCGCTCAACAAGAAAAATCGAGTCTGACTAGTATAATGATTATTTATCGTATTTTCAAA
Organism: Liquidambar formosana; assembly: GCA_039720395.1. Taxonomy (NCBI): domain Eukaryota; kingdom Viridiplantae; phylum Streptophyta; class Magnoliopsida; order Saxifragales; family Altingiaceae; genus Liquidambar; species Liquidambar formosana. The sequence goes on along the minus strand of CM077822.1, from coordinate 3,514,749 downwards.
TAACAAACATACGAACACGAATATGACACATAGATGTATTGTCATATAAGTGTACCTACATTATCTAGGATATAATTGGAAATATCCACCCATGACATCGTAATTAATGTTGTGCAAGAGATTGTCATGCCGATGATTTTTCTTTCTATGTGTCCCACTCTAGGATTTTACAACTTAAAAGAGCTCTTGGTGTTTTGACACATTTGCAGTCGGTTGCTTTAGCTAAAGTCTAAAGTGAGAGAATGAGCTATGTCACGCTAGGAGAATGAGGAACAACCTCTCAGCAGCCTTTAGTCATAGTCTGGAAATGCTTTCACTAGGGTGGGGGAGAGAGTGCTTTGCTTCTTCCATTGGTTGTGTGGAACTTTTATATGAACCTTTTAGAGGATCCTTAGTGCCTTATTAGTCAAGCGTCATCAACAGCCAGTTAATTTGACACTTTCAACGCGACCAAATTTTCTTTGTACTAGTGACCTTTTAGGATTTTGGGTCATCCTACATGAAGATTCGAGAGTGTATGGCTCCAATCCGAAATGAGCATCATTTATTTACTTTTGTATATTTTGCCAATCAAGTAATTAGACTTTTAACCCCACTAAGTCTGACATAGGTAAGCCTACTATCCTACCCCATATCAGTTAGTGTTTGAAATAACTTGATTGGTATTAAAGCAGGCTCCAATCAAGAGTAGAGTCTAATTTGAAATCTTCTATAATCTTGTTTATAGTTCAAAGACGTTCATACCCTCAGCATATGTTGGGGTATACAACAACTATTATCATTGCTTGTACGACGTTATTCATTTTGAAAAATTATTTCAGAGTGACTCACCTACCTAGACATAAAACCTTTTCTCATCATCACCACCACCGCAACCATCACTTTAATTATCACCACCGATATTATTATTTTTAAAATGCCAATATTAATGTTATTACTATATGGGGTTGTTCCGGATAAGATGGACTTTGGGTGTACAGTTAGGTACATCAAATGGAACAATAATTGACCAACCATATAATTTAAGTACTCTTATTATAGGGTATTTAATGAAAGGGTTTTCTTAACCCTTAATTAAGAAAGGATAGATGAATTAAAGTACGACCAGTGGCACCTAATTCCCTGGTAAGAATAAATTTAACTTTTGGAAACTGATGGTTTTTGACTCGGAAAGGTGCAAAGTTTGAATTCCCATGCATTAATTCCACTGTCCACACTTACTCCAGTGGAAAAGGGACCAAGAAAGGGGGGAGAAAGAGAGGGCTACCTCTCCTTTCCAACTCACTTGGGTCCCCTTTCATAAGCGGGTCCAGACTGAACTATAGAGAGGCCTATTCATTCTCCCACCGAATCACACAAAAAATAGGTATATAAATTTTTTTTTTTAAAAAATCATAAAATATGATCCTAAAAGTATTTTTATTATTAAATTTTCGACCACAGGATCACCGTGGCCGGTGGTTTGGGTGTAGCTTATAATTGAAGATGTTTAAACCCAACTTGTCAAGAACTCTACTTAGGTATGAAATCTGAATTTTCAAACCTAATAGATGATGTTAAGGCCAACTTGTTTAAATTAGGTTGGGGATTGGTAGGGTTATGCGATTAATTAAGCTACCCTTGCTATCCTTGTTCATACTTGTAAGGGTGCAACGTCATTCAGTGCAATCCGAGGATTGAATTAATCAAAGTCTTTTGATTAAATTGGTTTTGCTTGATTCTTAATTTAGAGAGTTTGATTCAGTGTTAGGTTAGTAAAGTAAAGAACCTATTTTATTTGATCAGTTCTAAGTTTAGAGGTTGGATAAACCAATCTAACCAGGGCTAATCCTATATACTAATATATAATATAATTTTATGTGTTAAAAGTACATATATGTGTATGTATATATATATATATATATAACATACATATATACGGTTATGTTCTCATCAACACATGTTGATATAAGTTATATCAGCACCATGCATTGGGGGTTGTACTCTTTGTATTAATCCAATGTACCTCGTAACCCACTAATGCACAAGGTACAACTCCCAATGTGGGTGTTGATGTAAGTTATGTCAGCACGTGCTAACTCGATCATCATCCTACATATATATATACACACGGTTATGTTTCCATCAATACGTGTTGATATAAATTATATCAATACTATACATTGGGGGTTGTACCTCTTGCATTAGTCCAATGTACCTCATATCCTACTAATGCACAAAATACAACTCTCAATGCAAGTGTTGATATAACTTATATCAACATGTACTTACCTGATCATCATCTTACATATATATGTATCATAATATGATTGGTTCACTTTTTGTCTTCATTTTTCTTTTTCCCAGGGGCGGAATTAGGAGTTATTTTTAATGGGGGTACCGTGCTATGATTCTATGAAGTAAGAACTGGAAGTTCTAGATTTTTTTTAAAAAAAAACTTCCTTTTTAGTAATCATTTTCTAATGTAATATCAAAAAAAAGATTTTTATGTTAACTTATCACAAATGAACTGTATATATACTTACAAACAACTATCTTCTTCCATTTTTTGGTATTATGTTGGTAAATAATCTTCAAATGACAACTTATCCTATTAAAATATATATATATATATATATATATATATATTGTTTATGGCTAGTGGGGGCACTTGCCCAAAAGCTCCCTGGCTCCACCATGGCTTTTTCCTTTTCGAAATTTGCTTAAATGGTAAAGTTCAAATTTCTTGTTCCTTTTTATATTATTGTAATAATATTTTTTTCCCAAAAAAAATATTTTTTTCAACCGGAAGTTCTGAATTAGTTGGGTTTTTTTTGGGTAAGAATTAATTGGGTTTGATTGGTTCTGAATTGAGGGCAAAAACGAACCAATGGTTACACCCCTACAGAACGAACTCAGACATGTCAGACCAATCTTGTGTTTGTAAAGATGCAATGCAAGAAGGCAAGTGAGTCAGTACACAAGTCCCAAGTATTCTCTGGAAAAGAAAAGTTTAATCTATACATCCGGGCAGCTTCCTTTCACTGCCACATGGCAATCTGGCACACTACCCCAAAATCCTAATCAGCACCCTGCAGCTGCAGCTCATGCTTTGCACCAGCAGTCCGAAACTCCCACCCATCAATAATACTTTCGTATACAGAGGTCTGAGCTATCTATTATGTACGGTATAACATCAATAATTGGGTTATTTAATTACCTTTACCCCCAAAAATGTTTAATGGAATAAATAAATTGCCAAGTGGGTTCTTCTATAAAAAATTTAAAAAAAAAAAAAAGATGATTTGATAAAGTTGCATGCTTGATTAGCAAGTCATATCTAATTTTATTTTATTTTTATTTTTTAAAGTAAAAGGATTAGTATTTAATTTGGACTAAACAATTGAATTAATTAATTGATTAATTAAAATTTCAACTTCTCCAAGAAAAGAAATCACACAGTCTTTGTTTTTCCACGTGGTTCGAAAGCAAAATACATGTTTTATAGAGTAAAACTTTGAATGTACCAATTGAAATCTAATCTATTTTCTCTCTATCCATAAAAATAGGTCTTTTCTTGAAAAAACACGTAGGATAAGTTTAAATACTGATATCTACAAACCCCACACACACACACACACACACATATATATACATATATATCTATCTTTGATCAATGTGTGGGATATTTTAGATATCCCGTACGATTACAGTCTTCTATGAATGACACATACAAATATGTTAATTGCATGTCATCAAGTTGTGATCAAACGGGATAATTTGAGACATCCCGCACATGATGATATCTTCATTAGTTCTAGTCTTCTAGATTACTGAATATTTATCAAAAAAACAAAAAAATTCAGTAGTATAGAATTGTGGGTGAACGGACCTGGGCCACGAAAGGGACACAGAGTAAGCTACCTAAGCCCTAACAACCACCTACCCAGTCCATGTTTAGCAGTAGATAATAATGTCTATGTTTAGCTATTTCGGGTAGCTAATCATTTATTTTATTATCATTTATTCCCCCCTTCCCCCCCGCCAGTGGGCCTCTTGTATATGAATGCGACTATGGTGATAGCAATGTGGCATGTGAATGAAAGAACTATGGTTTCCCCATCCTATTCATGGTGAGAAAATACTCGTCGAGTTCCGGCCTAGGGTTCAAATTCGCGGCCTGTTCCCTAATAATATATATATATAAATTAAAAGATACTTATGAAGTAAATCTTGGTTCATCGTGCCAAGTACTGGTTCGCAAGAGTGATGACCATAATGAACTCATGCCTACGTCAAGTTGACAATATACCAAAATCTTAAAGGGTGGGTTGAGTCGTTTTGGGTTCTCAGGCCTCTGCTCAAAACAAGAGGAATTGGGCTTAATTTTCAGCACTCTTCTTTAAGGTCGTCCTCCATTGGATTTTATCCTATGATTACCCTGTGCATGGGGAGCAAAAGAATTATATTTATCTTGGAAGATTAGTCGGATGCATAAACATTACAGAATCTCTTGATATCAAAATAAAGAATAAAATTCGAAGATCGACATACCATTGGTCTTTTAGTTTAAGAAAAAGATTTAATCCTACTATATATATGTATAATAATGATCACATGTGAGACATCTCGCATCGTTTAGGACAAATTGGACGATAATTCAGATGTATATGTATAATTATTACGCATGACTACATGTCATCTAATCTGTCTTAAAGTCATCTAATCTGTCTTAAACGTGCGAGACGTCTCACAAATGATGAAATTCATATATATTTTTATAATCTCTACTTATATAATGATCTTGCTTGGTACCGATAGGGTAAAAGGTAAAATATGTATGTATAAATATGTAGGAAATCATAGAACTTGATTGATGTTTATGAGTTAATATTTTATCATATGTTAATTAATTGAAAGACGCCATTTATATGATTGAAGGTTAGCTAGGATGAGATTTCAATTTCCTGTCAGAAATGACACATCTTGAAGATAATAGAAAGGTTCGGACTAAGACTGAATTAATGTTTATGAACTGTCGTTTGGGTGGTTGACAGTTGGAAGGTTTTCCTAATTGAATTAATGATTTGATTAATTTAATATATGATTAACCAAATCCAACCTAAGAAAAATATGATTAACTAGGTTTTCATCGAGATCGTGAAAATGGATATTTTGAGCGGTGAAGATCGTGACAACATTGACATCAAAATTAAATATACAATTTTTATTTTTGCCAAGCAATAGGAATTCACGCACACACACATGCACCTAGAAGAGTCGAATTCAGAATCTCCTCGAAACCCCACATCCCTTTGAGATGGAACGTACCACTCAACTTACATGCCATTGGCATTTGGCAATATACGATTTCATCCATATGCGTGTCTTGAGTGGTATGGGTTTTGGTCTAAAGCCAACTTTTTTTTTTTTTTTTTTCTTTCTTTTTCCTTAAACTTAGAAGACACGTTATTTGACAAAATAAGTGACTTTTAAAATTTAAAAATAACACGTCTACAAGTTGAATCCCTAGGCCTGGTCGATTTCGGTCATTTTCGTTTTATATGATGTTTTATTAAATATTAAAAATCAATGCCATGAGTCCCATCAAATTGGCACATAAAAAATGTGCTTGGATTTCTTATTGTTTGATCACCCCCACCTCGTTTTTTATATTTATTTATTCTTTAGTTGGTCTGGACTTGGGGGGTGTGAATAGAGTAAAAACTAAAATGTGGAACTTAGGTAATTAGATTTTCTTTAAGGCCGACAAAAAAAAAAGAATGATTTGTTTTTTTAAGCAGCAAATTAATCTCACAGCAAGCCCCAAGAAAAATAAAAGTTCAATAAAAATTACAGTAAGGCAATTCCCGTAATTTGTGAACTGTGTGGCAAGATTAAGGCAGAATCAAAGTACATATCTCAAAAGAGCTTTAACCTTCGAGGAAATAATGGTGCCTTAAGTACCTATTTACACACCCATATATATCTAACCCATGTGGGACTTCAACCATTGTTTAGTTTTTCATTTTGTTCCAAGATAACTTGATCTAAAGTAAGGAAGAATCCAAGCACACACTTCAAAAGTGTCTAAATTATAGAACTTTTGTAGACAAGACCTGTTCTTGGGTTTTTGGCTATATAATTGTTACCTTTGTAGGGATGAACCTTTTTTTTATCCCCACCCTTTTTTTTTTTTTTTTTTTTTTTTTATGAGCAAATAAGTTGTATTATTAAGAAAACCAAGCAGAGATGATCTCATCCCCTTCACCCATCTCCGCTAAGAGAACAAAAGACAGAAGATTGGTGATTGAGATAGATCCAAAACAATTATAATGCGTAAGCCATTGCGCCAAAAAAGGGCTATACCATAGACATAGAGTAGGATGAATGGATAGTATTAGTGGGGGAAAAAACACCTATATTCAATAACCATAAAAAATGCTAACCGGATATCATTGAATTGATTTTTAGAAGTAATAGAGATATATTATGCATGATTGACGGGTTCTTTTTTTTTTTTTTTTTTTTTTTTTTTTTTGGGGGTGGGGGGGGGTTTACGTGTACCGTGGGGGGTTTTGATCCATGAATCATTTTTCTTTCCTTTTTTCTCCATCCAGATCTCATAGTGTCACTATCTTAAGTCAAATATGGACTGGGAGTTTTGAGGTGTATGGTCCAGACCAGACTAAATAATATCCAGAAATGGACTCAAGCCATCAATAGCCAGCCCATTGACAGCTCTCGGCCTCTAGTCCACTGATTATAACCCCACCGCCCACCGCCCATCGCCCACCGCTAAACATATTTTTCCTTGGCTTTTCTCACTTTTCTTTTCTTGGGACATTCTGCCGCCCAATTAGTAGATCAGCGGCTTGGTTATTGTGGGCCCATCATTAGCCCACATTGTGATAACGACTCGTATCATCTTCGCAAGCTGGAATCCTTGAAATATTTCATCACTTTTTCTTGCCTTTCAGCCACACTAACAAATTGTTTTTGCTCAAACTTAAAGGCTACAAGAGTCACCTCATATAGTGCAAATGGCTAAGAACCACAATTTAGAAACCAAAGGCCCTGATTTTGAATTCTTGCAGCTTACTGTTGGATGCATGGGCTAGCCAGTAGATTATATATCCCACGGTTGGCACCAAAAAAAAAAAAAAAAATCCAAGATGTCCGATGGAAGAATGCAAGGATCCTAATGCACTCCTATGCCCAGGGAAAAAATTGTCACTGCAAGATGGGTGAAGACAGCCCAGTCCAAATGAAATAATTGCTTGAACACTGATAGTACAAGCTGACTTTATTTTTTTGGGTTGGCCCAAAGTGACTATGAAGGTATTGGATTGGCCGTCCTCAACTCTGTTAAGCCCATAACTTCCCACCTCTAGCTTTACAATTCCAACCCCAATCCCTATCTTGTAGCAGCAACATGTTTTGGACCAGGCGTCTTAATGGTGGACATTTGGCAAATTTTAGAACTCAAATTTTCTAATTATTCTTTCTTTTTCATTTTTTGGGCTACATAGATTTTTCTCTGTTTTTCATGCTCTTCAACGCTTTTTGATTATAAATTTAGGGTATTATATGAAAGATCACACATCTTTATAACGGGCCACTAGGTTGGTGGTGGTGGTGTCTTAATTTTAAGATGAGTGAGTTTAGAATGGCATTGGGCTGTAGGTTAACTTCATGGGTCTTGAACTCCTTTGACTTCGTTGGTGTCAAATAGGCCTTCTCATTGTTTTATGAAGTGTGTTTCTACTTTCTATGGGTATATTTGGCCTAAAAAAAAAAAGGTCTTCATCTATGAACATGCACTACCTCCACAGACCACAGGTGGAATATTTTAGCAAAGTTCCTATGATTTGACTGCACATTTTAGGAACTCAACATAGCAGTGTCTTGGAATCAATCTATCATATCAAATTCAGACCTTTTATCATTCAGACCATCATCTTCTATCCAACTTGTACCAAACCCCCAGCTAATAAGGGCAAAAAAGTTGCTGTGAGATCAAACTCTTAGGGCTGCGTTTGGTGGAATGGAATGGAAAGGAAATAGAATTAGGAGTGGGAATGAAATTAGAATGAGAATGGTCATTTCATCCCAATGTTTGGTAAGGGGTGGGAATGGCATGCAAAATGAATAGGTGAGAATAATCATTTCTCTTTGTTTGAAAATGAATTACTATTCCTTCCAAAGAGGGTATAGACTTCCACAAAGGAATGACCGTTCAATTCCCTTGTGCTACTAAACACCTTTTTTTTTTTTTGTTTTTGTTTTTTTTACTTTTGTTTTTGGGAATAGAATCATAATTCCATTCCTTTCTTCATTCCCTCGTAACAAACATAGGTTTAAAGGCGTTAATCACACTTGTGGTAATAGAGGTCAACTAGCACATGTAATAAAGGGATTATTGGTTGATCCTAAATTAGCAAATAGTATATATTACGTACTTTTATCTCAATTCTCTCACAAGAAGTAAGTACATGGATCTTCACTTCATTAAAAATTCTCCAAGAGCAATGGGTTGGACCAATTTTTCAAGATTGGAATTTTTGAATCATTAAATTAGCTCAAAGCGTATCAATTAGTTAGGTCAATTGGATCTAACGCAATTATATTTTTAAAATTATTGTAAGATTGAACATAATATATTAATTTGATACTTACAATTTTAAAGCTTGAATCCTTAGGTGTAACTATTTGACTAGGATGCTTAATGACCGAGTGATATTATCACTGATCATAGTTATAATACTATTCCATGCATTGCACAAGATACTGCTCATATTTTGTTATTATAAGTTTATTTATATACATAACTTGGGATAAAAAAAAAAAAAAAAAGGGTTAATTGGGTTACCGGTCCTTAATGGCACAGGGTTGGAAAATATATCAACAGGATAGGGGCGGATTTAGGATGTGATTTCCAATCCGGACTTGGGATATATGGGGCGGAATTCGGATCATATTATTCTCCTCATACTTCCAGCAAACTCTGGAAGCAGAGTTGAATGTGTATTTTGTATGAGGGCATTATTGAGAGGTCATTGACAAGGGTCAGATCCCTTCCCTTTTCAAGGGTCTTGAAAGGAATGATTTGAGTAAAAAGTAAAAACCTAATGAGAGAGGGCCATGTTAGGATGTTACCCAAAGATGGAAAATGATTTTGAAAGGATGGCCCCCCAATGTTGGTGATTGCCTAACACAAAAAATGACCTCGAATAGAATATGAGCCAAATCATGAAGAGACTGCTTCAATCCAACCCTTTCCCATGTTATTCCCATGAAGAGAGAGAGAGAGAGAGAGAGAGAGAGAGAGAGAGAGAGAGAAGGTAAATAGAGGTCAGTGAGTCTCAGACACATGGTAAAGGTACTTAGCTTTTCGATGCCCACTTGTGGGCATAATCATTCTGTGTTAGAAGTTGCGACTCTAACCTCTCTTTACTACTTTAGACTCAAATGCAAAGTCCAACCAGATAAGTAGGCCCGAATTTGCCTAGATCTTATAAATATTTTGACTAATCGATCAAAACCATAGGCAAATCCTTCAAACCACAACCACTCGCCCCACTTTTTACTTCTAAACAATAAAAGAGTGAATTAAAAAAAAGAAAAATCATAATATTATATTAAAAAAATTTATATCTAGTGTTTTTTTTATTTTCTCAAACGAGGTGAGGGGTATCCTAAATGGCTCAGACTAATCCTCCCGTAATTTGACTCCTTTCCCTCTATATACATAAGAAAGAGTAACAATAAAAGCATGTAAAGCACAATGCGAGTAATTTGATCATCCGGGTCTGTGTAAAGGGAAAGGGTTATGGGAAGAGGGATGTGTTATCTCGTTGTGTAGCCCAAAGACCTATTGGTCTCTCTTTTGAACCATGAAATAAAAAGCTTGTATGTATATTGAGCCTTTATTTGTTATTTACGTGACAGGCTTATATTAAGCCTGCATGTGAGGGAGAGTGTTGAAAATATATTACATGCCACATCGTCCAAATATTGGGTTTGACATAATTTCATATACTTTTTTGAGCCCTCTACTTAGAAGTTTAAGCTTTTAAGTTGAAAACTTAACATGGTATTAGAGCATGTCGTTACTGGGCTCGTTTTGCTCGTGAGCCTGTCTTTATTGTCTACATAATAAACCATTTGAATCTTGTTAGGCCTACACATGAGAGGGAATGTTGAAAAGTCTCACATCCCACATCGATTAAATATCAAGTTTAACATGTCTTCATATACCTGTTTGATTTATGTTAAGCCTGCACATAAGAGGGAGTGTTGGAAATATACCACATCTCACATCACCCAAATATTGGGTTTGACATAACTTTATATACTTGTTTAGACCCTCCACTTACAAAGATTAGGCTTTTAAGTTAAAAACTTAACAGGATGTATGTCCAAATCATAATTTCCTTTAGGGGCGGAACTAAGACCTGTGAGTTGGGGTGGCCAACTTAAAAGGGGGAAAAAAAAATCTACTATATAAATATTGTGAAGAAAAAAAAAAACCTTTTATTACATGAAGTCATAACTCTTAAAAAATCATAGAGAACACTAACAGTTAGGGAAAAAAAAAAATACAAATGCAACACATTTGCAAGTTTAAGGAAGTGGATATCTTAGTATTAATGAAATTGTTTAAACGAAAACATAAAATAGAAATCCAATTTGAATGATCTAGGAAAAAAAAAAAATGAGAATTTAGACAAAGGTGAGGAAAAAAAATTCAAAGATATGATTCAACCTTTAAGATTAAGATTAACAAATACGTGAAATTTGGATGTGTTTTTGTTTAAAAGTATTTACACAACAAAAAAAAAAAAAAAAAAAAGTTTAGATATTGAATAATCTTCACAAAATATTGATAAAAAATGGTAAAAAAATCTCAAAAGAGCTAAACTAGAACTCAAGTGCTCATTCAGACAAACCCTCCTAGTCAAGAATGTACCCAAAAAGCAGTATTGGGACTTCTTTATTTTATTTTATGGACAGAGTAGTGTCAAAATAGAAAAAGTTAGTTAATGATTTGACAAAAACACCTAATATGAAAAGTTATCTCTTACATAAGTTGAGGGAATTTTTAGTAAAATCATAACATTAATTTGATTCAATGAGAAGGGTGGGCACTTGTACAAGTTTGTTGAAAAATTGAATCCTATTTAACCAAGTGTCAATTTTTTCTAAAATCTTGCAGGGCCATGGCCCCCCTCGGTCTGCACATAGCTCTGCCATGATTTCCTTAATGTCTCATTTGTGCATGGTATGGTGGTTGCGTGCCTATTCCTACCCACCAAATTCAATATAAAGAACATAAGGGAATGATTTCATCTTACCTGGAATAACCCAAAACTTTTCCCTCAATTCCACACCGGCTTCCTATCGCACTCATTACTAATTATTCGCGATCTAGGGCATCATTGTTGGGACAATACGTCAAAGAAAGATAGCACAGGTAGGGCTCGAATATGTTCTCGAATTACGATTTCTTTTATGATGCTGACATGTTCCCAATGTAACATCGGAATCTTAAGTACTAATTACGCGAAGTTGAATAAGGTAAAAAAGAAAAATTTGAACACCTAAACTTTGGATGATGGTTCATCATTTTTACTGAGAGGTAGGTCACCAGTTCTATTCAAAGAATTGAGGGGGTGAAGGTGAACAATTTTTTTTTTTTTTTTTTTTTTTTTACTATAGGTAAATGTTCTTCTTCCCTAATTAAATTGCATGTCCTTGGCCCATGTTGCCGTAGAAAATGCAGTGGCATATATATTTGTGCTTTTCCGTGCGAATTCATCACGTGCGGTTGGACAAACGTGTCTTGTAATTTCATTGGGTGTAGGAGACCTTCCCAGTTTGCTCTAACTGGGTTCAACACCCATTTTGGTAGAAAAATAATTTATATGCAGAAAATAGCAGTCATTTGGATGAGAAGAATTTATCATTGCAGGGATCGATGCCATTTGGGTTTGTGACACTAGTGAATGTTCATGGCTAAGCATGTATGATCAGATTTTAATTTTTTTTCTAAGCCCATATGTCCGATAACGGAGGGAATGAAAATTCGAACTCAGAACTTCCTATTTCTAATCTGTGGTCATTTTGCCTGTCTGTGCTATCCTTGCAAATTGCCTTGACTATGATTAAACGAACACGTTTATGGGTGTTCATGTTTACTGGTGGATATACTTGTATGAAATAAGAAAGATATATTTGGAAGAGGCGTGCCCAAATTATGAGCTTGTTGTTTTAATTAACACAATACCACACACAAGTAGAATAGAGTTTTAGGGCTTAAAATGTAGCAAATGCCAAATAAAAATAAAATAAAGAAAGGAAAATGACAAGAAATCTCTCTCCTGTAAATCGCTTTTTGTACCAGGAAAGTTCATGGAAAAGCTGATAACCCTAGTCTAACAAAGTGGCCGGGTTCCACACCACAAAAACTTGATGAGCTCAGAGAAGAAAGATGAAACCGAGAGAGAGAGAGAGAGAGAGAGAGAGAGAGAGAGAGAGAGAGCAGTCCAATAATACAGTGGATATTTGTACATTAGAGCAGTCACGAGGAGAACACTTCACAGATCTGAGAGAATATTTATTCTCTTACTCACTTCTCAGCCAACAACAACATATAAAACAACGAAACTGATGCCTGCAACAGCATATTTCTGTACATATAATACCAATTGAAATTGATGGCCCTATCACCACTCCTACATACAAAAACACACACACACACATACATATATAGATATATAGATATATATATATATATATATATGTATATATATATATATATAGAGAGAGAGAGAGAGAGAGGGTGAATAACAACAAGAGACATCATATCTTATTAATCCCTTTGAGTACTCTTTACAACACCACCTCAGAGAACAGTTTCTAAGATTTTCTTCCACGTAAATTTACATGTAAAAAGAAAAAAAGAAGCTAAATCTAAAAATGAATTGTGATCTTCATTGCTTTTCTGTGAACTCTGACAGGTTCTTTGTAGTCTTCCAGCAGAAAATTTTCGAGGAGAGATTCGAGTCCTAATTCAAACAGCTCAGGAGGGATAGACAAGGAAGGAGAAGGTGAGTTGGGCGGGAACAGGGAAAAACGGTGACCGAACTCTATATCAATAACATCTGACATGGAGTTGGTAACAAAATGGAAATTAAAAACAACAGACAAGGTGCGGGGTCTTACAAGGTCAAGAAAAGGTCTTACAAGGTCAAGAAGACGAAAAACGAAAAAACGAAAGAGGAGATAGAATAATAAAAGAGAAAATGGTGAAGAAAAGAGTAGAAAGAAAAAGCTCAGGTAGGATAGCACCCAATTAACATGAGCCAGCCGCCATCAGAATGGGACTTCCAATGCTAAAGAAGGGAAAACCCTTAAAGAGTCCGTTGCCGCCGGAGATCTCTTTCCGGCCATGGATTCCAAATTTTAACATGGTGGTATTGTTGATGGACCCATACATGAATATGCCTTGAATGTGACCTGCATCAAAATAATATAATATAAGATATAAAAATGGAGAATGGAGAAGTATGTTCAAATAATTAAAAGCACCTTTATAATATTAGTTTTGAAAGGACTAATATCTTGCTTTTCTTAATAAATTGAAAATGTTATAAAGGAGAAACTGTTGAAGTGGAAATTAATCTTCAAGATCATCAATGGCCCAACAAAATCTTCTCGTTCTATAAGATTATAGAAGTTAAGAAGTTCAAGACAAAAAACGCATGCTACCCATTATATATTTGGTGCAACATATAACATGTTATACTCTGCAGAAAAGAAGAAAGAAAAAATAGGGTGTCAATGGAAACTAGAAAAAAATATGCTAGAAGTTTCAATACCTTGTAGAAATTTCTTCATCTCTGAAAGCTTTTCTCTCTCCCCCATAGAGACATGAGAGAGAGACAGAGAGACAGAGAGAGGGGGATAGAGAGAAGGGTGGGTTAAGGTAAGGAAAGGTAAGAAAAAAGTGAGGTAGTGAGTGGGTTTATGAAGGAGAGGTTTGGAACAGCCAGTGGGCTGCTCTGATGGACCTGACAGGGACAAGTCCAGGCCCAGAAAGAATGAAAAGTTGCAAACCCAACCTCATGACGTCAGCACCTGCGGGTGGGGACGTTGCCAGCCGGGACTGACCGTGCTGCCCGGCCGACTGCGGGGTAAAACAGCCAAAAAGGCAAGAGAATAACGGTCAGTTAATAAGCCAAATTGAGTTTGCCCCCTTCTCTTCTCTATTTAATTTGTTTGGTTTTTTCCATTTTCCATTTTAGGTCCCGTCCGTACTATGACAGAGGACTATAAGGTCCTCTGATTGTCCAAGTGGCAGTGTTTGGTCCGTTAGGTAGAATCAGTCACTGAAATTCCGTGTGGTGCGCATCACTCCCATGTGTCTAGTACACTGAATTCCTTGTTATTATATCTTAATTTTATTTACTTTTTTATTTTTGCAACTTAAAGGGTTCATTCCACCGTTCAAAAAATGAAAAAAAATAAAAAAATGATACCATATATAGCAGCTGTTTTGGAAAACATAAAAATCAGCCCAACTTGTGTTCAGTTTTGATCTTATTATTGTTTGATTCTCCAACAAATTACTTGCTTCAATGAATCATCTCTGTATTAACGTGTAGAAAATAAGATAATTAAATACAAAATTTTCAAACTAACAATGGGATGATTTATTTAAAAATTATATAAAACCTTCAAAAATGAATTTTTTTTTTTTTTTTTTAGGCATTGGGGTTTATACCAGTGCATTAATTCATTAAATAATGCACGGAATACGATTCCTAATACATAGTCTTAATATAATTTATGTTAATATATACCTAACCAAGATTGATATATATATATATATATATAGGTTCTCGATGAGGCAACTGATTATTAAAGGTGGGACTTGGGAAAAGAGATAGGGAAATGGGTATCTGGGTAACTGTAATTGACCCTAAAGAAGTTCAAAGAGTGATGTTTATTTAGTATTTTTTTAGAGGTTAATTAAAAAAAAAACAAACTAAACTCTTAATTTATTCAAAGGAGTAAGGTTTGTGGGAAATGGAACCGTGGGGGCATGCGAGGGCAAGGGGGCATTACCATCACAGTCTCCTAAGATGTGGTCAAAGTAGTTGAAGAAGTCATCTTTCCCTAGTTTCCTTGGCCTGCATTTTTTTATACATAGATGCATGCATTTTTTTCATATATATGAGGGAATTTCTAGTACATCCAGCCTGTTTTTGGGCCGTCCATTCAAAAACCGATATGCGGTCGAGGTCAAATTTGTCTCCCCGATGCCGGATTTTTCATCGGAGCACTAAATTATTATTATTATTATTTTCCCCTCATAATGTATATGTTTTTGTATGTCTGTACATTTTATTGATCTCATAAACTCGAGTTCATGATGGGGAGAAAGTTTCCCTTAAAAATATTAGACTTTGGTAATTTGTTAAGGAATTTGCTTCTTTGGGTTCTGACTTTGAGTGTTGAATGGATTTAAATTAGAAGCTTAGATAGAGATTTCCACTCATTAATTTGAGTTGTGGGAGCATACATGTGGAGTAATTATTGAAATTTGAAAAAAAAAAAATTTAAGTTCTATTTGGTTTGTGGATTTTATCAAGGAAAAAAAAAAAAAAGGAAATATACTTTTCTTTATATATATATATATATATATATATATATATATTATACATGATGTGCACCGCCGGGCTGCAACATGGTGGCCGGTTGACCTCCTCCACCGCCAGAATACCCATCAATGTCGGTCCATTCCCTGCCTAAGCCAGGGGGGTGTGCTGTGTGCCTGTGTGTAGCAAGGGACCAGCACCTTGTAGAAGTCCCTTAGCATAAGGTATCCCGGCCCTGTTATGGCCTCTTATTACAGCCATCTCATGCCCATACCACGCCTTGATTGTGTTCTTTTAAATAACCAATACCCCTCGTTCAAAATCATCCATACATTTGTACACTCGAAAAGACCCTCTAGCTAGGGTCCAAAGCTTGACAGACCCGAAAAATTCCCATGGTAGCAGAATGCTTAGGAATTGAAATTCATGAATGGTGAAAGGAATAAATGGGTTCTCACATCAACATCCTGGCACATAATAATTTGAACTACTCTGTTTTTTGTCATGGCAGTTAGCTAGACGTTAGTCGCGCCTACGTGTGCACATTTTATTAGCCATTCTGAGTTCTGATTTGCCCGCGATGACCGCCTTAGCAGATTAAATTTTATTTTAGGACCTAAAAAAAAAGGATGGGTAGGGCCTGTCAATTCACCGTCGTTCGGACCGTGCGGACAATGTCGGTATGAAGGCGACTCTGCCGTCGACCAATAGCATCTTATACTACTAAATCAAAGCCTCATGTACCCCACCCAGGCCAATCTTTCTCTGTCCGTCCTAATCTAATGCATAAGTAGGCCAAACTTGGTAAGACTTATTCTTTGAAGTCCCTAAAAATGTTGCGCTTAACTTGTGGCATCTTTGATCATGGGCTGCAGTGACTCCATTTGGTTCTCATGTGCATGTCTTCTCATTCAACATTAACTCAGGATTGTCCTCAGGAAGTTGCCATCCAGCTTGAATGGCAAAGCTAGCCTGCAGATGTCGTACCTCATGCTTTGGTTTGGATCCCTATAAGAAAATCTATATTTGGTTTGAAAAAAAAAAAAGAATAAAAAGAAAAACAGAGAGGAAAAGAGAGAGGCCTTGAGGCCTACTTGTTGACAAAGGTTGTATCTTGTGCACATGACCTCTGTTTATAATGAGAGGTAAGTGGTACGCAGCCTTATCGGTATTCTAAAAAGGCTAATTTCTGAATTTGAGCTTACAACGGTTTGCTAGGACGGATGAGTTGTCACTTACGTAACTTTGAAAAGCCTTCAAAATGAGCTAGGATTTTTAGTGCTACTTGTGCTATGTTTATGGTGTCATGTGGCTTAAATCAGTGTTGTTCCAAATTGAGCTAAGTAGCGCCTTTTGTGCTGTATTTGTTTCCCCTTTTCCAATCTCCTTGTTAGGCAGACATCAATTCTCTCGACCACCGTCCTTGTCCTTTGATTGTTATCTTAATGGGTGCATCGCTACATATCCGGCAAAGAATCGGGTTCCAAATTTCAATTAGAGATGAACCCAAACCTAATTCGACGGCCAAATTTTAACCAGAGCATAAAATTACCATTCTGTTTCAAAGAAGAACTCCTTCTCTTTAGCCAAATGTTTCGCCTTTTTTGGTGTACAACAGAGAAATGGATGTGACCAATGAGGCTCTCAACATGAAGGAGGAACTATGTTTGGTGAAGGAATCAAATGGGAATGGCAGGAGACGTGCGCTATGGCAAAAGGTAAGATCAAATTCATGTAAAATCCTTTGTTTTATGAGGTGACTTTGACGATATATGAAATATTGTAAGCATAACCGAATCAGGAAATCAATAATGTTGAAGGTAAGGGCAAAAGGAGGAGAGACATGATGGAAAGATCATGAATACCACTGGATTCATATTTGCATGTGTCCAAGATGTAGCTGTTTAGGTAATTATGAATTGGCCCATTTGGATGAAGAAACAAACAATACTCTGCAGAGATTCTTGCAGAGAAGGAACGAATAATTTGACAATATGGTTGGGTGGTCCTCCTACAGTTTTCCTAGTAAAATGGTTTAGCACGCCACTCCTATTTAATTCTCCTCTGCAAGAGTCCTATACTCGAATAATTTTTAAAAATTTAAAACCGGACATGCGCACGGCCCTCTTTATCGTATTGTTCTCACTAACAGGAGAGACCCTGCATCATATGCAAACCTGAAGTCCTAGTCAATAGTTTAAAAATATAATGACATTTTTCATTGACAAAAACATATAACCATATAAAACTAATACTAGATTGGTCACATGAGTAGCATCTGATTAGCATGTGATCATTTACCATTTAAATTTTTAACAATTTCTAACAACTAACTGATGGGAGGATGCGTAGTGTTGTATGAGGAAACTTTAGGTGCAAAGTGTTTGATAAAATAACATAGGCATGTAAAGAGTAAATCCTCTATAAAAAAAATTTAAAAAATATTATGTCGAGAACCGTTTGATCTTAGTCAAATTGTTGGAGACTTGGAGTTTTTGGACCTGCCTTTACAGCCTCCAAAAGAACCCCCAAAACCATTTTAGAAAAATGGTTTAAAAAGGAGGCAAAGCCAAGCAAACTAATTAATTATAATAGCCCTACTATGACCAAACCCCAGACACATATCAACATTTTTCAAACATGAATCACTTTTAGAGTCCATTTCGTAGAGTAGAAAGTGGAAGAGGAAAAAAAAACCCTATCAGTGAAAAAGTGGGCGAAAAAGTGAGAAAATTGGTGAATATTACTTGTCGTGACAGAAATGTTATTTTCCTTTCTGTTTTCATTGTGAGCATAACATAATATGGTAAAATAATGTAATTATTCATTTTCATTCCTTCCCATACATCTTCCTTACTTACCAAACTAGAAGAAAGGAGAAAAAAAAAAAAAAAAAAATCTTTCCTTGGGAGTGAAAAATTAATTCTTCCTTCCATTTTTCCACCATCCGTACAATTAAATATAATAGCCCTACAATAACCAAATCCCAGACACATATCAATATTTTCAAACATATATGGATCACTTTTAGAGTCCATTTCGTAGAGTAGAAAAGTGAGGGAAAAAATTAATAAATAAAAACTGAATGGAAGGGGAGCTTTTCCTTTATTTGATTAGGAAGGAAAAAGTGAAGGGAAGGTAAAATGGAGGGATAGACATTTCCTTCTTACCTACCAAAGCCTGTCACCTCAAAGTAGGTGAAAGAGTGAGAAAAATAGTGAATATTACTTGTCATGACAGAAATGTTATTTTCCTTTATGTTTTCATTGTCAGTGTAATATAATACGATAAAATAATGTAATTATTCATTTTCATTCGTTCCTGTACATCTTCCTTACTTACCAAACTAGAAAAAAAAAAAAAAAAAAAAAAAAAAAAAATCAATCCTAGGGAGTGAAAAATTAATTCTTCCTTCCATTTTTCCACCATTCCTACCAAATAGCGGATCAGACTAACTATGGAAGTCAAATTTTATCATCTGGCTGTGTGCAAGTGGGATGTCATAATATGAGGTGTTTTCAGAACTTCACCATATAATTTGATTGTTACCAATCTCGGGACTTCACTAGTAGTGAAAAAGGGATGAACAATCATCTGATTTCTGATTCTTGAAAACTCTAAAAGCCACACAACCCAGTTACAGATTGACCACGACTTGTCATTGTAGTTAGGGCCTTCCCTTCTATTTACCAATTTCACATCCCCCATCTCAGGCAGAGCAGTGATTACATTACCCATAGAAAAGCTACCAACTTCAGCTGTGCAAGCTGGTTGGACTAGTTTGGTAAAGCACTAGTATATATTTCCTTTCATTTTTTTTTTTCCTTATGAAAATATGATGTTTCATTGGTGGTGGTGACCACAGGATGGTGATTTTATCACAGCATAAGTGGAGTAGCTAGGTCACCAAAGGAACATGTGAGTGGACCACACTATCCTCTTCTTATCTTCATTTTGTTCCTCTCTGGGCTTCAGTCCTAAGTTTCATGTTAGCTTCTGCATATGGAACAAAAGCAGTCTCTCTTTGTGATGAGATGGGTCAAAACCATAATTGCCAACTCATGCCAAACTTATTCAAAAATCAGGCCTTAACAGGCCAACCTCAACCCAAAGCCCACTCAGAAGGGATCAATTCAAAATCAACCCACCAACCGGCCCATGTTAAACATATATGAGACCCCTTTATTTTATTTACATATTCCACTAATTTTAATTTCTCAAGGTTTTAGAAAGGCTTTTTCATTTTTCATGAAAATTGATTATGTTATCCATTAGAAAACATCATTTTAAACAACTTTGTAAAATAAAGCTTTCTGAAAATCTTTTGATTAAGTAGGTTTTTTTTTTTTTTTCAAAAATAAATTAAATATGATAAATAGTCAAAAAGTCTACTTAAACGACACATTTTGAAAAAACTTTATTCTACAAAGTGGTTGAAAATTAATTTTCTAGTGGACTGAGGCAACCAATTTTCATAAAAACCTATTAATTTTCATAAAACCTTGATAAATTAAAATTAGTGGGGTGTCCAAAAAAATGAAGGGGTGGCAATAACTGCCACTAAACATATATATATATGAGCCTTATTGAGTTGCGCATGAATTGAACTTAGTCTTGTTTATTTTATTTTATTTATTATCAATTAGAGGTATTTTAAACCTTACTCCTACCGATCGAGGTTTCAGCCTTAATTATTCCCATAACGGTTTGTCTAAGATACCCCATACTTGCACAGGCAACAATCTCTGCGAAAGTCAAAACGATAATTTGTATGTAGAGATATAAAACGAGCTAAACTACTTAAATTCAGGTCGAGATTCACTCAGTAAAAAGCTCGCTTGAGCTTGTTCGTGAGGTAAATGAGTCAATCTCAAACATCATTTTAAGCTCGTTAATTTATTGAGTCAAGCTCAGAGAAAGTACTACTCAGCTCAATAAGCTTATTAACGTTTTAAATAACTAAACTACTCAAACTCAACTTGTTTACACCCTACATGTAGAGAACACACCGAAGGCCTCACCTTTCAACTAACTTGTAGGGGTGAACTTAGTTTGTTTTGATAGGAGTCTAAACTTTAAACTTTTCGATTTGACTCAATTATAAATTAATAAACGAACAAATTTAAATGAGTTTTTATCGAACTTCTTTACAAATTATATATGGACTTGTTCATTAACAATCCTAATTATTGCTCCCTCAATTTCTATTTTATTGGCCTCATTTTTTTTTTGGGATGTTCCAAAATTATTATTCTCTTAAAAAAGTCAATGATTATTTTTTTTATTTCCTAAAATACCCTTTCTTATGGATCTTTTATATTTTTCCAATGTTTTACACACTTGAGGGAAAAATTGGAATGTTGAAATATATAGTGATGTGAAGGTATTTAATAGGGTCTTTTAAAAAAGTGTGTTTTTTCAAAAAGAACAATCAATTAGAAATGGAGGAAGTACTAATTAGGGCCACAAGTCTACGAGTATGTGAGGGTTGGTAATCAGGCTAGACTGGGATGAAACTTTGGCATATTAGGAGTAGATATGTGATAAAGAAAAATTATTCAAAAAAAACCTGGAAGCGGCGTTAATAATGACGCTTTTAAGAAGTAGTTTTAATAATGACGCTTTTAGAACGCAGCGTTATTAATGACGCTTTTGAGGGGAGCGTTAGTTATACAGTAACAAAAAGCGTTATTAATAACACCACTTTCAGTTGATTGTCGTTAGAAGGTTCAAAGCCTGTCTACATCCAAAAAAATAAACCTCTTTCCCGCGATTAGGGTTCTCACAAGCCGTCCTCCGCGATGTGGATTCGCCAGTCTCCGCTGTCGCCGTTGCCTTTGCCGTCCACAGGTAACACAGTCGCTCTCTCTCAATGTAGCGCATTACCACCGACGAGCGCCGGCATCACCAACGACATCTTTACTTTCTCTCAGTCTGGTACAGTTTCGCCGTTGCCGTCACCATATTCCAGGCGCAATAAAGAAGATTTCTAGGCACGAACTAAATCCGGAATTCTTGTGCCATCCGAGTGGGAACTCAAAATAGCGTGAACTTCACGCTCAACATAGGACCAATGATTTGCAGAGTAAAAAACGTGGATAACTTCCTCCTTTTATTGGTTGGACACGTGGATGACTTCCTGCACTGTATATGGTATCACTGTCCAGTCTTGGGAGACGACACTCTTCGGTTATCCAAATGACGCTCGTTGCTCTGTTCGTGTCGGCAACGAAGCTCGCTGGAGTCTTAGTCACAGTCACCGTCGCGGCCAATGCCTTCTCCTACAACCGTTTCCGGAAGAAATTTCTCCACCCGTTCCGGTCACCGATCGATGAGTCGTCGGACATACTCGCCGCCTTCAACGTCAACCCCACCACCGGTAACCTAATATCTCTTAAAACCCTAGTTTCTCAGTCTTGAAACCCTAATTTGTAGTAAATATTTATATTCTGTTTTGTATGATGCTTACTCTCGTGTACCACAAAGGCACAAACATTGGATATATATATATATATATATTTTTTTTTTCTTCCTACCCTCTGTTTGGTTGCTGAGAAACTGAGGAAAATAAAAGTTCGAATTTTTGTGGTTTATGCTTGTGTAAGGATCAGTGGAGACGAGGTTTTTCGTTTTCTTGGAATTGCACTATTTCCTTTAGATTCCGAAGCTTTCTTAGAAACCAAACAGAGCATTACTGATTTACCGTTACACATTTGAAGAAGGAATTGGTGTAATTTGACAATCTTATGTTGTGGAAAACCGTAAAACTCTGGTGTTACAATTAACGTTGAGAACCCTTGAGAAGCTCTTAATATAGTGGAAAAACTTTAAACCCCTGTTTCGTTCTCGAAAAAATGCAAAAGTCCTTGGAGGGGTGAGCTTGATATGGTCATAACTTTTGTTTTTTTTAATACAAAGTGCCCAATCTCAAGACTCGAACATGCGCCTTTGCACTTGGTAGCCCTCGAGTCTCATAGTGCCAAACTTCTTAAGGTTGTGTTTGGTAGCCTGCGAGTCCCATCATTTGCCCAATTTCGTTGTTTGGGGTGAACAGTTTTGTATATGATTATTTGTTTTACACATGAGGATTTAGCTATGGTAATGATGGTGCATGGGTAGGCTTGGTAAGTGGTTAGTATTGTTGGATTGGGGGTTGTAGTAATGGGTGGGGGGTGGGGGTTGTTGGTGGTGGTGATGATGATGGGAGGTTGGTTTCCCAAACAAGGTAAAAAAATTCTTTTCTGGACCCAAGTCCCTCCTGCCAGTATTGTATGCAAACAGCCTTAATTAATTCTCTTACCAGTGTACAAAATACTTGACTTTTTATTTTGTGAATTCAGGGAAACTTAAGCTATAATAATAACTGATGGTGACTCGAAGAGCCATGTGGAGATAAACTGTTTGCTGTTTAAAATTCAAAGGAGCTTATGTTGTAATCTTTTCTTGTATATGATTATGTGAACATCTTGAGTTTAACGGAAAAAACCATAGCCTTCAGGCCAGTTCACAAATTTGTATCCCATGATTCCCATTTTGGTATTTCATACTAATGATTGGTGCAATGGAACTTGTTGGGAGAATAAACCTTCTCCAGCATACACAATGACTATCAAGGAAGAAAGAAATTTTTTTTTTTTTCCAGATAAATAAAAAAAGAAAAAGAAAAGAGTAAAGGAATGAACTACAACAGGAAAGATTTATGTTGTGCCCTCAAGTTCAGGTATGTCCACTACTCACACACAATTCCACTACCCTGAGGCAGAAAAAAGGGAATGCATCGTTATAGAGCTTCCTGTGGCTAGCCACCTTATTAAAAATACCAAAATACCTCTTGAGGGGAGGTAGGGGCAGCCCACCAACCCCCAGCCCAAATGGTAACCAATACCATCAATTCCATCAGACTCCACATAACATTACAGAACTTGCATATATATATATATATATATATATACACATTTATATAATTCTGGTGTATGATTTGAGAATATCATGTGAATTGGTGGGTCTAGAATTGGAGAATGGCCCCTCATGCTAGTTTTTGGTGTATTTGGAGGGAGAGAACCAAAGAACTTTTGAAGGAATTGAGAAGTCGCTCATAGACATTAAATCTTTTTTTGTTAAATCTCTTTTCTTGGGGTATACTAGTTATGTTAATTGTAACAACCTCACTTTTGTTCACTTTGTTGACCTTCTCAAATGTTAGAGGGGTCTTCTCATTAGTGCTTGGATATGTCTCATGTACTTGGGCTATGCTCTTTTGTTATTAATACATAATTTACTTCATCAAAAAAAAATTGGTGGGTCTAGAATAACTTGGCCTTTTGAATTTGCCATGAATTTATAATAATAAGTGCTGTGTGATTCTCCTTAGATGGGGAAAACGAGTTCTTCTTTGGATTGGCAACAGCACCTGCACATGTTGAGGACAGACTCAATGATGCTTGGCTCCAGTTTGCAGAAGAAAGCCCTTGTGACAAATCAGAGTCACCAGAGCACCTACAACCATCTGATGCACTGATGGGTTCAGCTACTACTGATGGTGGGTCTCAGCAAGCTTCATTATCAAACAAGGAAGGTAATCGGACAGTGAAGAAGAAGAAGCCTCTTAAGATTGCCATGGAGGCTATGGTTAGAGGGTTCGAGAAGTACATAGAAGAAGAAGAACCTGCACCAAATGACGAATGCCATCACAATGTAGCTGCTTGGCACAATGTTCCAAACCCGTAAGCCCAACTGTTAATGTGATGCTATAAAATTAAGAATTTGAGTCCATAACTGGATGTATCTTACTTATTCTTAGCTGTGTTAGGCAATTGTCACATTTATGAAACTCAGAAACTTTAGCCAAAATAACTTATCATTGCCTTAAGAACGTAAGGGTTGCATGACTGAATTTCAGGGAGGAGAGGCTAAGGTTTTGGTCTGATCCTGACACAGAACTGAAACTGGCAAAAGATACTGGCGTTCGTGTCTTCCGAATGGGAATAGATTGGACGAGAATCATGCCAGTGGAGCCAATCAATGGGCTTAAAGAAGCTGTAAGTCTGATGCTGACTATTTATATCCTTACATGCACTTGATGTGTCATGATGCTGTTAGGTGGAATCAATATACACTTCATAAACTGGAAAATATACTGGAATTAACTTTTCAAGTGAGCATTATCCAAATGTCTGATTTTTCATGGATGAGATGTTTGAAAAATTTGTTAGTCAGTGAATTGGTTGTGGAGATAAATTTTCAGCAAATTTATTTGAATGGTGTTCTTTTTTAGGTTAATTATGCAGCGTTGGAGCGGTATCAGCGGATCATCAATAGGGTTCACTTATATGGTATGAAGGTGATGCTGACTCTGTTCCATCACTCACTGCCACCATGGGCTGGAGAGTATGGAGGGTGGAAGCTGGAGAAAACTGTTGATTATTTCTTGGATTTTACCAGGTTAGTCTTCCTCGCAGCAATTGATTTACCAGATAGTTTGTTTTCCACAGTTTTCTCCCACATGCCTGACTTCTGATAACACAAAAGGGGAAATGTAAGGCAGATTTTTATTAGCTTTTCTTTTTTAATGAATTCTATGTTGCTTTATGGAAATAACACAAATAATGGTTCTTAGTTTATGGAGTGGCCTGCATTTGTCCTATCAGTTTAGGAGAAATATTTCATATGTTACTTTGTGGAGTGACCTGGATTTGTCCTATCAGTTTTGGAGAACTATTTCATATGTTCTTTTTTCATGCAGGCTTGTTTTTGACAGAGTATCAGATATGGTAGACTACTGGGTAACATTCAACGAGCCTCATGTCTTTGTTACGCTCACTTATTGTGCGGGTGCTTGGCCTGGCGGTAATCCTGATATGCTGGAGGTTGCCACTTCTGCTCTGCCGACGGGTGTTTTCAAACAGGCCATGCATTGGATTGCCATTGCACACTCTAAGGCGTATGACTATATCCATGCACAAAGGTATCTCTTCTGCACTCATCAGATTTGATGTTGCTAGGCTCTGGAATAGAAGAACTATGCGAATAATGCATCTGTGAAAAATTGAAATAGAGTTACATATAAGTGTATATATTATATGATAAAATCCAATAAACGTGTATGCACAATATTGAAGTGCTGTTCTGTAGATCAAAGAATGGTCTCCCTGCACCTCATCGACATCTCTGACCCAATACTCTATGGCAGACCTACCATTTAGGTCCCACACTGAGTGCAGCGAGAATTATGTCAACGTCATATATTCAGTTATCCTCCTTAATGAGTTATTAGATCATATAGTACCATGTTGACTTTTGGGATCTCCTAGGTGGGATCCATAGACGGGCCTTTCCTGTTATGTTCCACCTAAGCCTGTAAATCCCTCATAGACCTTTATATGGCCCACTTATAGGTTAACTAGTTTTCCTGTCAAAGAATATTCAGTCTTTAATTGCTTTTCCTTTCTGAAGTTTTTGTTACTTCCAGCAGCGCATCATCGAATCCAATTGTTGGAGTGGCACACCATGTCTCATTTATGCGGCCATATGGTCTCTTTGATGTAGCTGCTGTCACAGTGGCAAACTCGTTGACCCTCTTTCCATTGGTGGATAGCATTTCTGACAAGCTGGATTTCATAGGAATAAACTACTATGGACAGGTTTTTCACTTCTCTAGGTACACTGTAACATCATGCAGACACAATTTATCTCTTTACAGCTGAATTATTTTTTTCACTGAATCAGGAAGTCATCTGTGGTGCCGGACTGAAGCTAGTAGAGACTGATGAGTATAGCGAATCTGGACGTGGGGTATATCCTGATGGCTTGTACCGCATGCTACTTCAGTTTCATGAAAGATACAAGCATCTAAATGTACCATTCATCATTACTGAAAATGGGGTTTCTGATGAGACAGATTTGATCCGGCGGCCATATTTGTTGGAACATTTACTCGCTGTCTATGCAGCCATGATTAAGGTATTGACTCTGAACCTAACTTTCCTTTATTTTGAAATTTGGTTATCATCTATTTATGATGTTAAGATGTTAGGCCTGCCTTTCATGGTTTTATAGGGTGTCCCTGTGCTTGGTTACATGTTTTGGACTATTTCTGATAACTGGGAGTGGGCTGATGGGTATGGTCCCAAGTTTGGACTTGTAGCAGTTGATCGTGCCAATAATCTTGCCCGGATTCCACGTCCTTCCTACCATCTGTTTTCTAAAGTAACAATTTTTTTTCCCCCTTCAAATGTTTATGCCCTATCCCCTTACATTTTTTTCGGTAATACTCTCTCTGGCATCTTGGCTGCAGGTAGTGACCACAGGTAAAATCACACGTCAAGAGAGGACATGAGCATGGAATGAGCTTTACAGAGCTGCTAGAGAGAAAAAAAGTCGATCATTTTACCGAGCAGTCAATAAGCATGGTTTAATGTATGCAGGTACAATATGCAGCACAAGTTCTTTGAGTTCAAGCTAACAATATCTCTCACCTTCTTGGCTTCTAACTTTGGTGGCCATTTCTATGAATAAAATTTGCGGTAGCCACATGAAACTAGATTCCAGATGGTTCCCTAGAGTTTTATTACCCTATTTGGTACTCTCAATGACCATAAAGAGTCCAGAAAAAATTCTTGGTCAACATTGTTTGTTTGAGAGCCCTAAATCAGGTCATTTTATTAATCTCAGTCCATTCTTCGTAACACTCAGTACCTTCTGCTTCTTCTCCAAGTGTCCTGATTTCTTGCTTTAAGTGAACTGCTGCTAATAGAATTTTCTGCTTAATGTGATAATATCATTCATTATAAAGATTTGCGTTTTGCATTAAAAAAGAAAAAAGAAGGTAAAAGTGAGAGAACGTATAACAAAGATTTAACCCATTATTGAAAACATATTAAGATTCTTCATCTCTCTTATTTGAACAGGAGGCCTTGATGAACCTATACAGAGACCTTATGTTGAACGAGACTGGCGATTTGGGCACTATGAGATGGAAGGTCTGCAGGACCCATTAAGCTGCTTGCTGAGATTTTTGCTCCGACCTTTCTCCATCAAAAGGAAAGTGAAACATCAAACAGATGATGCTGAGTTGGTTCTTCAGCCTCTTGAGTTAAGCCTCGAGTAATTATCCATATGCTTTTCTAATCTCCTCTTACATTTCTGCCGAAGTTGGGGGTGTATCACAATCAAAGCAAGGTACATTTAACTCCCTGATTGTTCATAGTTGGTGAGTGTTTGTATTATAGTATTTTGGCCTGGTGCATATGAACCTCAGAAAAATCTTAGATGGATGTTTCATCTCTGGGCATGCATGATTTGTCCAAGATCCTAGCGCATAAAAATTCTAAGAAAGGGGCTCCCTGTGTAGTTGGTCACTGTTTTCATCATATGTAGAGTCTGTATTTTGAAGAGAACAGGGGAGGGGGGAAGAAAAATAAAAAAACTCTGCAAGTTTATGTCATTTCTTATTACTGGAAATGCAATGTTGATGTATATTATACAAATGGTTGTTCTATGTGTGTGCTTTGAATAATAATTTGTATTTAAAATGGGGTATTTGAGTATATGGCTACGATGTGCCTAGTGTGCCAACCTAGTTGGGATGATAGGTTTTCTCTGTGCTTAAGCTCCTTTCATTAAAAAAAAAAAACAACAAAAAAAACAAACACTAATGATAATCATATGCAAGATTTAGGCTGTCCAGTGAAAACTAAATCAGACGGGTTAAATGTGTTAATATTAGAAAGGAAAAAGGGGTGCATATGCTTCTTTATGGATTGCCTCATCGATATTCTTGATGACTTTTGGATTACTGCACAAGGGACATGAATTTTGGAAGTTTGCAGGCGCTTTAAAATCTTCTGTTCTTTTCTCCCAACTACATGTGAGCTAGCAATATCTGAAATTAATTTTCCAATAGCTAACACTCCAGAAGAAATTCAACCGACATGAATTTGGGAGGGAATGCTTGCATTGAATCATGTAATTGGCATGTATATATTGGGAGGGATACCACAATAAGTTTTACAGCTGCAGTAGAATTTGCTATTTGCTTTCTCCTCTGGTGCTGGGGAATGGTTAGGGTTTAGTGGGTAAACAAAAAATTTTCTAGTCTAGGGGAATTTACCATAAGAGCAATACCTAAGGGCATGTTTGGGTGTCCAAATAGAAATAAAAAAATTAGTGTATTTTGCATAGTATTGAAGGTACAAATCCATAATTTTGAATGAGAAAAAAGTTGGAAGTCATCACTATAGTTGAAATTAGAGAATCAATTTTTAGGAATTCATGAAATGATTCTATTTTGAATTTATACTTTTATTCGAGATGATGATCATCATTTTCTTGAATTTTTTCATCGAAACCGATGGATTTATGCCTTTAATATTATATAAGATATATTAAAATTGTTTAATTCTCATTTGAATGCCCAAACGGACCCTAAAGCAGCAGAGGGGACGATCATCTCCCATGAAACAAAAACCTCTCCTCGTTAGTCAATGGCCTTGTGCTTGCGGGGAAGAAAATGTATGCCGCACAATATACGTGCGAAAAGGCTTTTCGATCACTTTCTATTGAATGCATCATATGAAAATTGAAAATGAAACAGCAATAATTATGCAACTGCCTATCCCATCACAACAGCTATTCACCATAACCCTTGCGGTGCGGCCACCTTTCCTTCTAGACTTGGGAAGTGGAAGTGGGCGTGTTTCCCGTGATTTTTTTTAGCACACAACACAGGTCATGCTGGCCGTCCAGGAATTACATTGATCAACTTTTGGCCTCCTTTTGAATTACTTTTGGCTCACAGGTATATACTTTTCCTTTTCCTCGTAAAAATCATGCTGGAACTTGGCTGCTTGCTCATTCTACAGTTTCAAGATAATTTGATTTGCGTAAGTGTCAGTTGTCACCAACAAGCACCATCCACTTTGTTCTGACTGTGTACTGTGTTTCTCAGCACTTATGCTTGCTTTTGACTCATATCGATCTGATAGATAATTCTTGTGACATTGCCTTCCTATAATATACTAAGAGGTTCATAACTGTAACTCCCTATTTCTGTAAAATAAAATTACACTCATTTGTTTAGTCTTTTTGTTTTTGGTTAGTACGAAAACAGATTTCAAACTCATTCTTCTACTAAAACACTGATGAGACCTTTTTTTCTTTTTTTTTTGATAGAAAAAGAAATATTATTGATTAAATAAACGAGTACAACGAGAAAAAGTTACACCATATCTATTTTCCATACAAATATTTCAAAGAGTTCTAGGAAATCTATTATTCCAAACATGATATGAATCACGAAAGTGTCCTAAACTTGCTATATAATCAACTACTCTATTTGCTTGTCTAAATACATGTTTAAACTTAATCTCATCGAAGTTCCTTGTTATGTTGCAAATATCTTGAATGAGTGTTTGCAAATTCCAAGGATATTATTAATTCTTTTAACAAATCCATACGATAATTTGCGAATCACCTTCAACTTGAACCTTGTTAAATTCTTTTTACCTAAGCTTAATACAAGCCATTTCGAAGAGTTGTACATTCTGCAACTAAGACCGAGGCATTAAACAGGTTAAATGTTGAAGCCATAATAAGTTTTCCTTCTTCATTCTTGATCACAAAACCACCTGCTGCAGATTTTTTGGAATAATTCCTTAACCCATCAAAATTCAATTTCACCCACCCCGAAGGTGGAGCTTCCCAACAAAAGTACCTCCACGTTTTCTTTTTGTCTCTAGTTAGAACCTTATCTGTAATACCTATCAAGTCACCAAATACTTCATTACGTCTACAGATTCCATAAATGAGACTTCACCATCTAATATATGGGCATTTTCACTTGTGTTTGGTCTCAGCTATGTCCTAGCCTACATACGTGTGTGCGTTGCGGTTGGGGGATATTACAAACAGCAAACAGAGGTGGATAGAAATTTCCATTGTGGATAAAACAAAAAGGTCGTAACGTATTCCAGCTTGTCCTTACGGTGATACATTTACATATCGCGATAAACTAGATAAAATAAGAAAAACAAAACAAAAAGGTCCTTACGGTGATACATTTAAATATCGTGATAAACTAGATAAAATAAGAAAAACAAAACAAAAAGGCCGTGACATATTCTAGCTTGTCCCTATAGTAATGCATCTACATTTCGCGGTAAATGGGATATTATTTTTTATTTTTTTTATTAAAACAAAACAAAAGGGTTTTAACATATCCTAGCTAATCATTGCAATAATTCATCCACATGTCACGATAAACTAACTATTAATTTCAATTCTTCTCAGCCCCACCGATCTCTCTCTCTCACTCCCTTATAAGAAGGGTAAATGTGATGGCAAGAAGCAAAATGGCCTCTTCAGCTATTATCCAGAGTTCCTTTCTCTGTCTCTTATTCTTGTGTTTCATTTGTGGTTCCTTTACTACAAGCATTAAAGCATCAGAAACATACCCAGAATTTCAGGAGTCTGATTCTGATAGGATAGTTAATCTACCAGGCCAACCCTCAACCCCATTAATCACACACTTCTCAGGGTACATTACTGTTAATCAAGATCATGGGAGGGCTCTTTTCTACTGGTTCTTTGAGGCTCAATCTGAACCATCCAAGAAACCTCTCCTCCTCTGGCTTAATGGAGGTATATCTTTTGATATTTAATCAATTCTACCACAATTAACTCATGTACTATATGAGATGGGTATAATATTATGTTTTTCTAATGATTGGGTTATTGATTGTGATTTTTAAATTATTCTCTGTTTTTGAAGGACCTGGTTGTTCATCAATTGGGTATGGCGCAGCTGTGGAGTTGGGTCCTCTAAGAGTCAACAGAAATGGAGATGGCCTTCACTTCAATAACTATACTTGGAACAATGGTCTTTTTCATTTATACATACAGAGATATATATATATATATATATATATATATATATATATATTTCCCAATTTACTTGGAGTAAAGCTAGCCCTTCATTTCAATATATGATTATAAATTTCAATTTTCTACTCCTGCAGAAGCCAATTTACTATTTGTAGAATCCCCAGTGGGAGTTGGATTCTCTTACACCAACACATCCTCTGATCTCACCATATTGGATGATGGCTTTGTAGGTAATTCACCATTCATTAGAGTGGAATTTTTTCACTAACTTTAATCAGACTTATTTATTCATTTATCTCCCTTTTTTTAATTTTTAATTTTTTTAAACCTTGTATCCATTATCTAATTTATTTAGCTGAGGATGCCTACAACTTCTTGGTGAATTGGCTGGAAAGGTTCCCACAGTTCAAAACCCACGATTTGTTCATATCTGGAGAGAGTTATGCAGGTGAGATAACCTATAGCCTGACCTCTCTCTCGGTCTCTCTATCTCTCTCTCTGTCTCTCTCTCCAATGACTCATCCTTTGTATTTTGCAGGCCACTACGTGCCTCAACTGGCAGAGCTGGTGTATGATCGAAACAAGGATACAACAAAATACCCATTAATTAATCTCAAAGGTTTCATAGTACGTAAATCCTTCATACTAATATCTTGCCATTTACAGTCACTTATGATGTTTTCATGCATATATGAAATTAATTGACAAAAACAAGAGCTGCCCTTAAGAGTCATCAGCTGAATTGCAGGTAGGAAATCCAGAAACCGATGACTACTACGATTCGAAAGGCTTGCTCGAATACGCATGGAGCCATTCTTTAATATCAGATCAGATTTACGAAAGAGCCAAGCAAGTATGTGATTTCAAGGCCATCAACTGGTCTAGTGAATGCAACGACGCCATGAATGCAGTCTTTGAGAAGTATACAGAGATCGATATCTATAATATCTATGCCCCAAAATGTTTGCTAAATAGCAAGTCGTCGGTAGCTGGTAGCGGTGGCGGTGGCAGCGTTAAATCTTCCATTGAGGTGACTTCATCACAGAGAGATTGTCATTCCTAATACTATAATTTTGATGCTTTAAATGCTTTTTGAACATTTGAGGTCATGAATATCCTTGTAAAGTCATGCTTAGTGGAAAGTGTTTATGCAGGGAAAGAGTAGTAATGGGTTGAGGAGGATGAGGATTCCTGGAGGTTATGACCCATGTTATTCTCCATACACAGAAGAGTATTTTAATAGGGTTGAAGTTCAATCATCCTTTCATGCAAACATTAAAGGAGGAAATACTAGTCTACAATGGAAGACTTGCAAGTAAGCAAAACTACCTAGCTCTCTTTATTTTTTTGGCTAATTAGTAAGCAAAGCTACTTAATTATATATTTAAATAATGATGTGTTTCTCTAATTAATTTGTGTAATATCTATTTTAATACCCTTTTTTTTTTCACAGTGACTCTATATTGAGGACATACAATTTTAATGTCTTTTCTATCCTACCAATCTACACCAAGCTCATCAAAGCTGGCCTCAAAATTTGGGTTTACAGGTACTTACTTATCAAATTCTATATAAAATTGTTCTTTTTTCTCAATTTCATCGACTTCCCATTTGACATATGGACCTGGGAAAGGCACCATTTGACGTATGGACCTCAGAAAGGCAGGCACAGGGGTGGAGTGTTGTCACATCCTATAACAAATTTTTGATTCCTTCCCCACTTTAAGATGGGTTCATTTTTTTTTTTCACTTAATTTTTAATAATTGATATTAATTTGTCATTCACACATGAGTTAAGAAAAAAAATTATATAAAAATAGTGAATCGGCTCGTACTCAAAGATTAGACAAGAGAAAATTCAAAGCACATGGTTCGGGGAAAGAATGGATAAAGATCAACGGTCCACTTTTACTCATTCAAAATAACATCATCCACAAAAATGTTTGTCCCACCACTAAGGGAAGAGAAGGACTTTACTAGATAGACATATAGGGGTCTTCCATTATTTTCTCTAGAAGAAATGTTACCACTATCACACATATATGGGTGAGGCGGCGAGGCCAGCCATAGGACCTTCGTCATTGGCAGTGGGCCAAAGATTTTTGAGGAAGGACAAAAGACAAGAAAAAAAAAAGTAGAAAAGTGAGGTTTTGACTTTTGACTGAGCAAAGTCACATGTATCTTCTGGCCACTAGATTCACACGCCCGACATGTGTGTGAAGGCTTTTTGTGTCATTTTCTGGTGATTGGAATAGGAATTGTTGTCGTTATTATTAGATAAAATGTTTCTCAATTGGTATTTGATTGTTACAGTGGGGACACAGATGGCAGAGTACCAGTCATAGGGTCCAGATATTGCATTGAGGCTCTTGGGCTGCCTCTCAAATCTTCTTGGCGTTCTTGGTTTCATGACCAACAGGTTTGTTGTTGGGTCACACTCCCATCCATTCATCATTCATCCTTCATCCTTCATTTTCCTTTCATTTTCTTCACTTTATCACCCTTCATTTTCTTCATATTTTTTTTTAACTTGTCTTCCCAAACAAATTGTACACAGTACACCCACATGATCAAGTCTCACACCATGTGAGAGAACATGGGATGTTTTCAGGTTTTCTTACAGGTTCTTCAGTATTTCGCATGCGCATTTGTTTGGCATCGTGGTCAAGTGGACATTACTTTGAGCTAGAAATTTTAATTGTTTGACCCATGAGCCAGCCTCCATGGATTGCATAATAGACTTGGGTTAAAAACCATGACCCATAAGGCTTGAATCATCATTTTTCTCATTCATTTTAAAAATAAAATGACCACCATAGTCATAAAAACTTTGAACTATCCCAAACTAAGAAATTTATATGTTCAAAGTATATGTCTCATATAAGTTTCAGAGAATATTTTCTATGCAACAATAACATACATATGGTGAATAAAATGCAGGTTGGAGGGAGGATAGTGGAGTACGAAGGATTGACATTGGTGACAGTGAGAGGGGCAGGTCACTTGGTACCTCTCAACAAGCCTAGCGAGTCTCTCTCTCTAATTCACTCTTTCTTGTCCGGTGAAGATCTCCCTATGCATAGATGATATCTCATGCCTTCTACATCCTACGTTACTTTTCTTTTCCCCCTCCCAATTTGTGAATGAAGTTATCAAAATGTCCAGCAAAAGAATAAAAGCTAGCAATAATGAAAAGAAAACACTGGGATTTGTGGAACCACCTGTGTGCGTATGTGTGTTTTCCTATTAGTTGGCACCCAAAAAAAAAAGGTAATAATAAATTGTTACAATAGTATAATGATGAGAGTAGTCGTGCTCACAGTGAGAGGTATTTAATTCTCATATGTTACTTTTTTCTTTTTTTAATGCATATACCGTAATTTGGAAATTTAAGTTCTTACAAAGAGTTTGAACAAAAAGTTCACCCATTTTGTTAGGGAAATGGAACTCTTGTAATTGATGGGAAGTTGATAATTTTAAGTGAAATGAATAGATCATGGGAAAAATCTTACATAAGAGTCAAATCTAGACCACTTAAATGACAAAGAATGGATTTTTTTCTACACCGTCAATATTTTTTATTTTTTTATGGTCATGATTTGGTCAATATAATCTGTTATGCTAGAAGTGTCGTCGTTCAATAAATTGATGTAGAACAAGTACCCGAATAAATGAGCTTGTAATGGACCATTTGGATTGTCACGAGTCAAGCAAACACTAATCAATTTCTAAATAATTAAAAAAAAAATATTATTGTTCGGAATAACTTTATTCTAGGCTAAAATATTGTTAGTTTCGATGGCTAATTTTCCAATAAAGGACTAAATCTATTGAAAGGGCAATGATGGATCATCATGTTAGCTTAACTCAATTTAGAATTAGGTTGACACATACCATTTGGTAGAAAGCCCTCGAAAATTTTATCGATCATATGCCTACAAAATACATCAATTTTTTAATACAAAGCTAAATTACATAAAAATCAATTACAAGCTATTGCTTTACAAACCACAGGAAGTATCAAATATGAAAACATCTGTTTCTAACAAACCAATGGCAGTGGACAACAATGTGACAAAGAAATTAGCAAAAACAGAGGATGAGGAACAGAGGAAGAACTAGGAGTTGTAGGTCCTAGTTCCGTCCTACCCTCGGCTGCCTTGGCGACGGCGTGACAGAGGAGGGGTGCCAGATGCCGGAGGAGCATTTGTCGGGGGTGGCGGTGAACGGGAAGGAGGGGTGGTGGCCGGAGAAGCTGAGACGGTAATGGCTAATTTTTAGCCATTTAGGCAGTGCTGGCCAAAGGTGCAAATGTAGTAGTGTTCGCCTGCGGAGGTGAGAGTGATGTTTGCTGGGCCATTTGTAATGGTAGTACCAATGGGGTTGGTTGAGCTGCATGCATCATAGGATGCTTTTGATACTTCTAAAACGTTCTCCTCATTGGTAGTGAAGTTGAAGGCTACAAAACAAAGAAGACATCAAGTAAGAGAGACAGAAAGGGGGAAGGAAAAAGAAGGGAAAAATGAAAATGAATCTTCAGCTCTAATTAAAATACTAATAATCAATTAAAAATTAAAACCCTTGCCTTGTCCCTAAGGCCCTATTTGGTTTAGGAATTTTATCAAGGAAAAAAAATAAAATATGAGAAATTGTACTTTTTCCTATTTGGTTACAATAAAAAATTGGTAGAAGAAGAATAATTAAAATAATTTTAGTTTGATATGATTTCATTTTTTTTTTTCATTTTCTTTCCTCCGCATTTTTTTTTCTTTTTCCTTTTTTTTTCCATGGTAAAATCACGAACCAAATAGAGGGTAATAGTTAATGAATATCCCGGAGCCGATTTAAGATTTTTTTCTCAATGACCGTACATAAAAACATATTGACAATCTAAACTCTAACTTTATATGAGCCCATCAATTCATCTTTCTAAAATTTCAGTGAATACACGTGCCCACAATGCACACACCTTGGATGCGCCCCTACCCTCAATGAGGAAAATGTGAAAAATGAAGAGTGAGGATACCTACTTAGAATGTCACCAACTATGAAGTTATGTTTGGATAAGGAATTTCACTTCGTCTTTGAGATAGAATTTGTAAAATTTTTGTAAAGAAATTTCTTATAAAATTTTTACAAATTCCATCTCAAAGACAAATTCTACTTAAAAATTCTTTATCCAAACGTAGCATGAATGTCTTAGTAGAAACCTAGGTGGTTTATTCAGTTTCACCACCTGGGGGAATAACCCAACCCACCACATGCACCGTCTGCGCCGCCGCGCATTGAAGCATAACCGCTGCAACAACACCAATAAGAAGAAGCATGAACACACTCTTACCCATATCGATCTCTTCTTCTCTCTTTTAAATTAGGCCTGTCAATAAATGTTGTAGGAAGTTAGAGGCGATGGATGAGAAGGTGTTAGCTTAGACGCATGATATATATATATATATAGAGTGAAGAAGGCGTGTGAGAAGAAATGATCAAGAAAGGAAGCCACCTGCCTGCTATTCACGTAGACAGTAAGCTAGCCTAGTATTTATGAATACGGACCAAATGTATATATTGAACTATTCTATGGTTTTTAATTTCCTATTGGGAAATCTCACATCCTACATCGATTAAATATCGAGTTAAATATGTTTTTATATGCTTGTTTGAGTTCTCCATTTATTAGCTTAAATTTTTAGATTAGAAACTTAATATGGTATCAGAGGATGTTATTTATATATGAGCCTGTTTTTATTGTCCACATACCTGAGATTGAGGTTGGTAGTCATTGTATTCTAATCATTGAATAAAGGACTAAGTCCCCAACCAAAAATAATTGAATAAATACATAAAGATTGAGAGGGATGCTCTCTTTCGAGAAAATTGTTGTAAAGGTTTATACATGATTGGAAAGTTGATTTCTTCGATTGGTAGTCAATGAACCAGATATCTAACCCAACCCCTTGGAATTCATGGGATTTTGAAGCTTTCCTTGGCCATCAAATCCGTGTTTCTTCATGCCTTCGAGACTTTTGATTTATCAACAAGAGCGTAATAGAACTCTTAATTAATGGAGTACTTTTATCTCTATTCTCAATAAAACAGTTTTCGTTGGGTAAAAAGAAAAAAGGAAAAAAAAAAAAAAAAACCACAAAATTTTGGACAAGATAACGCGGATGATTTTATATATTGCAGCTAAAATTATGAATCCCTTTGACAAGGGTGTTCCATGCATGAAAGTTTGGAGTTATCTTTAATTGTTAATAGCTATCGTTGTCTAAGTCGATATGAGACTTCTCATATATACTATTAGGAGATTAGCCTAGATTCAAAATTTTGTGAGAGTAAAATTTGGAATATCTTTAATTGGTAATTAAGAAAAAAAAAATGATGAACATGATGAGCAAATAGTAAAAATGAGAGATGAGAAAGGGGAATAAAGAGAGGAAGTGACCAAAAAAAGAAAAAGAAAAAAAACAGAGGATATTTAATTAGGTAATTTAATGCAGAAGTGAAAAAACCTCCTCTTTCCAAAATTAAAAGTTCCACATTCCCTTTAAAAACAAATAATGGAACATATCACTAAATAGTTTTATATTGGACTCGGATTTGCTCAAGTTGGCCTCCAAAACTGGACGCTCAAGTTGCCGCGCGATGGAGGCCACGTGGAAATAAGCAACTTCAACGACTGGGATTAGAGGCAATCGATATGGCGGCAAGCGAAGCATCGGTGATTCGAGGACAGAGGGAGAGGTCAAGCTTGGTGACGGAAGGGTAGCGGTTGAGGATGGAGGGGAGGTGGTTTGATCGGAGGGGTTTCAGGACTTTGCAGTGGTGAGATTTGACGGTGTAGAACGACTTGCAAACAAGGGAGAATGATTTTTTGTCAAATGGGTTTGCGCTGAGGAGGTCGAGGATGGTGAAAACGAGCTCTTCGGTGAGGAGGTCGAAGTGGTTGGTCGCTTCAATGGCTTTTTGCTTCTTCATGGCTGAGATATTAACAAAAAAAGCTAGAGGGTTTTGCGTTCAGGAGAAGAAAGTGTTGTATCGATCACCTGTAATCCCAACCGTTGAAGTTGCTTCTGTCCACGTGGCCTCCATCGCGCGGCAACTTGAGCGTCCAGTTTTGGGGGCTAACTTGAGCAAATCCGATTCCTTTTATATTTGGGCAACTTTTCATAATTTTTCCTAGAAAAAGAAAAATAGAGGATATTAATTAGGTAATTTAATGCAAAAGAGTAAAAACCTTATCTTTTCAAAATTTAAAGTTCCACATTCCCATTAAAAACAAATAATGGAACATATCACTAAATAGTTTTATATTTGGGCAACTTTTCATAATTTTTCCTAAAAAGGCATAGCATAATGATCACATAAATTTCTCTTTTAGATAATCTATGATGGGACACCTTCCTGTCAAAGTTGATAGAGCAACATCACAAATCTCTATAACAATCATAGTTAGTGAAATGTGGTATGAGAGAATACGGGACGACATATGTATGGAGTAAAATTTAATTTTTTTTATAATAAAAATATGATGAAAAATTCGACATAAAAAAACAGAAATGAAAATAATATGAATACGACCATATACGGGTACAATACAGATTTTAATTAAAAATTCGGGACAAAAAATATGCAAATATATTACATTATTTCATTTAGTATATCACTATTTTTTTTTATTTAAATGTCTATAAAATATTGTTAAAATATCAATCACATATAACATAATAATCAATTTTATTATTTTATTTTGTTTTATTTTTTGTACATTTGCTTATAAAGAAGCAGGAATTTGGTTAAGAAGATGAATAAAAATTAATAAGTATGTAAGTCTTGATCTATATATATTTTCACATTTCCATTCCCTAAATTATTTTATATTTTTTGTCCTAAAATCATATCAAATGTGGTTTATATAGCAAAAGAGTAGATACAATAATCTAATCTTTAATAAACCCAAAAAAAATTATATAACGAGATAGAAGATTATAATATAAAAATTATAAATTAAATCTTGATTTAACAAAATAAAGATAAGAATCAAGATATTTTAAATATTGACAATAATATTGTCGATGATTATAGTAAGAGTTGAATTATCAACAATACAATTAGGAGTATTTTAACATAAGTATAATACAGCAAACGTCAAATATGTGAATTATACGTTTGCTATCAAAAGAATGAATATTTTTAAATTATGTTTGAATTTTGTATGGCAAACATAAATTTTTTTTAAAAATACGTATGTATGTATATTATACGGATATAATACAAATATTTACTAACTAGGACAACAATTTAAACATATCGAGAATGTCTTATATTAGTAAATAAGTAATAACGAGGAAAAAACTTAATTAAGAAGTCTCTTATTCTATAAAAATATCCTCTAAACTTTTTTAGTCAAACATATGGTTGTATTTTCTATTCAAATAAAAGCAAAGATATAGATTATAAAATATAGAATTAAACATTTATACATTATACTGTGATTAGATCATTATTAATTGCTTTGACCAATATGGAGTCCCATCATTTGTATATAAAAGCTTATAAAGGAAGTCACTAGGATTAGTCTATAAAAGCATAGAAAGGAAGTCACTAGGATTAGTCTAGTAGTAAGGGTAGATGGGGTAAAAAATAGTAGGATAAGTTAAAAATTCAAACCCCTCTCATTGTACCATCACCATCACCACAAAAAAAAAAAGGGTAAAATACATCTACACCCCCTCTGTTTACTGACTATTACACTGACACCCCCTATGCTTTCTGAAATTACACTGCACTCCCTTACTTTAGAAAATAATATACATTTCCCCCCATCCGTCAAACAGCCGTTAGAGTTTTTTCCGTTTGTTGCTGATGTCAGCCAAAAATGGGTTTAAAATGCCCATTTTAACCTTCAGCCAAACGCTCAAACGTTGCGTTTAGAAGAGGCCTTAAATGAAGTATAAGAAAAGAAGGAGAAGAAGCGTCAAAGCTGCCTCATCGTCAGCCCCTCGTCAAAGCTCTTCATCGTGAAAGCTCTTCACCCTCACACCGTGAACCGCCAGCAAACTGCCGCCGCCTCACACCATCGCCGGTGAACTCACCTCACGCTCTCCCTCACCTTCACGCTATCCCTTCACACAGCCGACGAACTGGTGCGGCTTCGCGATGTGCTTCGCCGGAGACCATGGACGCCGGCATCCATGGCCGCCCCTCCCCCTGCCCCTTCAGATCATCCTCCCCCCCCCCCCCCCCCCATCCATTTTGCCCAACTATGTGAGGGTTTGTAGAGAAACGAAAAAACAAAAAAACAAAAAAACAAAAAAAAAAAGATGCCAAATCTGAAAAAACGGGGGGAGGGGCGGCCATGGATGCCGGTGTCCATGGTCTCCTTCTTTCTTTTTTTTTTTTTTTTTTTTTTTCTTTTTAGGGGGGTAAAAATCACAGATTGTGGAGGCTGTTGGGTTTGCATTGGTTGGTTGTCTCCTTGAATTTTTTGTTTTTGCTGGCGGTGGGGGTTTGCTGCGGTGGTGACAGGTGCACGCGGTGGGGGTTTGCTGCGCCGTTGGTGGAATGGAAGGTGAGGATGGTGTCAGATCGACGGTGATGATGCTCGTTGTGGTGGGGCTTGCCGACGGTGCACGCGATGGGGGTTTGCTGCGGTGGGGGTTTGCTGCGCCGACGGTGATGATGCTCGTCGTGGTGGGGCTTGCCGACGGTGCACGCGATGGGGGTTTGCTGCGGTGGGGGTTTGCTGCGCCGACGGTGATGATGCTCGTCGTGGTGGGGCTTGCCGACGGTGCACGCGATGGGGGTTTGCTGCGGTGGGGGTTTGCTGCGCCGACGGTGATGATGCTCGTCGTGGTGGCGCTTGCCGACGGTGCACGCGATGGGGGTTTGCTGCGGTGGGGGTTTGCTGCGCCGACGGTGATGATGCTCGTCGTGGTGGGGCTTGCCGACGGTGCACGCGATGGGGGTTTGCTGCGGTGGGGGTTTGCTGCGCCGACGGTGATGATGCTCGTCGTGGTGGGGCTTGCCGACGGTGCACGCGATGGGGGTTTGCTGCGGTGGGGGTTTGCTGCGCCGACGGTGATGATGCTCGTCGTGGTGGCGCTTGCCGACGGTGCACGC
The DNA here is from genome assembly GCA_039720395.1 of Liquidambar formosana. Classification (NCBI taxonomy): domain Eukaryota; kingdom Viridiplantae; phylum Streptophyta; class Magnoliopsida; order Saxifragales; family Altingiaceae; genus Liquidambar; species Liquidambar formosana. The sequence goes on along the minus strand of CM077822.1, from coordinate 3,473,101 downwards.
GATGGGGGTTTGCTACGGTGGGGGTTTGCTGCGTTGGGGGTTTGCTGCGCCGCTGGTGGAATGGAAGGTGAGGATGCTCGTCGTGGTGGGGGCTTGCCGACGGTACATGCGGTGGGGGTTTGCTGCGGCAGTGCACTATGTGAGGGTTTGGAAAAAAAAAAAGAAAAAAAAAAGAAAGAAAAGGAAACATAGAAGAGAGAGAGAAAGCAAAAGCACAAAACGATGTCGTTTAAAGAAGGGTAATTTGGTCTTTTTACATTTTCGTTAATCACGTTAACGTTGGTGTTCTGACAAAGGGAGGGCAGTGTAATTTCAGAAAACATAGGGGGTGTCAGTGTAATAGTCAGTAAACAGAGGGGGTGTAGATGTATTTTACCCAAAAAAAAAAAACAAAAAAGAAGCAAGCCCCTAAAAGGGGTAACCCCATCATCTTTGATTGGGCATTATCCATCATAGATGCTCTCTTATAGTTTTCATGGTGATCTAGACCGATAGTAACTTCTTAAAATAGTCATGCCCGCAGGAGATACAATGCAATCACGTTTTCGTAATTAACAAGAAAAAACGGGGCTGTTTTGTTACATCTTCTCTGATAGTAAGATTCGGACACCGAATCGTCATGCTCCCGCCATTTGCATGACCATTCTCTCTACACACTCTCTCTCTCTCTCTCTCTCTCTCTCTCTCTCTATTAGGGTTTTGCGGTCTCTCTTTCTGAAACCCTAAGGTTTCAACTTTTAACGACAATGTCCGGCAGCCATTTCAACAAAGGAGACGAGGTAGAGGTCACCACAGAAGACGGCCGTACCAATGCCACGTGGTACCCGGCGACCGTACTGCGTTCGCCGGCGAAGAACAAGGACCAGATATACGTCGAGTACAAAACCCTAACCTCCGATTCGAATGGCTCGAAACCCCTGAGGGAGCACATCAATGTCACCAATGTCAGACCTGTGCCGCCTCCTGAGCTCCATCGGTTCTTCAAGGTGGGCGAAAACGTCGACGCCTTTTACGAAAAGGGGTGGCGACGAGGAACGGTTGCTGATATTCTTGAAAATTCGAGGTATTTGGTGAAGGTTGATGGCATGGGGGAGGAGATTGCGATAGAACAATGTCATTCGCGGCTTCATCGGGAATGGGACGATGGCTCTTGGGTCCCACCTCTTGAAGGGCAGGTGAGTATATATATATATATATGTATGTATATCTATATGTTCAATGTATGAAAATATTGGTACGGAAATGTAATTTCTTTCTGGTTTTTTCTTTTTGTGCTAAGTTATTTTTGTTGCATCTGTGCAAGCTGGCTATTTTGTGGTGGATGGGTCATTGCATATTAGGGGTTTAGTGCAAAGGTTAATCATGACAACATGATTACAAGAATTATTGCTGATTTTTGTTTTCATTCAATTTCTTTGTTTTTTTTGTTTTTTTTTTTTTGGTGGGTTTCTGTTTACTTTAGGGTGATTTATGAAACAAACATCAAAAGAGAGATGGAATAGCACGAAGTCCTGAAATCAATATATGTTCAATGTGTGTATATATTGGTATGGAAAGGTATTGTCTTTCTGGTTTCCTCTGTTTGTGCTAAGTTATTTTTGTTGCATTTGTGCAAGGTGACTTCTTTGTGGTGGATGGGTCATTGCATATAGGGGGTTTAGTGCAAAGGTTAATCATGACAACATGATTACAAATTGCTGATTTTTTTTTTCCTTTCATTTTCTTTGTTTATTTTTAGTGGTTTTGTGTTTTAGGGTGATCTGGGGAAGAAACATCAAAAGAGAGATGGAGTAGCTCAAAGGCCTGTAGCTCAAAGGCCCGAAGTCAAATTCAAAGATAGAGTTCCTTTGTTTTAGGTTTTTCAACATTTTCTTGTTAACATATATGAGATAATTAACATTCTGCACTGTCCAACATGTGCATTCTAGTGCTCATTTTTTAATTGGCTATCTACTTTCTAATTTTGGCATTGTCAAACGTGGACCAACTGGGGCCAACCTTGGGCTTAATAATGCTCTGTTACGCCTTTTTAAAAAAGGGAGGATTCTATTCTTTCTGCCACAAGTGCCCTACCTCCTTCACAGCCTAGACAGGAAAATGATGGGCAGACCAAATTTGATCCCTTTTTTTTTTTTTTTTTTTGTAAGTACCAAATTTGATCTTACCAGCTACACACAAGGGGTGGGTCCCATGTGGGGTCCAATGGGATGGGTCCCACACCCTTGTGAGTTGTTGGTAAAACCAAAGCAAAATCCGCCTAGACAGTGCTATGAATAAAGCTATTTTTCCGTTTCTCTACTTTATTTGTTTTTCCATCGGATGTGGCATTGTCACATCAGTAGGCCAATTGATGTGACAGCTAACATGGAGTCATTATGTCATTGTCACTTTATCAAAATGTTTTGTTTGTTTGAGATGAATGTGGTCAGTTGTCGGCTGAAAAAAAAAATAGTTGGAAAGAGTAGCATTTTCCTTAAGAAAATAATTAAGCTTCCTAAGAAATTATAAACAGAGAAACGCTACTATGAGGGCACCCTCTTGGGTTAATTGACGAGGTCTCCACCTATTTAAGAGGTTATTACATGAATGCCAAGACACACGTACTATCAACTACTTTCTCTAAGATGGGTGACTTTGTATGAAGGTTTTTTCTGATAAATACTTCGTATGGGTTAATTTAATAAAAACTAGAAAAGGAGTTTTTCGGAGAAGGTGATCACTTACCTGATTGACATTGGAAACCCAATACCATTACTCCACTTAGAAATTAAGTTAATACAAATTTAAAAGAATCTGATACAATTAAATCAATTGTAAGAAGAAAAAACAAGTAAATAAAATATGAAATCATTGACAAACAGTCACCTATTTATTTAAAAATATAACATGAAAATAGGATATATCAAAATCGTGTTGCAACATAATACTAGCTTAGATGTTTGTGTAAGTGTTATCTTGTATGCCTGTAGCTGCTTTACAGGAAACATTGGATTATGTCTTCGCTTATTACAGATTCGACACACAGTAACATTGCATGCTAAGAAGAAGTGTGTTTTTCACAAAGTGGTAAGTAGATTTTTTGTAGTTTAACTTATTAGATATATGAAATCTGGTTTTTTGGGTTGAAAACTTCTCTGAAGCTTTATGTATTCTTAGCAGTGAAGGGCATACTTGCTGTAGAGAATTCTTGGAGGACTACCAGCACATCTTCTCCTATCTTTCCATTGCTATGGACTTCTACACCTATTATATAAACAAACAGATTATGAGAAACAGCTGTCGTGTTGCATCAATCTGAGTCATTTTTAATTCTGTGGACTATAAATGAAAATTGAGATAAGTTTGATCTGCGTGCTCCTGCAGTCATGATGCACACAAATTTTAACACCCTGTTGGATTGATATCCAATATGCTTATTCAGCAGCTGAGTGTATACATATAGGTGTTATACATCAAGAAAATCATGGAAATTTTTGCCTGCTAAAAAACTAGTTAAATAAGCATACAAGACATGTCCAATTATATAGTGTGTGTCATTGTTAGCTTTGTTCCTTTGATGTTTAGCATTAATGAACTCTTTCACAATATTGATGTTCTGGTGATCATCAGGTCTTATTAATGGTTTCAGGATAATCAGCTTTATTGTGTGCTCAATCTTCTAAACTTGAAATGCAGAAAACATCATCTGAGTTGGAGGTGAAGTCCAGAAGGGTAAAATTGAAGATAAAATTCAGTAAAAAAACACTGGGGCCAAAGTTCAGCCAGGGGACAAAGGTGGAAGTCAGTAGTGATGAAGAAGGTTACAGGGGTTCTTGGTATACTGCAATAATTATGGGTTCTGTAGGAAATGACAGATTCTTGGTGGAGTACCTGACTCTGAAAACAGATGATGAAACTAAGCCCCTCATTGAGGTAGCATATGAGCAGTATATTAGGCCTTATCCACCCAAAGTTTTACAGGTTGACCATTTTAAACTGCATGAAGAAGTTGATGCTTGGTACAATGATGGGTGGTGGGTGGGTGTGATCTCTAGAATTCTGGACAGCTGTAATTATGTAGTCTATTTCAGTTCCACGGATGAGGAATTGGAATTTGAACATTCTAAATTGAGGCCTCATCAGGACTGGATTGATGGAAAATGGGTCATTGCTTCCAAGGTATGACCTTCAGATGCTCTTAATTGCAAATTTTCTTTTGAAGGATCTTGATATGTATTGCAGTGTAGAATACTTGTTTCTTTAGACACCACTATCTCTGTTATATTTTTCACCTAAGAAATCTATCAAATATGGGTAGCCTTACATTTAACCAATTGCCCTTAAAAGTTCTCTTAAAGCACCCTGGTTGAATGGTTCGAGCTATTTACTGTTCTTGGTGTATACAAAAATCCTTTTGTTATGAATGATTCAGAATTTCAGACCCACATACAGGATTATAAAATATCCCAAAAGATCCACGTTCTCAGATGTTCTATAAGAGGTTAACAGCTTGGACACTGATGGTATAGGGCTGAGGAAGCAAAAAGCATCATAATGGGGCATTTTAGAAGTAATAGTGTTAAAATGTTTCCAACATCTTAGTGCCAACTAGCTTACACATAAATAGATACTCTGGACAATTCATCTTTTTGTTTTCATGTTTTATGAAAAATTTTCTTTTCTTTCAATTTTGTCTGAGAATAGGTCCATGTGCCAAGAGTTCGCTATTGCATGGTTAGAATATTAACCTTTTACACAAGATTCAATTTATCACTCATGATTTGACTAATGGATGTTATCATTTTAAAATAAGAATTAGTGGAAATAAGGAATATGGCAGGAGAAAATGTGCCTTTTAACAGAAAGATAATTAATGGATCTCACGATAACAATCAAAGCCAGTTCTTGCAAACTGATCGGTAAATTTGTTTTTTACTTAATGGGGGACAAAATTCTTTGTAGGTTTTGTATTTTTAAGAAGCTAAGAGGTATCTTTTGCGAGGAGGTTTTGGGAGTACTTCCATAATTCCACTGCATCTTCTCAAGCTTCTTCGTCAATTACGTAAAATAAACAGTATATGAGAAATGGGCAAGGGTTTGGTGTTGGTCTTTTTCAAACCAACACCAAATCCGGATCCATGAGAAACAACTGTCTTGGTGTATTAATTTTGCTAATTTTGGCTATCAGCTTCTTTCTGACAGTGTGATTAAAGCTTATTTCATTGCACATTCATGTGGAAATGGAAATGCTACTCTTCACAACTGACACGGCAGCTGACGTGGCATTGCCACATGAGCACATCATCTAAAAAAATATGCTTTGATGATATGGTGCTGACATGGTGACTCCAAGCCAGTTGCCATGTCAAATGGCCTCTTGATGTGGACATGACGCATTAATTGTCGTGTCAGTCACCTAGGGAGAGAGATAAAGAGGGGGGGGGGAGTTGGTAGGAATAGCACTGCTCTATTCACATATATCCACTTAATGGTTTGGTATACTAAATTTTTGTTTAATTGTGCGTTATAAGCTGCATTCTTTTTTTTATTTTCATTCAGATCATCAGACACTGATAGAATCACAAATTATTACAGGAAGAAAGTAATTCAGGCCTCCACTTTCATATAATGTGCATGTTTGGTGGCTTTTCTGTATATATTTACTATAAAATGGATTGTACAGTATTGATCATGTGTGCTCAATATCTGGAAGTTTGAAATGCAGGAAAAGTCTAGTGAGTTCATGGTGAATTCCAGAGAGCTAAAATTGATTATGGAGGGCAGTGGAAGAAAATTGGAGGCAAAGTTCGGCAAGGGGACAATGGTAGAGGTCAAAAGTGATGTAGAAGGTTTTGAGGGTTCTTGGTTTACTGCAATAATTGTTGACTCAATAGGGTCGGACAGGTTTTTGGTGGAATACCAGACACTGAGAACAGATGATGAAACTGAACTCCTCAAAGAAGAGGCAGATGCTTCCTGCATAAGGCCTTGTCCTCCTATTATTCAACGGGTTGATCATTTTAAATTGTTGGAGAAAGTTGATGCTTGGTATAACGATGGCTGGTGGGTGGGTCTTATTTACAAAGTCTTTTGTGATTTAAAATACGCAGTCTACTTCAGTACCACAAAAGAGGTATTGGAATTTGATCATTCTAATCTGAGGACCCATCAAGAATGGATTGATGGGAAATGGGTTGTTGCTTCCAAGGTATGATGAATTCCTTATGCTCTTAATTACAATTTACTTGAGAGGTAGATTCTTATACAATTTATAGTCTAGAAATTCTTTCTCCCACATACACAATTGTGTCTGCTTTACAAACATATTAAGTATTTCTTTTCCACATCTCTCCTTGCAATGCATGCTACAAGAATACTAATGATTCCCGCACAACAATTCTCGTTCGACTATCCCTGCTAGTAGTGTTGACCTTTCAGCTACCCACTGTTCCATTTTGAAAAAGTAGGTCCCCCCCCCCCCTCTTTTTTTTTTTCCCCTATGAATGAGTAGTATTAGGCTGTTGGGTAATGGGTAATAACATATCCAAGAAATAGTTCCCTATCAGAGGTTCCAAAACAGCTCCATGCACTTGGATCTTAGCTGAAGGATAAGTGTCACAATTTGGTATGCTAGATATACCTCCCTAGAGGACGTTTTAGATACATTTAATCCAACCAGCTTATAGAGATAAATTATTGTGACAATTTGTTCTTTTGTACAGTTTTTCCCATTTTCTCATTTTGTTTCTGATATTCTGGTGAGAATATGTACATGCAGCAGAGCAGTCTCATGTGTTTTCACGTTTTCAGATCACAAAATCTTGTGGCTTTTCTTGTTCTTCTATGATTTTCTTTCGATATCAACACTAACATCAATGTCACCAAATTCTGTTCTTGTACTACATGAATCAATATTTGATCTGCCTATTTGTTTCCTTTTACTTACGCTTGTTAACTGGGGTTCCTTTCAGGATTAGAAGTTACGATCGCCAAATGAAGTATAGAAGGTTCTTAAGCCTAACTGCTACCTTATTGTGCAGAATGTTATTTTTTTTTGCCAACATCAGATCAATCATTAGCTGCAGTTCAATGATCGCCAAATGAAGTATAGAAGGTTCTTAAGCCTAACTGCTACCTTATTGTGCAGAATGTTTTTTTTTTTTTTTTTTTTTTTTTGCCAACATCAGATCAATCATTAGCTGCAGTTCAATCGACGCAACGACACTGCCAATGTTTTCCGCTTGGCATGTCTTAAGATTTATCAGATCGGATGTTTTTCCTTTTGGCCTTTTCTTACCCTAGCTGCCATGTGCAACACTAACTTCTTTTGTAGACCATTGATATGATCCTGTTGTAAGTAATTATCTTTCTGTATAGCAATGACCGGCGTGACTATTGGGTGTTTCTTACAACCTCTCACCCTTTTTTTTTCTTTTTATAGTATAATTCTCGCTTTGGCTTTTTGCTAACAATGGAACAATTCTTTACCTATCCCCAATCCCGCCCCCTGGGTTGAGTGTGTGCCATGAAACTTAAATTTTACTGCCTAGAAGGGTAGGCTGACTCTTTTTTACCCGACTTTTTTTTTCTTGGTTACAAGGCAAGAACATCGTATAACTTACATTATTTTATTTCTTTATTTTTTTATTTTACATTGGAAGGGATTAGATCCCTTTGACCTATAAAAGGTTAAATTTAGGGCTGTAAATAAGCCTAGTAGAGTTAACAGTAGCTTGCTCAAGTTTGGCTCGATAAATAGACAGCTCAAAAGAGAAGTTTAAGTTTGGCTCATTTATCTCATAAGCCTCTTATTTCTAATCTCAAGGGGAGTTCAAGTAGTTGAGTGGTGATAAATATGAATGAGCTTATTGAATATTCTACTCAAAAGTGGCTCATTAAATTATCAATCTCAAAAGTAGGTTTGAGTTTGATTTATTTACTCCCCTATTACGAACAAGTTCGAACAAACCTCTAGCCCCATGAACAGTTTGATTTGAACCTTTGTTATTATAGGATTCGTGGAGGACGTTATGTTGATTCATAAGCTCATATGTTGTATTAATATTTCCAAAACAAGAATTCAAATTTATGAATCGCACAATTTCAATATTTGACCAAATTTTAATTGTCAAAGAAAAGCATCAAACCACAACCTTAAGATTGAACTACAAATTTTAGCAAGTACAGTAGTTGTCCCAAACATGTTTAAGAAAATGAAAGTTTAAATTGTGTGGTTGCAAATATTTTTCTGCTCATTTGCAGTTTTGTAATCGCGCTTTTTAAAATGGTGTCAACTGAAACACGCTTTCCATTTATTATTAAGATTCTCATTTCAGGGGCATATTCTGCCTACCTATCTCGCGAATTTCTTCCCCTCATTAATGTCTTCCTTCATATTTACATCAGGTTCTTCTCCGAATCTGATTCTTAGCAAATCCCCAGTCTCGCGAATTTTTCCTCTTGTTAATGTCTTCTCCGCAAGTGAATGCCCATTTGATTCTGATGCAGAAACTGAAGTTTCTTCGACCACCCATATCGAAATTCTCGTCCGGTAAGCCAATCTCGAACTTCTTCTCCTGATTTGGGAACTGGGTATTTGTTCTTTTTAACAGTATCTTGAACCTTCTCGTGATTTTGGCAATTGGGTAATTGTTTTTATTTTATTTTATTTTTATTTTTTTGGGGGTGGGTGGGATTTGGCAATTGGGTAATTGCAAAATTTTTCGAAATATTTTCCACCTTCTCGTCAGTTTGGCAGTTGGGAATTTTCTATTGTTTGGAATTGAACGATGAATCCACAAAAAGATGGGGTTTTCCCGGATGAAGTTGTTCTTTTAATACTTGCGAGATTGCCCATTAAATCGCTCTTCAGATCCAAGTCTGTGTGTAAACTTTGGTATAGATTATGCACGGACAAGTATTTCATTCAACTATACAATGAAGCATCCGTCAAGAACTCAATGGTGTTGGTAGAAGTTACGGAGTCATTGGAATCGAAATCTAGTTTGATTTGTGTGAATAACTATAGGGGTGTTTCTGAATTTTCTTTGGATTTCATGAAGGATAGGGTGAAGGTTAGAGCCTCCTGCAATGGCTTGTTGTGTTGCTCTAGCATCCCCGATAAGGGTGTTTACTATGTCTGTAATCCAATGACAAGAGAATACAAGTTACTTCCGAAGAGTAGAGAAAGGCCTGTGACCAGATTTCATCCTGATGGTGAAGCCACTTTAGTTGGTTTGGCTTGTAGTTTGTCCACTCAGAAATTTAGTGTTGTTTTAGCGGGTTACCACCGTTCCTTTGGTCATAGGCCTGAGAGAACGTTTATTTGTTTGGTATTTGATTCGGAGTCAAACAAGTGGAGGAAGTTTGTTTCATTGCAAGATGATCGGTTCACTCATATGAATAGGAACCAAGTGGTTTTTGTTAATGGTGCGCTTCATTGGTTGACCGAAAGTTGTTCTTGCATTCTTGTGCTTGATTTGTATTGTGACCTTTGGAGGAAGATACAGCTGCCTGATGAAGTAGGTTATGGGTCTGGAAATAGGATTTATTTGTTGGAGTCAGACGGGTGTGTGTCAGTGATTCAGATTTCAGAGGCTTGGATGAACATTTGGGTGTTGAAAGACCATGGGAAAGAAGATTGGCATATGGTTGACAGGGTGAGTCTTCGATGTATTAGAGGACTGGTGCCGGGCATTTTCCCCATAAGTCAGACTAGTGAATATGTTTTGCTTGCAACCCATAAGCAGGTTTTGGTGTATCATCGGAATAGTAGAGTGTGGAAAGAGATGTATTCCGTAAAGAACAGCTCTACACTCCCGTTATGGTTCTCGGCACATGCATTTCGGAGCACAATTTTCTCCTGTCAGTAAGGTGTGTGGACCACATTTAATGAATCATTGTATATAAATTTGTGATTGCAAGTACTGCTATTCTTATTACTAATAGTTATTTCTCAAAGTTTTCATGTTTGGTGCTATTTCTGTAACAATGATTAATTAACTGGGTCATTCAGAAAGAGAGAATGGGGGAGAACTAAGATTGGTTGGCTGGGCCAATCTGCTTGGTTCTACAAATTGAATTTTTCTTGTGGAAAATTATGTAATTCTACAATATAGAAGTTCTGAATTGCATTCCTCTCCATTTGGGGGAGGGGGTGGTGATGCGAGGTTGATATTTATTCACAATTTCACATGCATTATTCCCACTTCTTGAGGTTGGTGAAACAAATTTCGTAAAACATTAGAGGTTTATCTTTATTAGAACGTACAGAACTCAACTCAACCACCCCTTGTTGCCAAATACTTGGTTATTGCTGAACAAATACTTTTTTTATATTCTACTTTACTTAAGATCATATCCTTTACTAAATCGTAGGCAAATCATAGTTTAAAAGATGAGGTTTCAGATGTATTCTAATTCTATTGTGGTTCTTTTTGGCTGCCATCTCTTTCATTGAGAGCTTTTAACATGATCAAGTCAGTATAAATCTTTGTTCCTTGCTCTTATAATTCATTAAGGCTACTCTAAGGTTCTCTATGGTGCTTATTTTAATCTCATCATTTTCGGTTTTCCACATGTCCACATTAGTATTTTTTTTATATAAAAATAGCTTCTTTTTATCATGGTTGTCTGACATTCTACTTAAAATATAAAATCTTGTTGTTTCACAAAACTTTTCCTTTAGTTTATTGTAATGGTTTTGTCACGTAAAAATTTAGAAGTGACATCCCCACTTTAGCCACCCATAGGGCCATAGCTTGATCTGTTTATAGCCTTGCTTATTGTTACAATTAGGTTAGGTGAGGAGTTGGGCTTTACAGATTTCTGTCTGGTAATGGAAACCCTCTTAGCCAAACAAGACTGGAGGATTCTCTGAATATAAATTGTTTGGTATCTCAAGCCCTTATTTGCATATGTTGTCACTACAATGGTTTGTTGGATGCTAGGCCCTCATATATTTGTATTCATGTGACCATGGGAGGAGTAGGATTGTAAATAATCCTTCTGTTTGTCAGTCTGAAATTGTTCCTCCTCAGCCTTTTATTTAGTCTAGTCTGGCGCCAACCTAGTCTCAGTTAGGAAGTGGATTTGGAGAATTTGTCTATTAGAATTAATCTCATAGGGAATTGACAGAAGCAAGAACTATCAATTAGAGTACCCTTCTTACCCTTGTCGTGTCTAATCTACAATTGAAGAATTGCCCATTATTTACGAATGTGAGTTGGTTAAGGTGTTTTGGCTTACACCAGACTTGAGCTGAGATTTGATTGAGATGATCAAATTCTTTTTGTTGATTGGTTGAATAACTTTTTAAAGGGTTTCAAAGCTTCCTTACTTTGACGTACCAGGCTACTTGATAGCCATCATACAACTGATATGGTGAATGTAGTAATCAAGTTTATGATTCTTACCCTTTTAAACGAGGAAAGTTACTAAATGGGTAACCAATGTTTTGTCATATTTTTGCTAGGCTTACACTTATAAATATCAAGACATTAAGGTTATGGTTGCGTCAAGCAACAGATCTGCTCAAGCTGATTTTCTCACTCTAATCATAATTGTCCAGTTTTTATTATTGAAGGAGGACAATCTGGAGAAGTATTGCTTGGAATATCCTTTGTACTGTATTGTTTTTGGGGCATCTAGAATAAGGCCAGTGGAGTAAGGGTTTCATTACATATAACATAGGAGTTCTGTATTGGATCCTGGTCTGCAGCTGAGGGGTGTTGTTTTCAATGAAATGGGCTCAGAAGATTTGGTAACAAGAGGGTTTTGATCTCTGATATAGTGTTCTTGGCTAATTTCTTTGTGTTTTGAGAAACAAACAAAGATCCCAAAGGGGCAGTAGGGAAGGCCCATCATCTAGCTAGGTTTTCGTGTTTACTGGCCTTTTGGCTGTTCTTGTTTCTGTTACTTTATAATGGAATTTTAACTTCAAAATAATAATACTAATTATATTGCCGTCCCACTGGTCTAGGTTTTTTATAATCTAGCTAGGTTTTTTATATTGCCGTCCCACTGGTCTCCAGCCTGCTATTGCTACTAGCAGATATTTCTGGAGTTTTGGCTCCTCAGGGCATCCATTATACCCAAAAAATAATAATACTAATTATAAATAAATAAAGGGAAAAAAACCCAAAGGATTGGTTTTGGTCCTGTACATGTACAAGCACTGAACCTGGATTACATCAATCGAATGTTAGTTTTTTTTGTTTTTCTTTTTGTTTGTTGATGATAAGGATGCTCCTATGGGTAAACCGGATACAATGCAAGATCTGCAACCCACATGGGCTAATTAAACTTAACTTGTTTAAGAAAACTATGAAATCTTGTACAGTGATTTTGAGAGATTGGTAAGAATCGAGTTCAGGAATAATTCCGTTTTGAGGTGTTATCTTAAACCCGGATTGCACATCTTGGGCCCTGTAAGTGGTTTGGTTGGGTGAGAGGCAGGCAACTTCTTTGAACGCAAATATGTGGACTTGGGTTGGCCATCAGAAATTACATGTTTCACTCAGAATTCAGATTTAAAACCTTGGGGGATAACATTTGGATAAGGTGCCTGTTGTCCCTAATTGGGACCCATCTTTTAATGGGTCCCATCATCAGATCCCCCCCCACCACTTGGAAACCAGACACGCATTCTAAAACTAAAACATGTGTTGACCGTTGAGCATCTTAATATGTTTTCAATTCCATGGGCGCAAATGTCTATTATTAGGGATTGACACATATACTCGATGGAGTAGAAGTACCAAATTGAGATTTCAAATCACTTAGGGATACCCTATAGGAAGATCAATGAGCCAGTTTTGGAGAAGAAAAATGCTATGCAGTCTTAACTTTGGATTGTTATTCCAAATCTCTCCACAAGGGACCACACGATGTGTCATGTGATGGACCATTTTGTAGACTCAAATTATTTTGTCTCCTTTTTTTTTTTTGGTAATATATTTGACATGACACCTGAGTGTATCTTTTTTAAAAATTCTGTCTTTGATTATATGTTATTAATGTGGTCAGGGCGGAGTTAGGAATTGTAGATTGGGGTGGCCAACTTAAAAAATTTATGTCAATATTATTTTTCTTTTTACCTCAAAGTCTTATTCTAAAATTATTATAAAAATAATTTTTAATAAAAAAAGGTAGTATCAATTTACTTATGGTGTAAGAATTTTTACTCGTATGCCCATTAAGACTTTTTTTTTTGTAAGAATCATATTTCACTAAACCCTGAAAATTTGGTATGTACAATGTGTCCCAAATTATAGTTTTATTTATAAAAACAAATGTGAGCTTACAATCAAACTCTAGGAAAGAATATATAATAAAATAACACATGCTCATATGAATTTGTTCATTCTTTTTTATTATTTTTTATGTGTGACATGAAATATGTCATTTATGTGCACTTGAATGGCTCAGAATCAATAATAGATTTGTGACATTTGAAATAATTATTGAGCTAGCATATGGATATGTATGATGGATCTATCCTACCTCGGATAGAACCTGCCAAGAAGTATTATTGAGCTACGTCTGAGACACATTTATTATTATTATTTTTTATTTTTTTCTCCGCATGGTTCATGTGGATACAATGGATCTCCTACCTCGGGATTGAACTCGCAAAGATGTAGTACTATACTTAGGTCCTGTTTGGAAAAATTGTAACTTTTGCTTTTAGATAAAAGTAGAAGAGAATTAGAAGTTATGAGTAGTAAAAGAGAATCAATCTCTGTTTGGAAACTGTATTCAAAAGTGCTGTTAGAGTTGAAAGTGATTTTTTGTCTGTTTGGGAAAAACATTTGTTATAGTTATTATAACCTTAAATTGACTGAACTGTCCCTTGTAATAAATGTTTTATTTTATTTATTTTGACTCTATTTGGTATTAGTAGTGATTTATTTTTATTTTTAATATTAATGATTGGGGATACCCTATGCCGTACTCTTATTGAAATTTGAACTCAGATTATTCCCTTAACAGCTTAGGTGAGACATCCTATAACCACATAAACAACAAAACCAGCGAGGCATCAAAACGATAACTTTTGGAAAACACACACAAGACTTGACCTCTCGAATAACCCCACATAGGTGTATTATTAGGGATTTTGCTTACGTTTTTATTTTATTTTATTTTTTCCTTGCTTAAAGCAAAGAAAAAAAAGAGAGCATGAATTGATATTTTTTATAAAAATAAATTATTACAAATCCAAATTTTATGGAATCAATTCTTGAAAAAATTCCAACAAATATAAATCAATGAATGTATAAAGGGAGAAAAAGAAATTTGAAATTTAAATTGGGATCCTACAGGTCCAAGTTAGTTAAAGTTACCAAGACATTGATGCTGGCAGGAGAGAGGAGCATAACTGTAGGAAAGGAGAGGACTTGGGTCTAAGGTGGGGCTATTATCGTTTTGTTAAAAGATATGGATGAAAACAATTGTTTCCACACCTAAGTATTAAGGGTAGTTTTGGAAATATGAAAAGTTGTTAAAATCCTCCGCAAAAGTTGACACCGGCTTCTAATTAAAAGCTGAGGGTAGTTTATTTATTATAGAATCACTTTTTGAGTTTAAAAGTGATTATGATTTAAATTATCAAAGAAGATCAAAAGTGATTTTAAATTTCAAATGTGATTTTGGACCATCAAAAAGCTTAGCCAAAAAGGGCTTGAGTAGGAATCGCAACCAACCATTACATTTCTCAACAATAGCTCGGCTAAAAAGGATTTTATTGGGCTCGCTTGTTTGGCTAGAATTGAAGGGATTGGAATGAATGAAATCTCATTCCATCTCAATCGGAATCTGCCCATATTCCGGCCAAAAAAAAAAACGTGCCGTAAGTTAAGCAATGATGATACCCTAAAATCCCAGTACAAAGGTATTTTTGACATTTTATTTTTTCTTGGTCATCTATAAAAATTGTGCCCAAACCCATCCCCACTTCTTGATTAGTCTTATCAATTTGCCACCCTATGTTTTCAGTTCTTGTCCCCCACTTGTGTTTGTATACGTTGCACTTTAAGCTTAGAAAAATAATAGATGTGACATGTGATATTCGAAATGTTTTCTTGCATAGATGTGATATGGATCTCCTACCTCAGATGGAACTTGCTTAGATGATAACTAAATTAAGATGTAACTTGCCTAGATGATAACTAAACTCAGACAAACTGACAGCATTAAATCGCTCAACTAAAAAGGACGTCGTAAGTGAAATAATGATGCCATGATCACTTAACAACGTGCTATGAGCCGTAAACCCAGACATCCTGTAATCCAATTTTTGCTGTATTTCCTTGGACTAGGCTACAAGGATTTTTCTTGCGAATCCCCTAGTCTTGGTGTGGATAACCTCTACCTTTGATCAGACCAGGGAAGGGACTTAGTCTGGTGCGCATAAGCTGGCCTAGGATACCCCGGACCGCAATACCAAAAAAAAAAAAAAAAAGTGCTTTGACACTTAATTAAAGTTTGTAATCCAACTTTCTTGGGGTGATGAATAAGAAACTTCCAAATTACCTCACAATTAGATCTCAAAATTATACATAATCTTGAATTAATGCTAGTCTTATCCGCTACGGATTTGTGCTATGCAATCCTTAATTCCATAGTGTGAAAGCTCTGTACTCAGAAAAAAAAAGTTGCATGATGAACTCCAATAGCCATGTATTGACTCTCGATCCCTTTGCTTAATTCATTTTTTTCTAGTGTGAATTGAACACTGAAGTGTTCAAAGCCACTTTTTTATAATGCATGTCTCTTCAATTAAAAAAAATTAATTTCCTTCACAAAAAGAGGACCCTGCAGGCCTGCATATATTCCTTTTTTTTTTTTTTTTTTTTTTTTTTTTGGGGTGTGATTTAACTTTCCTCCTCTTTTTTTTGTTTTGTTTTATTCATTAATTTTTTCTGGGTGTGTACACCTCTGTGGCAATGGATGGGCCATACCATCAAATAATTGCAAGCAATGCGCCACAAATACTTACAGGATGTAGGTTACCTTACCTATAAAAGGGGTTGATTACCTTTAGTTTTTCTCACCATTCATACCACATCCCTTGAACTTGAGCATTTCGATCCTCTCCTAGGATGCAGTCTTTCACATGTTCAAAGCTACCTCCTCACAATGGGCTTGGAGCCATAATCACTCTCTTCTTATTCTCCTTCTTCACCTCAGTCACAATAACATGCTCCGCCAAACCCCATTTGAAGAGCAGCAACACAGAATTCATCAAAACTTCATGTGCGGAAACCTTGTACCCCGAATTATGTTACAAAACACTCAAACCTTATGCTAGTCTCATCCACACAAGCCCTATGGAATTAGCCAATGCCTCTCTCACCATCAGCCTAAAAGGCGCTCAATCAGCTTCAAACATGGTACAAAATTTGTCAAAACAGCACAACTTAAGCCCAAAGGAAGCAAGCGCCATAATGGATTGTGTGGAGACCATGGGAGACTCCGTCGATGACCTTCAACAATCTTTGGTGGCCATGGAGGGTTTAGATGGGCCAGATTTTGCTATCAAAATGAGCGATATACAAACATGGGTAAGTGCCGCTTTGACGAATGAAGATACATGCATGGATGGGTTTAGCAGAGAGAAAGGCATGAATGGGAAAATTGAGGCCATAAT
The DNA here is from genome assembly GCA_039720395.1 of Liquidambar formosana. Lineage (NCBI taxonomy): Eukaryota > Viridiplantae > Streptophyta > Magnoliopsida > Saxifragales > Altingiaceae > Liquidambar > Liquidambar formosana. Next base: position 3,456,471 of record CM077822.1, on the reverse strand, counting down.
TAGGCATTATATTGTGAAGGTTTCCAAGCTAACTAGCATTGCTTTGGCTTTCATTAACAGGCTCTCATCAGCTTAAGTTACTTTTATTATTGTGCAAAGGCCATAGTACTAGTTACTCTTCTCTATTTCTAATCTATACTACTTATAAAAAGATGAATGTAAGAAAAGCTTTTGATTGACTAATATACCCTTATTTTAATTTTTAAATACACAACTACCCACCCTTCTGCATATATAGGAAATATAGCAATATGGAAACTATAATTCTAAAACACATACCTTCATATATAAAACACAAATAGGAATTCAAAGGAAATGGAAACTATGATTCTTATATGATAAATAGAAATATATAGGAATATGGAAACTATAATTCTAAAACACATACCTTAAAATATAAAATATAAAATATAAAATATAAAAAATATAAAATGTTTATCTTTAAAAATATTTATGAAAAAAATATAAAATGTCTATGTATTTATTATTTTGTATAACTAATATTATTTAAAAATATTCATGTGCAACGCACGTGTACTATATCTAGTTGTATGAAGTGGGGTTAAAATTGTTTCTCATCTCCAAGTAATTGTAAAAAAAATCTCCCTCTCTCTCTCTCTCCCTCTCTCTCTCTCTCTCTCTCTCCCCCCCAACCCCCCCCCCCCCACACAAAAAAATAAAAATAAAAAAAATAATTAGGGTTGGGTGTCAGCGTCTAGGAGGATATATACGCCTGTGGTATGGAATAATATTCCCACCACATTGGCTGTTAGAAGGATGGGAACATATCTCTCTTTCTTCTTGGTAGTGACACATTGATGCACTCTGGCTAGGGCCCTATGAAACCGGCATCATTGAGGCTACACAAGTGTGCCCTTTCAAGTGTACCTTGCCCACATAGAAATTCTACTAATTGTTGCTTCTTATAAAATTGTTTTGAGTATACATCTCTCACATTTGAACCCAAGTGCCGATAGAGTACTGTACCTATGTGAAATTAGATGAGGGGAAAAAAAACAATGGAACTTTGTTGCAAATGTTAAAGAAATTGAGTGAACGAGAGCCACGACTCACGACTCATAAGTGCAAACTCCACATTCCACTTCTTTTCACAGTGCATCACTTCTTCAAGATGCATGAATTGTATTTGGTCAGAAGCTTTAATTTTTTAATTTTTTGTTTATTAAGAAAGAGTTATAAGGCATGGATTGCATGATATACGGCATTAATTTTTTCTGATGAATAATAAGAAATCTATTCTCTCTATGCACTTGTTCTAAAGTTTTTTTTATTTCACAACACGTTATCAGTACGAATTACTTAAAAATTTTATAAGTAACTAGTTAGTGCACATGTTGCACATGACTTATTGTCTATGGTTTTTTGTGAAAAAGTAACCTGTAAACAGGTGGCTAACTTTCTATGATTTTTTCAGATAAATCAACTTGTTAATTTAAAGCTATAAACCACTCTCAATTTAACATTTATGCATAAAATATAATATATGTATTTAAATGTATTATGTGTCTAAATAAACCTTTTCAATAATCCTTTTAAACTTGTAAAGAATCCCAAAACATCCAAAATTGTATTGCAAAAAACTCATGCTCATTTACTATAAACTATTTTTGGTTCATACTGATTCTGCTTCTCCTCTCTCTCTTTTTTTTTTAATATATATTTTTAATTTTTTTTTTATTTATCACAGTAGCTAGTTGTACATTATGAAATTCCTTCTTTGTTATTCTAACTTCTTCTATACCTATGATTTCACACATTATAAATTCTTCTAACTTCTTCTCTATCTATGATTTTATACATTATAAATAAAGGAAACGGTTTTTGATCCGTTTTTCTTCTTGGTGTCTCTTTATTTGGGTTTTCTTAGGTTTTTGTTTGAGCAATAAAAATCCTATTGTATTTTGCTCTACAAATCATTAGCATCAACGCATGAAGAATCAATAAAAATATATAAATATGTATCATGAATCATGATCACCCATCAAACCAAAAATAAATGTGCGCCCCATATGAAGAAAAAAAATCATAGAAGGACTCCATGTACCTGGCAAAAATCTTGTCAAAGAAGACCTAGTAGCACAGGTTGTTTCCTCCACTGCGTGTAATTATTTGTATGTTTCTTATAGCTTGTATCAATGTCTGCAATTATATATGCATATTTAAAATATAATATGTGCACATAAGAATGACAAACTAAGTAAATTATTTATAATAATACATATAAGTTGAAATCGAAGAATATGAAAGAATACCTTTTGTAGTTGATCGAAGAATCTATGTTACACTTCAAGAATGAGTTTTCTCTAAATTTATTAAATTTGAGAATTGGTTATAATTAATATTGAGAGCAGAGAAAGAAAAATAAAGTTAAAAGTCTCACCATTTTTTTTTTTTTTTTGGATAAAGGATAAGAACTTCATTTACACACAAAGGTGTTACATAAGGAGGATGCCGAAATTTAGAAAATTTACATACACAAAAAGTACTAACCAAGCCTAATATATCCTCTTAATTAAATATTATCATTAGGCTATATATCTTCTTAATTAAATATTATCAAACTCCAGGGAACGGTCTTGGATACTTGTCAATTAATTTACAAAAGCCAGAGAATCAGTGGATATGAATCTCAGGAAACCTGTGATATGATTGGTTATGCAGACATCGTAGCGTCGAAAGGATGGCATACCCCTCTGCCTGGAGAGATGAGCTTGCTCTAATTGAGAACGAAGAACCCAACTTTTGAGCCATTCCTTGAAAAGAAGTAGAAGCACCACACAATATGGCCTCTTAATGATATTTCTAAAGAAGAAGAAGAGATGGATTATAATAATAATACCTTATTAGAGTGTTTAATTGGATGTAATTTGTCTTCCTCTTATAGCGTGTTGTATGTAAACACGGTGTATGACAACCTATACCTTTAGAGTTTCAAGAATGGGTGCATATCTATGAAAAGGGATAAAAGTATCTTCATAGGTTTAACTAAGGATTTTACGAATTTTAGTTTAATTTGATTTCCTATTTATGTGTTTCAATTTGATTTCCTAATTCCTATAAACCAATTAGGGTTTAGTATAATGTATTATATGTACTATGTATTTCAATTAAAAGAAAGGTAAATATGTATTTAAAATTTAAAATAAGGTATAATGGACAATCAAAAGTTTTTCTGAGATTCAACCTTTTATAGGTAGTATAGATATAGATATAGGAATTATAGTTTTTGTTTCCTTTGAATTCCTATTTGTGTTTTATATATTAAGGTATGTGTTTTACAATATATTAAAGTATGTGTTTTAGAATTATAGTTTCCATATTCCTATATATTTCTATTTATTATATAGGAATTATAGTTTCCGTTTCCTTTAAATTCTTATTTGTGTTTTATATATTAAGGTATGTGCTTTAGAATATATTAAGGTATGCGTTTTAGAATTATAGTTTTCATATTGCTATATGGGTAGTTGTGTATTTAAAAATTAAAATAAGGGTATATTAGTCAATCAAAAGTTTTTCTTACATTCATCTTTTTATAGGTAGTATAGATATAGATAGATATCATATTACCACTATTTTCTTTCTTAATCAATTTGGTTGTGGGAAGTTAACATGTTCTTAATCAATTTGGTCATGATAAGTTAACACACACACACACACACACAATCACACATATATATTTATCAAATTGTATGTTTGCCATATTTTTGATAAACCACTTATTTTGATGAATTGGTAGCATGCTAATTTTCATAGTAATAAATTTTAGGGCAAAGTACATATTAGTGTCACCAACTTTACCCCAAATTTTAATGTGGTGTACGAACTTTCAATTTGCACAATTTAATGTACTAACTTTGCATATGTGTGTCAACGTGAGAAATTACTGGACGGATGTTTAGTATCTAATGGAGAAGCTGATGTGGTGGCCAGCTGGCGCCGACGTGGCATATCCCTGGTGGCCAACTCACTCAATTTTCCTTATATTCATCTCACGTGAGCTACACGTGAGGATTAGTTGCCCTTTACTCATTTTACCCCGAATTCAGCTCACGTGCTGTGCATGTGATTAGTTGGGATGCTGATATGTGGTGTTGGGTAAGCAATGGACGGGTCATATACAAAACGTCTCCAAACTCAGATGTTTCAGCATGATGATTCACTTTCTCTCTCTCGTTCACTCTTGATCCCTTCGCTGTCGGCGGCACTCTTGATACCCTCAATGTCGGCGACTTCTTTCCCCTATCAGCGGGGCAACGCAAACATAACCAGATCCGACGCCGTCGTCGTGAGTACGACCAAATCTAGAGAGATTTTCTTGTTTCTTTGATTTGCTTGGGTTTTCTGGCAAGATTCCATCATTGGCGAACTCCATATTTTCTGACAACTTGCTTCAAATCCAATGAAGGCGCAGCTTTTTCACCCTATCAATGGGGTAACGCAAACACAACCAGATTTGGCGTATCATCGCTAATACGTCCAGATCTAGCAAGATTTTCTTAGGTTTTTTTCTTTGATTTGCTTGGGTTTTTTGGCGAGATTCTATCACCGGTGAACTCCATATTTTCCAGCGACAAACTTCAGATCTGGCGAAGGTTCGATACCTTCCATTCGCAATCAGAATGGACGGCTCCAACTGAGTCGATCATCGTCCTCCTCCTACGCCTCCACTTCTAAGTTCACCGAACGTGATGAGACCAGAAATAGCTAAGGGTTCCCCCAATTAGATCTTGATCACTTTCTCTTTTTCTATCTCTCTCACGGCTAAGGGATTTATCTGTGTATATGAATATCGCAAAATGTCGAACATTTGGGTGTTTTTGAACTGTTGCATTTGTAGATGGGAAGGTTTCATTGGTGACAATAGAGGTCTTCACCGGCAGGGTTTTCATTGGCCGGCCATAACTGGCCTCAAAGTGTATCACGTGCACAGCACGTGAGCTGAATTGGGGGTAGAATGAGTAAAGGCAACTAATCCTCACGTGTAACTCACGTGAGATGAACATGGGGAAAATTGAGTGAGCTGGCCACTAGGGATATGCCACGTTGGCGCCAGCTGGCCGCCACGTCAGCTTCTCCGTTAGATACTAAACGTCCGTCCAGTAATTTCTCACATCGACACACATATGCAAAGTTAGTGCACTAAATTGTGCAAATTGAAAGTTCATACACCACATTGAAATTTAGGGTAAAGTTGGTGACACTAATATGTAGTTTGCCCTAAATTTTATTTAACAAGCTAGGTGATAATTTTTATAGTGATAAAAAGGTTGGTTTCTGCTCTAAATTTTATATCTTGAATGAAGGGATCGATCTTCTCTTCTTGAAGCAAGAAAAGATCTAAAAATTAAATAAAATAAACCTGAAGTTTTATAAATAAAAGGAGTGATGATTCATCTTCTCTTCTTGAAGTAAGAGCGAGATTTGAAAATCTGAAGTTTTCTATAAGAAAAGTTATTCATATATTCTCTTCATGAACCAAGAGACAAATTTGAAAACCTAAAATTTTCTATTTAAAAAAAAAAAGGAGGTTATGATTCATCATTCTCTTCTTGTTGGGAAGTCTCACATCCTACATCAATTAAATATCGAATTAAACATGTTTTCATATATTTGTTTGGGCCATCCACTTATAAACTTAAACTTGTAAGCTGAAAATTTCATATGGTATCAGAGTATGTCGTTCTTGGGCCTGTTTCGCTCGTAAGCCCTTATTTATTGTTTATGTGACAGACTGTTTGAATCTTATTAAGCCTGTGCGTGAAGAAAAGTGTTGGAAAATCTTACATTTCATATCGATTAAATATCGAATTAAACATGTTTTCATATATCTGTTTGGACCCTCCTCTTATAAGCTTAGGCTTGTAACTAGAGGTTGTAGATTGGCAAAGGGAACAATATTAATTTACAGTCTGATAGGTAGATTAGATCCCATCGGTCAACATGCTGGGCAATTTTAGTCGGTGGGGAGTGATCAGTCTTCTGATACCTGTTTTAGGTCACTTTTATCCTTTTTTCCTGTTCTTCTGTTTGTCAGTCTGAAGTCGTTCCCCTTCAGCCTTTTATTTAGTCTAGTCTGGCGCCAACCTATAGTCTCAGATACGAAGTGGATTTGGAGAATTCGCCTATTAGAATTAATCTCACAGGGAATTGACTGAAGCAAGAACTATCAAGTAGAGCGCCTGTCTTACCCTTGTCATGTCTAATCTGCAATAGAAGAATTGCCCATTATTTACGAATGTGAGTTGTTTAAGGTGTTTTGGCTTACACCAGACTTGAGCTGAGAATTGATTGAGATGATCAAATTCTTTTTGTTGATTGGTTGAATAACTTTCCAAAGGGTTTCAAAGCTTCCCTAGTTTTGATGTACCAGGCTACTTGATAGCCATCGTCCAACTGATATGGGTGAATGTAGTAATCAAGTTTATGTACTTGATGACCAACGTTTTGTCATATTTTCGCTAGGCTCACACTTACAAATGTCAAGAGATTAAGGTTATGGTTGTGTCAAGCAACAGATCTGCTCAACCTGATTTTCCCACTCTAATCATAATTGTCCAGTTTTAATTATGGAAGGAGGACAATCTGGAGAAGTATTGCTTGGAATACCCTTTGTACTGTTTTTTTTTTTTTAAGGGTATCTAGAATAAAGCCAGTGGAGTAAGGGAATCGTTACATATAAAATAGGAGTTCTGTATTGGTTTCTGGTCTGCAGCTGAGGGGTGTTGTTTTCAATGAAATGGGCTCAGAAGATTTGGTAACAAGAGGGTTCTGATCTCTGATATAGTGTTCTTAGCTAATTTGTTTGTATTTTGAGAAACTTATAAAGATCCCAAAGGGGCAGTAGGGAAGGCCCATCATCTAGCTAGGTTTACGTGTGTACTGGCCTTTTGGCTGTTCTTGTTTCTGTTAATTTATAATGGAATTTTAACTTCAAAAAAAACAAAAAAGGTAATCTAGCTAGGTTTTTTTATATTGCCGTCCCACTGGTCTCCAGCCTGCTATTGCTACTAGCGGATATTCTGGAGTTTTGGCTCCTCAGTTCATCCATTATACCCAAAAAAATAAAAAAATAAATAAATACTAATTATAAATAAATAAAGGGAAAAAAACCCAAAAGAATTGGTTTTGGTCCTGTACATGTACAAGCACTGAACCTGGATTACATCAAACGTATGTTTGTTTTTTTGTTTGTTGATGATGAGGAAGCTCTCATGGGTAAACCCGGTCCCATGTAAGATCTGCGACCCACATGGGTTTATTAAACTTAACGCTCAAGAGAAGTAGGAAATCTTGTACAGTGATTTTGAGAGATTGTTAAGAATCGAGTTCAGGATTTTCGTTTTGAGGTGTTATCTTCAACCCGGATTGCACATCTTGGGCCCTCCGAGTGGTATGGTTGGGTGGCAGGCAGGCAGGCAACCTCTTTGAACCCAAAAACTGTGAACTTGGGTCGTCCAGTTGGCCTTCAGAAATTACATGTTTCACTCTGAATCCAGATTTAAAGCCTTGGTGGATACATTTGGATAAGGTGGCTGTTGTCCATAATTGGGACCCATCTTTTAAATGGGTCCCATCATCAGATGCCCCCACTTGGAAACTAGACACACATTCTAAAACTAAAACATGTGTTGAGTAGAGCCTCTTAATTTTTGTCAATTCCAAGGGCGCTCAGAATTGACACGTATCTGAAAACCAAACACCCAAGTGTCTATTATTAGGGATTATGGATCGACACAAATTGGGATTCCAAATCACAACTATCCCCTATAGGAAGATCATTGAGACAGTTTTGGAGAAGAAAAATGCTATGCAGTCTTAACTTCGGATTGTTATTCCAAATCTCTCCATAAGGGACCACATCATGTGTCATGTGATGGACATTTTGTAGGCTCCAATAGTTTTTTTTTTTCTGTAATATTATTATATTTGACACGGCACGTGAGTGTATCATTTTTTAAAATTCATCTTTGATTACATGGTTTTAATGTGGTGATTTGATGTTAATTGTCATGTTAAGTGATTTGTTGATGAGATAATATCGTATCAACCATGTTAAAAAAAAAAAAAAAGATAATACTTTTTTTTTTTTTTTTGGAAGACGAGTAGCACTCTCTTCTCATGCACCTTTTTCATAATTTTATCATAAGTTTGAGGGAGCTCTGTAGAAGTTTGGTAAAACTTGCTATCAAAGCTAACGGCAATTCATTCTTGTGGCTCATAATAAATGAGTACATTTAAAGGGGGTCATTTTCATTTTATTCATATTTAGATGTGGGTTCTAACGTATGGATGTTGACTTAATCAAATGGTCATCCATGATTTAAAAGTAAAGAGGGCAAGCAAACCTCTTTCATTTTCTTATTATGAGACCTATAGATTTATGGGTGAATTGTGCATTGCGTTAAATTAATTTGAATCTAAATTTTAGTGAAGTCTGAGATAGCAACGATCGGGAAAAAAAAAAGTTAATTAAATAAAATGAGACATGGTAAAACATAGGTAAATGATACTACTGTAGAATGCAAAATCACCTCCCTATCTTTTTGGGTGAGTTCACTACCCATTTCTTACCCTACGAAATTGTTTTTTTTTTTTTTTTTTTTTTTTTTTTTTTCCATTTTTTTATATTTAAAATAGGATAAATTACAGAAAATCCCCCTAAAGTATGGGAGGGCTAGAAGATAACTCCCTTTATGTTTTAATTTTATCAATGTGCCCTCTAATTGAATTGGAAGACAAAACCAATCATTGATGGTCACCCAATTGGATATGATTTCGACGAGGGTTTCAGTGATTTTGGGTAACACGGATCCATTAATAGTATCATGTGCGTAGCCACGTGATTAATTTTTATCAATTTTTATTAATGGTAAGTGATGGTGAGTCACATTGTAAAAAATTAAAACATAAAAGAGGCACATTGACAAAATTAAAACATAAGGGGGTTATCTGCTGACCTCCCATACTTCAGGGGAGTTTTTTGCAATTTATCATTTAAAATATCAGGTCTCTTGAGCCATAACTACATCAAATATCAAGTCTCTTGATCCATAACTACATCACGAAATTGAAGCACAAAATAATTACGTTTTAAGTTATATTTGCAATTGGTTTAGATTGTCTACAGAATTAGTACTTCAGGAAAATAAAGTCTTGGCAGCTTTTTCTTTCCCATTTTTTTCTCCTTCTTCTTCTACTTCTTCTACTTCTTCTTCTTCTTCTTCATATATATATATATATTTTTTTTGGGTGGGAGGTTGGTTCAATTCAGGTTTTTTTCTTTTCTTTTTTTTTTTTTTTTTCTTTTGATAATGAGAAGATATTATTAGAAAAGTTGAGGAAAACCATGACGTCTCTTACACAAATTGAAATTTCTTTCATCCATAACATTCTTAGCATGCTTAGTTAGTCTATGAGCTGTTTCATTGCTTTTTACCGATATGCGGGTATCGAAATACATCAAAAGACTTCTCTGCCTTGCGATAGGAATTTTCAATGATTCAACCAATCACTGTAAATAGAGAATATTATGAAAAAACAAGTTTTATCAAAATGGATTTATATATTTGAAAGTTATAGATTTTTAATATTTGAAAAATTAAAAAACAAATTAGTTATATAGAGTGTCTTTAACAACAAAAAGGAGAGTGTCCCTATAAATAAATATGAGTAAAACAGAATTTTTTTTTATTATTAAAAAAATAGGGTTATTGTTAATAAAAATACTAAAACGTAAGGTTAATGAGTTAAAGAATTCTTTAATGAAATTATTGTTAAAATTATTTTTTTTTAACTGGAGTTATTGTCGATTTCCTGAGTGGAGGAATAAATTTTTGGGGCAAATTTATTAAGCTCTTTTGTAGAAACGTCAAAATTGGTATGTAAATAATTACTAAAACTTTAATTGGGGTAACAAAATTATCAGTAAGAGGGGTTGGGTAGACCCCTTGGCCTCGTTCTAACAGACAGCACACAGCCGAAGAAAAAAAAGGAGAGAGGAAGTCGCAGCTGCAACACCAGCCACACCAGTTTCCACCACCACCACCACCCACCGTCAGGTAACCCTAATTCATCCTTCTTCTTCTGCTTCTCCTTAATTCTTCGAACAAAACTCTATGAATCTGCGTTCTGTTTGTTTCTCGTCAAAGAACGATAGGAAAAGAATTGGAAAAATGCTCGGAAATGACTTCTCTTCTTAAGCATTTTTGAACGTTGTCCTTTTTTTTTTTTTCTCTCATTTTTTTTTAATAAAAATTTTATTTTCTCGAGAACCAAACGGAAGGCTATTGTGAGAAAGAAATTAGTAGGAAATAATGATAGAAAAACAAATATTTCAAATCGTTGACGGCTAGGGTCCTGAATGGGTAAGAAGGTGAATCCACGAACCATAAATTTTTCAATACGCGGAGCTTTGAATCTCAGCTCGCGGATTGGTGCTCGGAATACGGATTCGCGTCCTGTGCAAGCGGATTTTGTGACTGGGGTTTTTACTGTTTTGACTACAAAAATCAAGGAATATTGTGCCCTTTATGCTACTTACAGTTTATTTCTATGCGTTCAATTCAAGCTACATGCCTACATACATGTACACACACACACACACACACACACACACACACACGGACACATAGTGGGAGCGTTTAAGAAACAGCTGAGCGTTGAAATTGGGGATGCACACACACACACACACACATCACACACGCATATATATATATATATATATATATATATATATATATATGTTAATATATATTAATTTCCCCTGTAGAGTGTTTAAGAAAAGAAAAATGAAGAAGAAGAAGAAGAAGAAGAAGAAATGAATACTTTGATGAGAAGTTAGTTGTAGCACCAATTGAAGATGAAATATGAGAAATTCTAGTGAAACAATTTGAGAACAATGATTGCATGTATGCACTCTTAAGGAACGATATAATTCAAGAAGGCACTAGGTTAAAAATGAAAATACTTTGAGGTTATGAGAAATAAAGTGATTGTATATTACCATAAATTGTGACTCTATAGATGGCTAAAGATGGAGTCATGTAGGTGACTGCAAATATGTGAAAGGCTTTATTAAATTTCAGTCATGTGTCATCAGCCTTCATCTCATGCTTCTGGAACCATTAACATGCACCCACTTGAGCTTTCTATTGGCGTGCTTATTGTTTCCATATATTTGGGTTTTACACTTGGTAACATGTTTTAGGCTTGCTCTGACTTCTGGTCATCAATAAAAGCACTAGAGAATTAGATCTCTTCTCATATTGGTTTTATACCGTATCATTATCAGTCTTCATTTCTCTTCAATAACCTGTTTTCAATATGAAAAATGGGGAAAGATGCTGCATGCTATTTGCAAAACTTTACTAGGGTTGGACTTATTAAGGAATTAATATGATTTCCCCTTGAACTTGATGGTATGAATTCGAGCCGCATATTAATCGAAGACCCTTGATTTACTTTCCCTTTTTTAATGTCGTAAAGTCCTGCAAGAGGAGAGCTTTTACAGCAATTTCCCCCAATCCCATAAGGTATAAATTCTTGAAGCATAAAAAGTAGTACCCTATGTATAGAGAAGAAGTTCAATACCTTGAAGGTGCCACTTCTCTGTGTGTATTGGCTGCGAAGGTGTCTTTATTTTCGAAATCTGACTAATTTGGCATCATTAGTGTGGTATCTTGACTTTAAGCAATCATCATAATGGTGGTTTATTGACTTTAAGCAAGTATGCTCTGGGATACTTATGTAAGTAGGCCATTTTTGAGTCAAGGGGTTCTACATGGGTTAAAGGTGAATGCATCTAATCTATTGCACTAATGCAATGGCCTAGTGAACAATCAGGTGGATGCTGGATAGTAATGTTGCAATCAAAAGGATTATCAGCATGGCATATTCATATCACTTTGAATATGTCTAAAATCATTACAATGATAGCTGGTGTTTGGTAGCGCTCAGTAGATCTTACTTAGTGAGTTGAGGTTTAGAAAGTTGTTAATTTGCGTGAGAATAAGATTTAACAATGATAAATTTGACTTTTAGGAGCATGAGGACATTATGATTTATGGTGCAATGTTATGTTCCTAGTTGGCACCAGCGCTTTTTAATGTTTATTTATGACCCAGGTAACTTTATAATTTTTTTATTGTGTAATTGTCAAGATGTTGTTTATTTTCAAGTTGTGACATATATCAATCAGTGATTGTTCTTTTAGAAGTTCACCTTAATTTGATGTTGCCTTTGCTTAGTTAAGAATACCTATTAAGTATACAGTCTAAGCATCCAAATTCTTTAGTGACAGGTCTGAATTTTTGCATGGAATCCAATCTACAAAGCATGGCTTACTTTTTGAAATTGGAAATGGATTAGATTGACTTCCCTTTTGAAAATTACCTTTATCATGGCACGGAAGGGAAATCAACAGAAGAATGGGTTGGACCGCCATTCATCAACCCACAAAAAAAGGGTTTCAGATTTAGGGAGTGCATTGCCAGATAACAAAGGTAGAGGAAAAGTAAGCGAGGTGAAGATTGTTGCTGAAGAAGAACTCCCAAATGGTAACCAGCCAAGCAGTCCTTTGACAGAGAGTGATAGTAAAACTGACTATGTAGGAGATGAGAAGAAGAACAAGCAAAGATCTGGAAAATTTCTGAAAAAAGAGAAGCAAGGGGAAGGTGTGATGCAGAATCCAGATCAATCGATGCTTGATGAGAGTAATACAGGAAATTGCAATGGAAATATATCAACAGTGGAAATGTCTGGCTTAGGAAAAGAAAATGGGACATTACCTAGCTGTAACCATGGTCTAAAATATCGTAAAAGTGGTTTGGGTTGCTCACCAAATGGGTTGCATACAGAAAGTGTGATGGAAAATTTAGATTTTTCAGATACGGCAGTGGTTAGAAGCTTGAGAGCTTCAGCTTTGTCAATTTGGAAGGCAGCTAGTGAATGGTTAGAGAGGCAGAAACCATTATTTGTAACCATAACGACCAACCTACTATGTGCTCGTGATTATGTTCGAATGAAGATTGAGCATACTTATCCCATTGTTTTGAAATGGCTAGTGCATTTTGGGAACATAATGCTTTTTCTATCAATGGTTTGGTTGGACTGCACCCTTAAGGGTATTGATTCCTTTCTACGCATGGGGACAACATCCTTCTTCTCAGTTGTATGGTGCAGCATTCTCTCAGTGATTGCAATGATAGGGATGACCAAGTTCCTTATGATTTTGGTGAGCCCTTTTTATGCATCATCTTTGGTTTTTCCACAACAAAATCTTGATTTTTGAATCTATTGTTTGTAGCTTTTATCGTCGGTCTAATTTATTTTCAAACTGGTTGTTTGATTTATTTTGCCTTTATATATTTTGAAACCAAATTTACTTTTGTTTTGCATCCCTTTGTCTATTTCTACCTTCTCACTTTGTGTGGTTATTACAGGTTCTATACAACTTGTTTTATAAATTCAATTTAGATGTAGCATTCCTGGGTCTCCTTTTTACCAGTGTCCTAGCTGAGTAGTTCCCCCCACCCCCCCTCTTTTTGATAATTTTTTTCTTATATTTCTGTATTATTTTTTTTGTAATTGTTCAGGCCATATCTGCTTTGATGGGGCTTTTTGTTGGGTTCACCCTTGCAATTTTGGTAATTGCCATTTCTGGAATTGTTGTGTTGTGGTTCTGTGGAAGCTTTTGGACAACGGCACTTGTTGTCTTCTTTGGAGGTGATCCTTTTAACCCTTTTCTGACCATGGTCAGCATTATATATATTTGTTTGTTTTTTGTCAAAGGTTTCTGAGGTTTAAGGTTCTTGAAAATGCAGGGTTGGCATTCACATTCAGCCACGAACGCCTTGCACTTTTCATAACCACTGTGTATTCTGTATATTGTGCTTGGACATACGTTGGATGGTTTGGTTTGATTCTGGGTTTGAATTTATCCTTTATATCGAGTGATGTTCTGATATACTTTTTAAGGAATAACATAAATGAGCATAGAAGACCCAATAGGCCCCCTGAACAAACAGCTGGAATGCGAGGTCAGCAAGGCTTCTTCTATGGTGAGCCAGTTAATGCTTCATCCTCCGAAACTACTTCAGGGCGATCAGCAGATCGTGGACCAGGAGTACCATCAACCAGTGGTGCGGATTCGGAGATAACGTCTGAAGACGAAGTTTTTCGATTGTTAAGCTGTACCGATCATTATTCCGCATTGGGCCTGTCCCGATATGAAGATGTAGATGTTTCTTTACTCAAGCGGGAATATAGGAAAAAGGTTTGGCCATGTTTTGTTTATCATTCTCTTGGAAGTTTTAAGAGGCTCACTGGCCAAATATGGTGTCTTAATAGGGTGAATTAAATCATACTTCTATTCATTATCAAAAAATAAAATAAAATAAAATCATACTTTTATGAAATCCAATGGCAGATCTTGAAGCCTAGGGATTGGTTTACTATTGCATTTTTGTTTGTTTTTTTCTTCTTCCTGTTAACTTTCTACAATCTATCAAAGAGAGGTGGAAAATACTAATTGAACTCTTTTGAATGTTTTTCAGGCGATGCTGGTCCATCCTGATAAAAATATGGGTAATGAAAAGGCTGCAGAAGCTTTTAAGAAACTTCAAAATGCATATGAGGTTCATTTTTTGGTTTCCCCTTGTTTTTCCATATTAAATAAATATTTGTTGTGACACTTTGTCAAGTCTCACGAAAAGGTGGGATTTTTTCCCCAGGTTTTACTTGATTCTTTGAAGCGAAAAGCATATGATGATGAATTAAGGAGGGAGGAGCTGCTGGACTATTTCCGTAGGTTTCAAAGCACTTCTCAGAAGGTCTGAATTTTTATCTTGTCCTGGTCCTTTTTTGTAATTTTCTACAGTTAATTTGCTTTTAAGTTTTCCTAAGAATCCTATTTATTTGCTACAATCCACCTGGTGTATGAAAAAGAAAAGAAACCCAACTCCATCTTGATACGTAATGGCCTTTGTAATCTGAAACAAGGTGGTTGCTTGAAGGTTGGTACCACTCCTGCTGCCTCTGGCTGCATGATAATCATGTTATAAAAGTTCAAAGAAGTTCATCATAACATCTATTTGTTAAGCATTTGGGGCTGAACTCTTTCTAATTGAGCACCCAGTTACCATTTCCTTTGTACAAAGTGGCCTTGGTAAAGTGGCAAGAAATCTAAACTACCTCCACTGACCTCTTGGACTGAGTAAAGTTGATAAAACTCTCTCTCTCTGCGAGAAACTGATTCTATTTTTCTCTGTCACTTTCAAATTGTTGCCAGTTGAGAATGGTAGTGTCAGTTACCCTCTGAAAACCAGCATAGTTTAACTTTGAAGTTCCAGAATTTCCCTTATCATACCCTCTTCTCTCCTCGGGTTTAAGGTAATTATCTATAAGCAAATCTTGTGAGCTTCCAATAAAGAAGGAATGGCTCCACAGGAGTATTAAGTATGTGCTTCCAAAGTTGTTTTCTTGTATTACGCAAAAAAGTGATCACATAACAAATGATGAAAAGGTAGATTACTCGCAACACCAATCTTTTGGAGAAGGATACTCTATTACCACGGTGAAACCTAACAGTAAGGAATGTTATTTTTTTTTTCTGCCAATATTTATTAACTGCGGTGCACTGGAAGACTTCAAGTTGTCACTCAAAAATGCGACAATAGAATTTGAGGGGCATACTTATTTTTTCTTGTTTATTACTGTTAAAGAAAAGTTTGGTGCACTGGGTGTCCACTTACCATGACAAGTGAACCTCATTAGCACATCCCATTTTCATAAAGAGGGTATATCATATCCCATCCCCAAAACTGTTGGGAACAAAACATAAGCTTATTAATAGGTAGCACACTACTCAAAAGTTTCCACTAAGTAGTCATTTAGTATATGATCACTCATTTTAAAGTTTTCCTAGCAGTTTCTTTTTATTATTTATGCTTTCTAATGCAATTAATTGCACAGGCTGGACGGCATGGTTTCTTTCCCTCCAGATTCACAAGGGCAGAGGCTGATGGTGAGGACCCATTTAGAGAGTCAAGACGAATAGCCTGCAAGAAGTGTGGTGACTTTCATGTCTGGGTTCTCACCAAGAAGTCAAAATCTCGAGCAAGATGGTGCCAGGTTTTTCCTTTCCCTTTCAATATATGCATGGCATTCAATTTTAAAGCATATATGAAAGTTGGCTCAAATCGTTTTTATGGTGCATGATGTGGTCCAGCTTTCTAGATGTATGCTGCTCCTTTTCCCTCGACAAAAGAGATTTTTGTGCCTGGTGTTTATGTTTAACCTCTGAGAATTTCCCTTTTGAAGGATTGCAAAGATTTTCACCCAGCAAAAGATGGAGATGGATGGGTTGAGCAGTCTTCCCAGCCGTTCTTTTTTGGAATATTGCAGAAGGTAACAATGATACATGTGGTGGAAAGCCTGTTTTTAAGATTTACTGTTTTGATGTATCTTTATCTGTTCTTCTAGTTCATTCTCCTGATGTGGTACTAGTTCATCTTTTTCTGTATTTGACTGTGATTTTGCTTGATATAATATATTTGTGCAGGTAGAAGCTCCCTCTGCATATGTTTGTGCCGAAAGCAGGATATATGATGCAACCGAATGGTACATATGCCAGGTAAAGTAATTTCTGCTGATTTTTCTTAATTGATGTTTCTGTCTAGATTTCCTCCCTTCATCGTGAATATATTCAGGATGAGATTATTCAATGAGGGAAACAAAAATACCAGTCATTAGAATTGTAACGAGTTCCAGAACACCACACTATGATTTAAATAAAAATCTTGTGGTTCTGGATTGGATAAAAGTTGAGTGTATATATGATGCAAGTGTAGAGCTATCAGAAGACAGCCGTGGCTGAATTCAAACCAATGGACCAAACAACTTTAAGCGAAAATAAAAAAGCGTCTCTGAATTTGAATTTAACAATGGCATATCAAGATGTCTTAACGTCTCATGAAAATCAAATGAGTCCGTTGGGAAGTCCCACATTCCACATCTATTAAATATAAGTCCCACGTTCCACATCGATTTAATATTAAGTTTAATATGGCTTCATATACCAGTTTGGGCTCTTCACCTAAAAGCCTAAAACTTGACAGAGTCCCTTGTGTTTTACATAGGATCTTAGATGTGATCGTATATACTACTATGTTGAGTCAACCCTCTTAGGGGTTGGATGGCATTGTGAATTACTAAAATACCCATTATATTTAAGTTTAAATTGAAGATTTCAGAGGGGAATTACTGTTTTTTAAATTTTAAATCTTGACAACTCATCTTCACTTTTCTGCATGAAAGTCACTACCCATCAGATTATCCTCCGCTATAATCATTTTCAACAACTTTGATGGATTGAAGAGAAAAGAGAGGATATTGTGGGGAAGGTTCACAACTTCACGCACATAACATGTCCCACCCTCTGTAGTGTTTATGATGCCATTTAAATGTGTCCATTTCTTTCTTTTTACGTGTTTAATATAAGCGCATACTTTTTTATTTCCTTTGTTTCTTTCCTGGGGGAGTGGGGGTAATGTCTCCACATCACTACCGATTATTGTGTGAGGATGTGTTGCATTACACTACCAATGAGTGTTCGAATGTTATGTAAACGCAATGAACCGACTTAAATTCCATGAAATGTTTAAGTACTACTTATCCATTTTCAGACAAAGATAATGCCCATCTCTGAATTTTAATCTAATTCAACTGCAAAAGAAAACACTGAAAGTGCCTCTGTAGAATATTGCAGTGTGATGGAGAATTGATGGCTTGGGTATTTTTATTTGATTCAGAGATGTATTTTATTTTCTCGAAATGGATAACTCTATTAGAATTTGGTTTTGGCTTGGATAGATTTGGTTGTGGCTTTCATTAGAGGGAGTAATTGTGCATAACACTGGATTTTTGGTACAGGGAATGAGATGTCCAGCGAACACTCACAAGTCAAGCTTTCATGTGAACACTAATGTAACATCCAAGCATAATAGCGGAAAGGCAACCAGTTCAGGACAAAGAGGTGGGATGCCAACACCGAATATGGAAGAGAGCATGACAGAGGAGGAATTCTTCGAGTGGTTACAGAATGCAGTGCAGGCAGGGGTGTTCGACAATTTTGGTGGCACAACATCCACTGAGAGCCCTTCTGCCAGGGCTGGAAACGGCTCCAAGAGCAGTGGTAGCAATAGTGGTGGGGGCAGTGGCAGTAAGAGAAAGAAAAAGGGAAAGAAGCAATGGTGAGCTCTCATCATGTTTTCTACAATCTTCTCTCGCCGAATGTCTGGTGAGCATTTATGAGCACTATAATGAGAGCTCATAAACTTAGATTGAAGCCTATGGTCTTTTTCAAAACGGAGAGGCCTGACGAAATTTTAACTCCATTAAGTTGTATGCTGGCATGAATGGGAAGCCCCTTAAGCCTGCATCATAGAGTGTATAGTTTTTTCTTTCATTTTCCTTTTTCTTCTCTTTGTCTTTTCTCTGAAGATCAACCATGGCCCTCCATATCAGTTGAAATAGATCGCCAGTGAGATATGGCGGTTATCCTTTCATTGTTGGGTGCTGCATTCTCGAATCGGTTCAAGGGTCAATTCATGGAAAGAGAGATGACCGAGAGGTTATGACATCAGGGAATGCATTGCTACCTTCATGAAATGGGGATAATCCCATTTCATAAACGGATGATCTTTCAAAACTTTGTTCACAGGCCAAAACATTCCATTGACGGCCGAATCAGAATCATCTTCCCTTTCAAAAGCAATTAATTGGAAAGATACTGAAATGATTCCAGTGGAGCATTTTATATGCTTTGCCGGGCTTTAGAGGTCAACCTGATTTATCAGTTGGACAGGCACCTTTCAATCTGTTTTCCTCTGTAGTGAGTTTTGGTAACTAGACAAATCATGTTTGCAAATGAGAACTCGCCACAAAAAGCCATTTACGTCTTTAAATTAGGAAAGAAATAATCGGGTGTTTGCATAATGCAAGTTTGATCAGGTGGTACACATTGAGGTATAAAACTTGTATATCATTGTCAACCGTTGGGAAAATATATTAGTAGAAAACTAGAAATCATAAAACTCGAATATTATCAGTCTATTTTATCTTGAAAAAAAAAAAAACAAAAAGAAAAAAAAGGAGGAAAGAAGAGTGCTTTAGATGATGGATTTTGAGCTGAAATAGGAGTGTCGTTTAGGAAAATGGAATCACTATAAATATTTTTTTTGAATGTATGCCAAAACGGTATCAAACTTCCAACTTGATAAAATTATTTGAATGTATGTAAGATCATTGCTCTCTTAGCACCAAAATGAAAAAAAAATAAAAAATAAAAGGAAAGAAAAGAAAAAAAGAAAGAAATATTATAAGATCATTGTTCACTTTGTAGATCGTACTAATTAATGTCCAAGATTAATTCAATAAGTGACTTGTTCAGTGAAATCAAAATAATACCAAAATCCCAAGAAGAAAAGAAAAGCAAAAAAAAAAAAAAAAACTTACTTGACCCGGAGAAAAATAAACCCCCAACTTTCTCAAAATTACCAAATACCCCTTCCCCCCTTCTCTTCTTCTCTTCCAGTCCAGCTGATATCTAACGAAGATATCGTCACTCATTATAGCTCTCCCTCCCGAGACCCCAACAATGGAGGCACTCATACAGACCTCCCCTGCAACGTATTTCACTCCTAAAGTCCCAAAATTGAACACTAATGGTGGTATTACTAGATTTCAGAATTCATGCTCTGTGTTTGCAAACGGGTATTCTTCAACATGGCCATTTTCTGCACACAAACTGTCTCTCCGGCTTAGGAAATCAGTGATTGTGGAGGCCAAGAAGAAAAATGAGAAGAATAAGGAGAAGGCGGACAGTCATAGCTTCATACCCAAACCAGATGAAGCAACAGGACCTTTTCCCTGAAGCTGTGCTCCTTAAAGAGGTGATTTTTACACATATAACCCCATCATTTTTTTTGTTTTTTTGTACTTTTTTTTTTTCTCATTATTTCTTCTCAAGGGCGGATAAGAATTTGTATGATTTTGGGACACTTGCTGAAAACCCTTTGAGAACTTAAAATACTGGCAAAACCCTAGGTTGTATTATGAAAATTGATGGCATAGGATTGTGATGATGGTAGCCACTCTCTTGAATTGCTCCATTCAAAGTAATGGACTTGTTCGCAATATTATATGCAAACGAGAATTCAATTTCTATGGGACATCCAAACAGACCCTTAATGTTCATGCAAAATTTTGGATTGCTAGTGTTGCATCTGTTCTTTTAAGGAATCTCAAAATTAGAGTTGGTTTTTCTTCTTTTGAGTTTTTCAATCAACAAATTGCTGTTCATTCTTAAAATGGGAGTTTTATTTAAATTTTCAGAAGAAAGTTCAGGAAGATGGTACACTTCTCCCTGAGTTTGCAGATGCCGAAGAACGTAAGTAAATTATGTTCTGAGTCTATATTTTTCGCTTGCTTTTTTGGTTAAAGATCACTCTTTTAATTGTGAATAGGTTGCTGTAATTGAATTGGTTGTTGATTTGCAGAAAAACTCTTCGAGTTTCTAAATCTGCAGCTGGAAAGCGATTTGAATGTAGAACGAAGTAAGCATGCTTCCTTGTCATTGCTTGTTGCTAATAGGATTAAATTGATTTGGTTGGGTTGTTCAAAAGGCCACTGGGAAACTAAAAATGTAGTTATTTTTCTTTCCCATTGTTTGTTGTTACTCCATAGAAAGGAAACATAACACTCTTACAAATTGAGCAGTGGAGGATATGTAACTTTCTAATTCAACTTCTATAGAAAGTTTATTTGAGATTGACTTTCAAGTTGTGATCCGATGCTCAAAAGCATCTCTCTCCCTCTCTCTCTCACACACACACACGCACACACACATTTTAATTTCTTCTCATCTTCACTGGTCTGTTTGGTTGCCAAGAAGACAGGAAAAGAAAAGAAAATTTGGGGTTTCAAAACCATTTCCCAGCAACCAAATGGATGTAGGGAAATTGCTTTTCTTGATCTAAATTAATCAAAGCAACATGTCTCTTCTTCTTGATTTTTAAGATAAATGGAAAATTTTGTCGGAGTATGATTCTCTAATTTCTTATGATTTATATTCATTGGTTTGACTTGACATTTGCACTGAATTATCTTCATTTTAATTCAATTTTTCTCTTGTTTGGTACAGTGCGCCACTATGAAGTGGTTTATTTAATTCATGAGAACCATGTCGAAGAGGTTGAGAAAGTAAATGAGAAAGTTCAAGGTAACCTTCTCCCATTGATTGTTCTGTTCTGTCTGCATTTTGACTGAACCAAATCTTGAGGAAGTTTTGCGCCAAAGTTTGTTGATTCTTTGTTCAAATAACCTTGGAGTTTTGCACAAGGTTTAGATGCTCTCGAAAGTGCTTATGGTTTCTCTCCCTGGACATTGAGTTTGGTTTGGCTTTCTTAAACTTGCCATTGATGTATATGATGCTAGACTGCTAGTACCCTGGGATGAATCTCTGCCTTTTTTTTGCCTGGATAATGTGGATGCATCTCTTCCATAGTCACAATCTTTATGTGGTCTGTTCCTATGGTCAAACAGTATTATGTTCCTATGGTCAAACAGTATTATGATCTGTGGCTTCTAAAATTCCATTTAAAAGATGGGAGGGAGAAGATCAAAATTTTTAGTTTTTAATAATATCTATGAAACATGTTGCAGACTTTTTAAGGGAGAAGAAAGGCAAGATATGGAGACTGAATGATTGGGGTCTTCGAAGACTGGCATACAAGATAAAGAAAGCAAAGAATGCCCACTACATCTTGATGAACTTTGAGTTGGAAGCTAAATGGATTAATGATTTTAAGAATATGTTAGACAAAGATGAAAGAATCATTCGACATCTTGTGATAAAGAGGGATGAGGCAATAACAGAGGATTGTCCCCCTCCTCTTGAGTTTCACACTCTGCGTGCAGGTATGGAGGACAATGATGATGAGGAAGACGACGATATAGATTACTATGATGATGAAGATGAAGGTGAGGGTGAGATTGACTTGGATGGCTATGATGATGATGGTGGAGATGTTACTATTCTTGTCGGCAGCGACGATGACGATAGAGAAGATAGGAATACTAAATCAGCTAGTGTAAATAGTGCGGGAGGAAGAAATCTGAGAGCTCAGAAAGTAGGTCGGTAGTTTCTTCCTTTTGACCTTTGCTTTGCCTTTTAATTTGACAGAAATTCAGGTCAGTTTCAAAAAGTCTGTTACTACAAGTATTTTTTTTTTATTTTTATATTTTTTTATGACATTTAAATAGAATGTGTAATTTGATGTATGAAAATGTGCGCATTATCCTTTGCAATCATTTGTTAACAGATTATGTAAGGTCGCATTTTTTAGCCTACTTGAACTGGAAATTCTTAGAGGCATTACATGTCAGTCTTAGTTGAAGTTGCTTTCAAACTCAATGACTGTATTCTAATTCCAGAAAATGACAGCCAATCAAAATCTCCTGAACCATAGTTCTGAAATAAGGAGAGTTTGCGAATGCTCAATATGCTTGAGGTTTATTCTGGATACCAACTCCAAAATTGATAACCATTGGAGAAAACCCGACATCATTTGTTTGGTTTTTTAAAACCCTTCATGAAATTGGAAAAGTGAAATCGAAATGGATAAATTTTCTTTGATTCCTTTATATAAGCAAGCTACATGGCATTGCAATGGATGATTATAGTGGTATCATGCTTCTCAATCCCATGAGAGCTATGTTTCAATGACAATACAACTCACACAAAAGCTGCAAATCCATGGGTGATGGTCTGTTGACACTCCAAAGAACGTTGCATTGATTGGATTTAGCCCAACAAGGTAGTTCTTTACCACCACCCCTTCTGACCTAGTGATACCTGGGTGGGGTGGGGGTAGTAGTCTAGGGGTCAGGATCCTCAATCCCCTCCAATGTAAACCAATAGGAGGAGAAAAAAAAACGAAAGAATTCTTTGCTTTTCACTTGCAATTTTCTGGTTAGGGTTTGTTCTGCATTTCACATACAAACCCACATTTGAAGGAAGCCGGTAAATTTAAAGATTGTCCAAAAGGTTAGCTCACACACTTGATCTGGTGCCAAACTGAGTTACAGAAAGGTGAACCAATATATTTCATGGGCCTCATCATCTGATCCTTGCTTCCTTCACTTACAGATGGCGAAGAAATTGAAGGCCATTATTAATGGGATTGACAAGAGTGTGAGCGTTTATGAATTACAAGGCAAAAAACCCAATGCAATCAATGCCTAACGTAGATTAATGTAACCTCCTTAGTCCTTACTGTCCAATGCTTGAAGACTATTTGATGGCAGAAAAAGGGGTGACAACAAATTAAATAAGTATAAAAATAAAAAATCAAATAAATAAAATTAAAATCATGACTACTATTTCATAAAAGTCTTCTCGTATTTAATTTTGTGTTCTGCACAATATAAGAGTATATATAAATGTAACTTCTCTGTATTAAAAGATTAAACACAAAAATAATCTCTTTAAAGGTTTAATTTTTTTATTTTTTCGGTCACAATACAAACACCATACGGAGTATATAATAACCCACCAAAAGACTCGAACCTAAAACCTACCCCATAAAAGGGAGAAGTGCTACTAGGCTAAGTACAAGGCCATTGGCAATCGATAAAAGCTTAAAAAGATTATGCATGGAAAAACAAACTGATTGGGCATAAGTATAAAAATTTAAAATAAAGAATCAAATAAATAAAATTGACATAAATAAAACTAAAAATCATGACATTTTAAAGTATATGGATGGTTGCAAAACCTTTAAAAGATCTCTTGAAACAAAAATGAAAATGAAAAAAAAAAAAAAAAAAATTACAAGTCAAAATCATCCACAGGAGAAGAAGACGGGAGTTGGTTTTACCTCTTCAATCGGTTCCTCCGGAATAACAGCCACAGGACAACGTCCATTTATGTCACCACTCTCACAACAACCCCTCCTCCTCCTTATCCTCTGGATTTTTTAACTCATGTAATGAAGTCCCAAATGGCAATTCAGTGCTTGACCAAGTTGGTTTTACCTCTTCAGTCGGTTCCTCCCGAATAACAGTCACAGCACAACGTCTATTTATGTCACCACCCTCCTCCTCCTTGTCCTCCGGATTTTATAAATGATGCAATCAAGTCCCAAATGGCAATTTGGTGTTTGACCAAGTAGCCTCCTTGTGCCACGCCATCACCATTTGGCATTAACCCACTTTGTATTGTATTGCAAATTTTAGCCCATCTCTCACTACATATACACATGAAGCTAGAGGACTTGTAGTGAAATTGTACACACCTAGCTAGCAAAGCAAAAGACATGACTATGGTTTTTTCCACTTCCACCACCACCTCCACCGCCACCGCCATTGTACTCGTCTCACTTATCCTCCTCCTCCCAAGCTCTTACTCTTCTGGGGTACCGAAATCTGATTTAGATCTTTTGGAGTTTCCTCTGAATTTAGAGTATCTTGAAGCTGAGTTCTTCTTGTGGGGGTCTTTGGGTTATGGGTTGGATAAAGTTGCTCCAAATCTGACCATGGGTGGTCCTCCGCCGGTTGGCGCTAGACGGGCCAATTTGGATCATTTTACTAGAGATGTCATCAGGCAATTTGCTTTCCAAGAAGTCGGACACTTGAGGTACTTCTTCAATTAATGTTTTCTCCTTTCCCATTCCGGTGCTTGATTTATTTATTTTTGACAAATTCTTGGTGTTTTGAATTTGGCATAAAATCATTGGATAATTTGGATTCAGACAAAATTTTCAATCTCAATCCATATTTTTTTAGTTTTTATTTTTATTTTTTAATTTTGGCTGTCAGTCATCTATTATATACTCCGTATATGTAAATAAATAAATAAATAAATAAAAATTCCAATTTGACCTGTTTTATTTTATGAAAATTGCACTTGAATTAAGGCCTACTCCCAGTTAGACGAGGATAATAAACATTTTGTCATTGATTTTACTTGTCTTCATTATACGTCAAGTTGTAGCATAGAAGATATATGGTTAGTGTTTTAAATTTCAAAATCTACATCACTAATTAATCTACTCCAGCAAAAGACCTCAAAAACACTACTTTATACGAATTTGGATGCACTAAATATGTTTTTCCATTGGTCTTGAGGACTCTTAAGGCTGAAATGATTAATTAGAATTCCAAACTGTTTACACAATTTTAATGGCAGGGCGATTAAGAATACGGTAAAGGGATTTCCAAGGCCACTATTGAATTTAAGTGCAGCATCATTTGCTACTATAATGGACCACGCATTTGGAAAATCCTTGAAACCACCCTTCGACCCTTATGCCAGCAGTCTCAATTTCCTTATTGCATCCTATGTGGTTCCTTATGTTGGCCTCACCGGATATGTTGGAGCAAATTCGAAACTCCAAGGTGCTGTCTCTAAGAGGGTATGTTCAACTTTGATTTATCACCTCTAATTATGTACCTCCAAGGGGTAGCAAGATTGATTCTTGACACTATTCCTTACTTGATGGGCGGGGTTTGAGGGGTAGATGGAGACTAGGCCGGCCCAAACCCTAATAGGACTTGGGTTTGATTATCCTGCGTTATCCTTTTAAAAAATGGCATTTTTTTATTTTTATTTTTTATATTGCATTGTCTAAATATTTTGCCCACATACTCTTAATTAGATGTCATGACAGTTGGGCTAACCAATCAAAAATTTCATTAAAAATATATTTATGAAAAATACTGCTTCATCCACCACGTTCACCACCATTGACGTGTGGCATGAGATGGGTGAAAGCATATTGAATTTGGTCAGTCAAAAGAGAGAGAAAGATTGGTCACATTAGCAGTCACATATGGTGGGTAACTGACGGTGGTGGGTGGTATAGTTGAGTTCTATAATTACTTATAGTGGAGCAAGCAAATTCGGATAAAAATTTTAAAACAATTCAACATTTTCCATGAAACTAACACCTCTAATTCCCTTGTGTATGTGCTTATGGGTGTCTTAGCTTGTTGCCGGCCTTCTGGGCGTGGAATCAGGCCAAGATGCAGTGATCCGAGCATTGCTTTACGAGCGCGCATCATCGAAAGTGCCACCATATGGAATAAACGTAGCCACATTCACCAATCGCATCTCGGAGCTGAGGAATAAGCTAGGACGAGCTGGGTTGAAAGACGAAGGCCTTATAGTTCGTTCAGCCGTAGAGGCCGAGGGAAAAAGTTTCGGCAACGTGCTCGCCGGCGACCAATACTCAGTTGCATATGACCGGACGCCAGAGGAAATATTGAGGGTTGTGTATGGGAGTGGTGATGAAAGGGTCCCAGGAGGTTTCTACCCAAAGGGTGGTGATGGTCGCATTGCCAAATCTCATTTACACTAATAGTGCCTAAAGCTTTACAATGAGACAAGGTTGTCAGTGCCTTGAGTTTTCTACATGTTTAGGACTGTATGTCCTTGCGTAGACTGAAAATAAATATGACTTCTTTACATGAAAATGTTGGTTGAGGAATTTGTTTTGTGCGTAGTTTGGTTTGTTCACTAGCATTACAAGCTTATAATTCATACAATGAGCTTAAGCAGTGTCGTCCTTGAGACCAGATGGGTGGAACTTAAAATGTCCCATTTTTAATGTCACAATTAAAAAAAAAATTAGAAGAGACAAGAAACCTATATTGACAACCAGAAGTAGATAAAATGCAGTAAAAATGGGATTTAAAATATATGTAATTATACTTGTAATGCATAGGCTGATTATCGCAAAAATAAAAAATAAAAAATAAAAAATAAAACAACCACCCATAAACATGCCAGAATAGGAAATATGCAAAAATACATGATACAGTTCTGAGGTAGTAATTCATTTCCTATTCTCACTAATGATCCTTAAATCTAAAATTGCGATGCACAAAAAAAAAAAAAAAAAAAAAAATAGTAATAAAAGTAAAATAGAGACGTTAATAACAAAGAATCTTGGGAGTTCTGTATGATATAAGCATAGGAGATCAATGGCTTGTTTTGATATTGGGGAGATGACTAATCATAAGACACCCAACCGAAACCGCTGTAAATTCAATGACCAACATGACAGAGGATATTGTCCTGAAAAATTGGGGATGACATAGCATCACATATATCTAGGATTAGCCCTTAAGAGGGGCATCAGTGTATCACATGCACCAATACCAGATTTCCTCTAGTACTTTGTACAATCGATTAAATGCGAATAAACATGCCAAAAAGGTTAGTGTTAGCAAGACCATCCACTGGTGACTGGACAAGAACCTGCAATATACTAGTGATTTATCCATGAAACCCCTCAGTATTAATACTAGTGATTTATCCCTTGGATCATATTCCTGGTAGTAGCCATTACATGCATAAGGTACATTTTCAAGCTGACAGATGTTGAAACTTGAAAGAACAGCCCCCGTGCCTATGGACATCCACCCATCCCAAATTCTGCAAGAACTTCAATAGCCAGATTCACTACCATGGTGTTACAGGGCTTCTCCATATGGACCATATCACTGAGGCATTCCTTTTCTCTTGATTCTATTTTACATCATGCCAAAAGGAAAATTAATATTTCAGTAATTCCAACCTGGTTGCAGTCAGAAGTATCACACCTGAATTGAGGTGAAATAGCATCCGCATGATCCGGGAATTCCCCTTTCAAAGAGCAGATCATATAAAATGGGACAAGACCAGCAATAATTTAATTTATTTTGCAATTAACTAGTCGAAACCTCTCATACCATTAGTCCAATTAACTGTGATGGAAACCGCAGTAAAAAGTAAAAACCACTTCAATGGTTGAAATTGTTTGCATTGGAAAGAAGAACATGATTATGGAAAGATCAGAGATATATCTAGTAAGAGAGACACAACATACCTGATCAGAGGTTGTTGATTGAAGGTAGTTAATTGGATTTGTTGATTGGTCATCGCTGGTAGGAGGATGCCATCGCTGACCAGAGGTCGCCAGTTGGAGGTCTTCAACAGTGGTCACACATCAAGGTTGCTGCAGGAAATGCTGGTATAGGGTTCATCGATGCTGGTCGTATTCTCACAAGAATCAGCCTGGCACCTCAATGGTCCTCATCAGACTAGCCATGGCTCAGTCCACCTCATCATCATTATCATAGCCACTCTTATCCTTAGCCTTGCCTGATCTTTGAATACATCTCCATCATTGCTAAAAACAGTTGCATTTTGATTTGAGTCAGAGTTGCAGAGGATCAATTGTCCACTGTTTGATTGAGTACTCCCCTCATCTTCATCATATGTCAGGTGGATGCAAAACTTCTTCACGTTTAATTCTCTATTTCCCTCCATAATAAATTCAACCACCGCTTGATTCCCACGGACTACCACACAAGCTTCCTCATAATCTTCTTATCTCTAAGTGAGACCGGAGCGCCGAAGGGGACATGGAATGAGGAGATAATAATGGATATTCTACATCCCCAAATAGCAGGCTGTCAGAAAGATGATATTCCGGTCTCTTTACAACAATGCAGACGAAGGCCATAAATAAATAAATAAAAACCTTTCTATATCAATCACGGGCATAAACATTAACAAAAAAAGCACAAGCATAGAGAGGAAACCAGAAAAACCAATCTGTATCAATCAAGGTGTGGAACCACAAAGATGGAGAATTTTAGCTATTGATAAACATTGGAATTTGTAAAATAAAGAAGGAACAGTGAGGTTATATGATACCAGGGTCATTTAAATTGAACTAAATGCAGTGTAAGGAAAAGCAAAGACATTAGTAGGGAACAAAGCAGAATAGCCTTGTAGGTGTTGCCATTTTCTGAATAAATAGTTCCGCATGTGGTCTCAATCCACTGAGAAATTTTATCAAACAGTTGGAAGGCTTATTTTAATGTCAAGTTCAATTCTACCCAGCACAAAACCACGTCTAAGTTCACATACCAAAATGTACTAGAAAAATTGGGTTTCGAGATTAGGAAACGAATGAGAAGAAGAATATGATTATAGAGAGATCAGAGATATATATGGAGCAAGAGAGACATAACATACCTGATGAGAGGTTGTTGAGTGAAGATAATTAATCGGATTTGTTGACTGGACTTCGTTAATTGAATGAGGTCGTCGCCAAACAGAGGTCGCCAGTCGGAGGTCTTCCAACGGTGGTCACACATCAAGGTCGCCGGAGGAAATGCCGGTTAAGGGTCATCGATGCTAGTCGTATTATCGGAAGAACCAACCTGGTACCTCGGCCTTTTAAGGAGTGGGTCCTCGTCAGACCAGCCATGGCTCGGTCCCGCCTCGTTATCATCATCGCCAAAAACAATGGCATTTTGATTAGAAGCAGAGTTCCACTGGATCAATTCTCCACTGTCTGATTGGATAGTCGTCTCAGCTTCATCATATAACAGCCGGATGCCAAACTTCTTCAGATTAAATTCTCCTCCTCCTTCAATAGTTACTTTAACCTTCACTTCATCCCCTCCATACAACACAAGACTTTTTTCTAAATCAAAATGGATCGCCCGGATGTGATCTGGAGGTGCGCTTAGGGCCGGCATTGTGAACAATGGCATTGTGAAGAATTCAAAGGACAGCTCATTTCTATTCATGTCCCCAATACGAATATAACCACACTGCATAGCTGTCTCTTCTGGATACATAAAGAGCGCATAGAGCAATTCCTTTTACTATCTTACATCCCAAAATGGTAGGCAGTCGGAAAGATGACGAAAGACCCGTCCACTGATGGCTAAACCATTGGGGAATCTCGTTTCCATAATATGTAAGGAAAGTAAATTTTGACCACTGCATGGGAAACATGATTATAATCAAGGACTCAAGTATCAAAGGTAAAACTCCAATCATGGCTGGCTCCTGAGGGTAACAAAAAAAAGGAATTTAACTCTTTTGTCTGATTCCACCAAAATCAAGCTGACTTAACTTCAATTTAACAATCAAGTTAAGTTTAACTTCAAAATCATGTCAAATTGATTTTGAGAATATTAAGTTAATACTAATTTGAGTTTTACAATCAAATTGAATTTCAAGTTGATATTTTTTTATTATACATGCATAATTTCTTATTCATCATGTACTTTGTTTTGGAAGTCTCGACGAATAGATTCCAAAAATATATATTTCATTGAAAAATAAGATGTAGAATGCAAGTTATGTAAAATTAAAATATTGAAAACACAAAGATGGCGTATCACTGTTTAGCTATCCAAGGCTGTTTTAACTCTTATTTAAACCACTCAAATGACGGAATTCGGCCAAGAAATCATTTTCCTAAAAAAAGTTTAGAGTTAAAATATTGTTAATTAAATGTGTATAAAACAAATTCTTATGTAGGGTACAAAAATTGTGTGGCGTTCAATAAATAGAAAGTATCAATTTATGCTAATTTAAATGCAAATTTGAATAAAGTGATATATTATATTAATATTTATGATATTGCATCTATGCATTATATGTATATATAGTATTTCTATAGATTACATATAAAATATAATATCATATTAAAAATTATTATTTTATGAAATTACTTTTTTTTTTTTTTGGTTTCCCAATGTGTCCTCAGGCTTCGCCCAGGACTAATCCTCCGAGGTACTTTTATGAAATTACTTTAGTATTGTTTGATGAATATATCGATAGATATTATTGTTGAGATTTTTTCTTTTTTATGATGAGGAAACCCTAGACCCATGTAAAATCTCACAACCCACATGGACCAGGTAAGTCAAGCCCCATGAGAACCATGAAAATTTTGTTTGGGTAAGTCTAAGGGGATAGCAAGAGTTGAACCTGGGACTTCTGCTTCTTGAGACGGGATACCTGGCCAACTGAGATACCCTTTGGGATTATATTGTTATTGAGATATATATATATATATCGAAGGTTTTTTTATGAGAAATATATCGAGGAATAAATCGATAATATCGGAGATATTTTAGTTATTGGTTGTAATTGAGAGAGAGGGGAGAGAGATCAGGTAGGTTAGCTTCTCCATCATCAGCCCTGTTGACCCTATTCAAGAATGATTAATCAATAAGTGTGCAATAAAACATTATAATACCGTCACAAGACAGAATTGAGATAGATTCTTTCAAGAAAAAATTTCATTTTGGTGATTGCTTCCCAAACTAATAACAAAAAAACGAACTTGACCACAAGAAAAATGTCATATACCCAAACTTTCTGCCCAACTCTTTTTGCCCTAACATTTTGCATTTGAATAAAAAAAATTTCTTTTTTTTTTTTTTTTTTTTTGTAAACAGATATGTACTGGATCCAGTTTGATATTAGATCCCACTTTAAATGGTGTGTCAGAATATTTAATTATGAAATGATTGAATTTTAATGAGTGTTTACTAGATTCTTGCACCTGTTGAGAGACGATAAAGCGTTGTAGCAGGCTCTCCCTTGAAATGTTTGCTAGTTTGTTCTTTATACACGCGAAAAATTGTGACTCCCTTAAGCGAGGAACCTCAGCAAATGTGTACTCATCGGCACTGAGAAAGCAATGTTTGTATAGAAATTCTGATTGAATTGTTGAGTTTTCCAAGGATATGCAGCCTCTACAGAGAAGAAGCAGCAAACTAGTGGGTAGCTCTGGAAGTGATTGGAGCCTTGTACAGTGACGTAATGTTAGTTCCAGAAGCATGGAGAGATTCTTGATGCTAGCCGGAAGGCTACAAAAATTGTTGCCATCTAGATTCAAACTAATTAAGGAGGATAAGCTCCCAAGATCCTTCGGAATAGCTTCATCTGATACATTGCAATCTTGAAGATTTAGAAATTTTAGGGAGCTTAAACGCAATAATGGAGTTGGCAGTAGTAGACTAATGGAATTCAAGCTTTTCCTTCTTGATACCCAAGACCAAAAGTCTGAAGCCAATGAGCTAGATGTTGAAAACTTACAGCCAAATAAAGATAACTCCTTAAGGTTCTTCAAATGTACTATGGAAGAGGGTACTTGTCTTATTGCAGTGCCGACTGCATGCAACTCAATCAATGCTTCCATCTCTCCTAGGTTTTGTGGCAATGTTTCAATTTTTGAGCAGTTGGAGAAATTAAGAATTCCAAGGGATTTCAATTGACAAATGCTCACTGGAAGGATCTTGAGGTGATTGCAGCCTCTTATATTCAACAAGACGAGTCGACCAAGATGTCCAATGGATGGGTGGATCTCCACTAAACTTGTACAATCTTTAAGTACTAATTCTTCGAGATTGGGGAGTTGCATGAAGTCGGGGGTTTTTGTTAGGGAATGGGAATGACTGAGATTAAGAAATTTCAACTTTTTCAGGACCTGTTAAAAAATAATAATAATAATTAAAGAATGAAATGAATATACAATCAATTCAAATTATAGAAGAAATGAAGAAAATTTTATACCTTGAATTCGCTCCAAACTCGTGTCAATCTACTATATTGCATGTCAATAGCAACTAGGTTCTCTACATGAAAATTGTTTGGTATAACCTTCCAGGGGAATCCATGCCAATAGAGCAATCTTAACTCTTTAAAAAGAGGATCATTCCCTTCAAGGTCATATACATAACTGAGTTGGAGTAATCTTAGTTTGTGCATCTTTGCAAATGCTTTTGTACTCAAGCGCACCTTATTTAATGAAGGCAATCTTAAGACCAATCCTTGAACTGCTATTGTTCCCTGCTAAAAAAGAGCACTAGTTATTAAAATAAAAAAAAAGATACATGCATGCATGCATATGTTAACATATGCTTAGCACACAACTACACACGCACGATGCCAATATATGAAACCTCTCATATATACATATATAGATTACGCAATAACAGCATGGCAACATGCCTATTGTTGTTACCAATTAGAAAATTATGGATTGTGTGCGTGTATGCGAAAATTATGGATTGTGTGTGAAAATTATTGGATCATGGGTGTGTGCACGTGTGTGTGAAGGAAATTATAGATCATACGGTGAAAATTTGATATTGATAAAAATCATCATGATGTATTTCTTATCAAATTTATTTATTTATTATTATTTTTTTTTTTCATGCATGATGATTTTTAATCAATGACTCGCATACAAATTAACTAATTTGTTCATTTTAGTCTCACCTTGTGTTGCATCAATATATCAAGGACTTCATCATAAAACCACAATCTGCTATGATTTTCCGTTTCATTGGGCGATTCTTCACGAACAATTTCTCTGCCCATGTCTCGAATCAGATCATGCATTGTTACCTTGTTATATATATCGATTTTTATGAGGCACCTTTGAATGATGATACTAATTCCAATTTCTGCAAAGAAACCACAACCATCTAGTATTTTGACCAAGTAGTCTTTATCCACTCCAATGAAGAAACAAGCAATATCAAGAAATATAGCTTTTTCATTGTTATCTTCCAATGCTTCATAACTTATTCTAAGCTGTTTTTGAATTTTCTCATGAGGAGTTCTTTTAAATTTCTCTAATGCACTTTTCCATTCAAGTATACTTCTACCAAACAAAAAAGAACCCAAAACTTCGAGAGCTAAAGGCAACCCTTTACAGTAATGTATTATGTCCTTTGAGAACTCAATATAATCTTCTTTGGGATGACTTTTCTTGAAGGCATTCCAACTAAAGAGCTCTAAAGATTCATAAAAATTTAAACCATCAAGCATATATATGTCATCCACTTCAATCTCCTTTAACAAATGCTCATCTCTAGTTGTTATAATGATTCTACTTCCTAAACCAAACCAATCATGCTTTCCAATTATTGTGTTTAATTGTCCTGATTGATCGACATCGTCGAGAACAAGAAGAACCCTTCTATTGCATAATCTTTCTTTAATCACATTCATTCCCCTATCAACATTGGTGACCTTTATTGTTTTCATCTTTAGTATATCAAAAAGAAGTTGCTTTTGTAGACGAAGTTGACCATTGGGTTGTTTTGAGATTTCTCTCACATTTGCTAGAAAACTTTTATCTTGAAAGCTACCAAATAATTGGTTAAAAACGGCTTTCGCCACTGTTGTCTTACCCATTCCACCTGTTGCACAAATCCCTATTATGCGAACATCATTTAATTCAATATGCAAGAGGATATTCATGTATCTCACACGAGAGTCTATTCCAACTGCGTATTTGGCTACATTCAGATATGTATTATTCAGGTGACTTAGAATCTCTTCCACAATATTTTTGATAGTTGCTGCCTCGTACCTGTAAATTAATATCATTTTCAAAATGAAATAGAAGTACATTAGAATTTTTCAAATTTGTTAAATTACTCAAAATTTGTGTTAATCACATGCATTGAAGTAATCCTCTAACAAAATTTACTTAGAAATGAAATTCAAAGAAAAAATAAGATTAGAGACAAATTATTTAGATCATGAGATATTAAAAAATATAATACAAATATTATGAAATATATGATTCCTGGATGCTCCAATAATAAGATAATATCTTCAAAACTAGTCACACGTTTTCTTTTGATTGGGTTAATTTGGAGATCGGTGTAAAAAGTGTATGAGTGAGATGTAAAGCTCTTGCGTGGTTTAATGGTGTGCAAGGGGTCGCTTAATTGAGTGATAATATATTAATTATTGGAGCACATTTGGTTGAGCCCTCAAAGTAGTATGAAACTAATTTCCATAATAGAGAAATGAAAACCATAATTGTAAAGTATCGAGTGTTTTCTCTAGCATTACCCGTCCTTGGCACTTGTTAAATCCCATCCGGATAAATCTGCTGCTTTGCTTAAAGTATCCCTCCATCTTGATACCTCGTCCATGTTTGCTATGAAACGCTCTTCAAGTTTTCCAAATGCTTTTCCAAAACTGCCCGATTGTTTTCGTACATCAGAGGGATTGACGTCGTAAAATATAGGTAGAACCACTAGCTGCACACTTCTTTGGCATTCCATTATCTTCACAAGTTCGTCAAGACACCATCTGGAAGCCCCATAGTTTCTTGAGAAAACGATCAGCGAAATCCTGGACTCTTGGATCGCCTTGAGCAATTCGTTTGTAATATTTTCTCCTCTTGGAAGTTCGTTGTCATCCCAGTATGTATTAATTCCAGCATCTTTCAAAGCAAAGTAAAGATGGTCAGTAAAGTTTTTGCGGGTGTCTTGGCCTCTGAAGCTCAAAAACACATCGTAATTCCATACATGTTGTGAGGAAGAGGACGAAGGGGAAGAGAAGGCTTCGCGAGTTCTCTTGGAACCCATGGTAACAAAGCACACAAAGAGATCGATGGATTTAGGGTGGGCTCTAGATTAGAGAGCATATGAGGAGATATAGGAAAGCAGCCTAGCGAAGTTTCATTGGGAGGGGCCAGCTTTGAAAGAACGTTGTTTCTACTTTGTAGGAATTTTACACAATAAGATTCGTATTATTATACTCAAGATTAAAGTTCAGGCAGTCCAAATTCCATAAATACTTACAACAATTGTGATAAGTTTTATTTTAGCAGTCAATGTTTTCTCACTCTTCTAAGTAATAATTAAACTTTGAGAGATGGATGAAGTGGTTCTACACTCTCTTGCTAACTAAGAGATCTTGAGTTGAATTTTTATCATTTTTCTTCAAGGTCACCCCATAAATTTTATCCTATAATTGTTCATATAGGGCGAAGGAATTACATGTACCTAAAAGATTAATCTGGTACAAAACATTTGGAATCTCATTATATAAAAAATAAAAATAAAAATAAAAAATCATTATGTCCAATGCCATACATTTTCACGTTTACCTTTCCGCGGCCATCCGTTGAACTTCTGTGCAACAGCGCAATTTCCATTTCCTGTGAGGCCCACCACCACTAGACCGTCCAAGACACTCAGCCCAATGCAACACTTTTCCACAATTTCCAGCCCCGCTACTGCCACCCTCAACCTTATCAGTGCCTCACTTGTTTTAATTTTTAAAGATTTTATACAAAATATTGAAGATTTTTATGAAAACTGCTTGTGATATCCATTAGAAAAAATCATTGTGAACAACTTTACAAAGAAAATTTTTTTATAAGCTATCGTTTAAGTAAACTTTTTTGCATATATAATTTTTATTTCATTTTTTGTTAAAAAAACTATTTAAATGATAGATTTTGGAAAAACTTTCTAAATTTTATTTCAAATGATATTTTTTAGTAGACAATGCGATTGATTTTTATAAAACCTTTTGTATTTTGCATAAAATATTTAAAAAATCAAAATAAATGGGGTATTGATAAAATTAAGGGTGGCAATAGCCGGGCCCTTTCTTTTCCGTGAGAGGCCCACCACCACTAGACCGTCCAAGACTCTTAGGCTCCCAGCCCAATGCAACACTTTTCCACATTTTCCTTCCGCGTGAGGCCCACCACCACTCAATGCCATACACTTTAGGCTTTCACAGCAAAACCATTGTCTTATGATTTTTCACCTTGTTAGGAGTGTTTGTCAAATCTGAAAATTTGGATAGTTGAATATAAGTCTAGTCAATTATAATTTTGTATTATTTTGTAAATCTTTTTTTACTGCTAATCAGTGCAGTCTTGCTTTGAAAACAAGGCAAAACACAATTTTTTTCAAATCGATTGTAACTTGGTTTATTTAAAAATCAGTTAACAGTTATGGACCAAACCCAATCTAATCCAGTTTTTAAAGTTCTCAAATAGGCCCTTATTCTCGAGTTCCACCCTTTTTTATCTGGCATTCATTCAAGTGTTGCTTGAGAAGTTGTATATGGTCATTCTGTTATGGGGCTGGTTATTGCCACCCTTTGGTTTTATTTGCACCTTTACTTATTTTAATTTTTTAAAGTTTTATGAAAATTATATAAATTTTTTTATAAAAACTAGTCACGCATTCTATTAAAAAACATCATTTTGAAGTAAAAGGTTTTTTCAAAATTTGTCGTTTAGGTTGACTTTTTTACCAAAAATGAAACATATATTACAAAAGGCCAAAAAGTCTACTTAAACAACAAATTTTAGAAAAACTTTTTTCTGTAAAATTGTTTAAAATGTTGTTTTCTAGTAAACATTGTGGTTAGTTTTCATACTTATTTTTCATAAAATCTTGATTAAAAAAAAAAAAAGTGGTACAAATTAAAGTGGGGTGACAATAGCCGCCCCACTCTGTTATTCCTTTTTGGTAATAAATGGATAAGAGATTCATTATAATACCATTGTACTATTCTTAATACTTAAGCCAATGAGGCTAACCTAACTAACCTAACGATGAAGGAGGGTGGGGTAAATGAT